>JAGDQP010000195.1:47882-191932 GCA_022664845.1 Lepisma saccharinum
TTGAATCTGACTAATCGGTCTCTGTAAGTGCTGTCACTCCCAATAGTCCAGACTTAACGGGACATACAAACTGGACTTCGGTCAGCGGATTTTGGCTGCGAGCTACAATCGTTCCTTTCAAAGACAACGCCCCTTATTTATCTTTAAACCAGATACAATAACAAAAACAAAAAAAAAAGGAACTTAAGGTGTTAGAACGTACTCTAGGACACATACATATATATAATAACCTTTCTTTTATCGTTTCTCGTACACAAAAAATAGAAAGTATCTAAATAATTCGGATATTGAATTCTTAATAGTTTCTCTCCAATGTTCTAATGCCAATGTGGCAAGCAAGGACTATTATGTTTCTGCGATAATTATAAGAAAAAGATGGAGACTATACTCCGAAACGTTCACACAGGGAAGTTAGGCACTAGACCTAAAGGTCACACTACAACGGTGCTATTAACGGCAAGTGACGTAAAAATAAAAATAAAAATTGATCCAAGGTTTCAAGAAGAATCGTTTTCAATTCTAATCTAAGTTTCTAGATTTAACAGTTTTTCCGGATACTTAAAAAAAAGAAAAGAAAAAAATAGAAATGAACCAATTGACAGTTCATTAAAGGCAATTCAGAGTTTGGCGTTCATGGCTAAAAGTTGCAGTACCATTCCGGTGTTCACGAGTTGGAGGTTGAGAAAGAAAAAAAAACTTTTCGGTAAGAATCAAAGTAGTACTTCAGATAAAGAAAGTCTGGTTCAACACTTTGGAAATGGGTAGCATCCGCGCTACGTAATGGAAAGAAAAGAACTTGAGGATCTTTCCTCAAACAGTCTGTATCTTTTGCGTTTCAGAAGATACCAGTGTCTTCGACGCTTCTTGGCCAAGGCATACGGATGGTGCGAATAGAAGAAAAGGTTTGATCCTACCTTAATTGAAGCAGGTACCATCCTTGAATTTTGGTACCTATTGGATGCGGGGTTCGACAACTGCGTAGTCGAACTACATATCGTAGTCACTTTCGTTGCTTTTATTAACCACAGAGTTCCGCTAGGTTGCATGGATTTACACCAGTACCCCTCTTCACACTGCATCGTATCACTTATATATCTTTATTGTAACGCATTGACAAAAAAAAAAACTAGACCGAGTAAGAGATCGAGCTCAGGTCACACACACGTAGGAAAATCAGCCGCTCATAGTACACAAAAGACTATACGTATAAAAAAATTAGTTCGCGCTTCACACTTGCTGGTGGCAGAAATGTTGTTTTGAATCCACTATCACACACTTCGACGACTAGAGCAATACTGACTTTTAAGAGTGTGTTCCCGCTTTTCGATCTCTCTCTCGATCCCGTTACGTAAAAAAAAAAGAAAGGAAGGAAGGAAAGGTGGGTCATCCATCTGGATGTCCTTTATTCATTATTTCCGCCTAAAGCTTCTTCCCAAATGCTAGATTCCTGGAACGTGCTTACTAGTAGCTTCAGAGTCTCACCCCTTCGACAATGGGTCTCCAGGCTGGCCGACAAAGAGTCTAGTACTCGTATGAGCTATGGAAAGGTACTGTGAATCTCAGCGGGAGGTCTTCCTTCACTGGGCGCAGTCTCTGTCGTGGTTAATGGCGGTTGCAATTAACAGGAGATTGCTATAGAATCCACTCTGGAGTAGTCTCTTTCAGGACCCCGAAAATGCAATCCGTTAGTTGCCTGGAACTCTTTCAGGAAATAGTAAATTCAAATGTGCACGAGTAGAAAAATGAATGCATGTCGGTATTAGAATCCTTTCACGTTTATTTTTTTAAAAAATGCTCGAACCAGAAACGAAATATAAAAGACGAGATTACATTAAGAAAAAGAAATCATACATGAATAATAAAAAATAAATGCGTGAATATGCTGATTGTTACATTCTTATGTTTTAAAGTACCTCATAGCTAGAATCTGCCTTAGAAGAACAGAAAATATAGATTTCTTCGAGGTGATATTTTTTTTAATTACAAATATGGGACACATTTAATTTCAGTAATAGATCATTCCTAATTGTAAAAAAAAAAAAATAATGTTGTTTTTTTTTTGTTTGTTTTTTTTTAAATGAAAAGCATCGTTGTTTTTCATGTTTCTTTATCAACAAGTGTTCACTGCAAATAATCAATGTAATCAGCAGGTTTGGAGCTAAAATACTTACTGTCAGGGACTCATCACAATTTACTATTCAGGGTGTCTACCACCCTGGAAAACCTAGAGAATTTTATAAATGTGCGAAACTCAGGAAATACTACGGCAAATGTATAATTTGTTTGGGAAATTTATGAGGTGGACCTGTACACTGTCCCGGAAAGACGGTGGTCATGGGTTCGATTCCCTTCTGACCGGATATTTTCAGTGTTAAAATCCTCTCTTTTAAAGAACTTATCTTTTCACTTGTGAAATACCAATAATTTATAAGATGCTTGGACTGGGTGGTAGTGATATTAAATAATGTCATTGCTTATTATGTACATATTCCACTATATTAAGAACTCAGGTAATTTGGGGAAAAAATCATGGAAAACTCAGGGAATTTGTAGTCACAAAATTAGTAGACACCATGACTATTACTTCTTAGGGGGCAAATGATGGGATGATGTATGCGTTCACTGCCACATTACTGCGTTCTCTATATCTTCACCCTAGCAAACATAAGGAATTAACTAAGGACATATAGACTGAAGTTATTTGGTGTCGTTTGTAATAAAATACAGGGAATTTAAGTTCCTAGAGATAATACAACTTCAAAGACATCTTTACTGTAAATTGAAAAACTATGAATTCTGACCGAAATATGCTCTCATCCCGTATATACAATAAGGTAATTTCTAATTACGGTATTATTCAAGGAAGATATCTATTTTTGATCCTAATTACCGTCCGCAAAAATCATTTATCTTTTTAGCTCAAAATCCCGGGAAATAACCTGCTTCTATTCAAGGGCAAAGATATATATTTGCTTTTATTAGTACATTGTGTTTCACTATAAAAACTCCCCCATGTTCCGAACTCCCAGCCTCCCCTCATACTGTGAACATGAGAAAGTGTAACAAAAAATATTTTGTGTTATATTGTAACCAGTCCAAAATGAGACCCCAGTGCCAGGACTCAAATTCTTTTGGACACCAGTGTGTATTGTGCTTGTTAGTATTTTTTTGTATTCATCTCTTAGACTCATCAGTGAGAAAGAAAGAGCTTTGTTTCCGAAACTCTAAACAAATCACCATCATCAGTGTCGCAATTGAGTGTGTAGACGGAAACAACATAGGCCTATATCGTTTCTTGTGGGAACAGAAGAGTGTGATATCATAAGACCAGTAGGAAAGGTTAAACCCCATTGTTTCAGCATTGAGAACCAAGTTGCTTGCGACGTAATTTTCTTCGTTTGTAGTCCATATAAAGGAAGTAGTCGCCGTTCCGAGCCGTTGAAGGTCGGGACTTCAGTCTCTAAAGTGACTTCGACACATAATGTCCAGAGGGCTGATAGCAATGAATTTATTGCCTATTCGCTTGTATGTTTACCCTCTCTTGAAATGTAACGTTATTGTTTTCCCGTTGTGTGAGGAAGAGCGGGTGAACCACCCTAATTGTGTAGGAGAAGGTACGGGGGAGGACCACTGCAAAGAACTCTGAAGAAAACTCCCACAAAATTACTCCGTCTTTAGCTATCGAAGAATTAACAGCTCCGTCTTTCGCTTCTGAAGAAGAAACAACTCCGTCTAAAGCTACCGTACTACCGTAAAGCTTCGATTTCAGTTACCACGCACACAAACCTTTACATCTAAAATAAGTCAATTAGCTCTTCGTAAAACTGTGCTTCGAAGTACATTATTTAATTTTTGAACTGTGTTCGTGATTTTCTCAGAAGTTGATGATTTACTATATTCCTTCTCTGCGCGCGTCACACTTAGCTCTAACATTAGGAATTAGAAGAAAAAGAAACAAGTTTGCAGATCGGACAACATATCTTCTGCAAGTCATCACCATCGTCAGTGTCGCTTTACTAAACCGCGCTCATGTCGGAATATTTCCGCCGCCGTTATCTGTTTTTCTGCAGATCGCAATCGGAACTGCACAGACTCGACACAGGCAACAAATATTATTTTTATTGATCTTTACACAGCCGGTCTTGTAATAGTTCAAAAAGTAAAAAGGGCATCCATCTGTTAAGTCTATCTCTGATATTTTTAAATTGGTAACTTTCATTGTATTCTTTTTGTTAACATTTTCACTTCTTTAATTTGTTCTAAAATAAATTGTTAAATTATTAATTAACTCGAGTTTGAATTGGCTGTGTATTCCTATTTATTATGTTACAATTAACCCATTAACATTTTCAGGTGCGATCTCTTTTTGTAATCATTTTGTTTGAGGAAAGACCTCTGACGCCCGTTACAGAGACCCCAGAACTCTCGCTCGGGTGGTTCGTTTCCACGATCTCTCAGGCCGAACCACCGTCATTTGCAACTTTGCTCGCCGATTTTTTTAACCCCCTTATACGTTGTAATGTGCATATTTAGAAAGAGTTTTATATATCCATAATGTATTCCTTGTAAACAAACAACTACATAGATGTTTCTTGTAATGAGTCTGTTGCAGCAAGGCTGTGAGAAGCATTATTTCAAATTATATCATAATGTAACCACGTCCTGCGGCTCCGCGCTTGCTTTTTTTTTTTTTAAGTATAATAATAACTATTGGCTAGTATAATAATAACGATAACTGAAAGTATAATAATGAAAGTTTAATAACTATAGGCACGTAACAGTATAGGAGCCATTTGAAAAACTGAATTTTAAAATAGCAACGTTAACAACTAAGTGGTTGGATACGAAATAGCCTCAATATGTGTATTCAGTTTGATACGGATATGTAGCACTGTATGGAACTAATCAAAAAGATTTAAAATTGGTTGGCAACAAAGTCAACCCTGGGAACCAAAGTATGACGTGTCCTAGTACGTAAATACCAAGTTTGGTGCTGATACGTTCAACGATAGGGAAGCAATTGAAAATTTTATGTTCGGCGGCGGTGGAAGTATCCACATGAACTATCCCAGTACCTAATGCACATGTATGTGAAATTTAGTGTAAATCAATGCGGATACGTCCAACGATAACAAATATGAAAAATATATTTTTTTAAATTGGTTTACAACTATGGCACCTGGAGTGCCTGTTTGACCTGTTTGAGTACGTAATGGACATGTATGCAAAATTTAGTGTACATCAGTGCACATGTGTAGATTTGTATAAATAAATATATTTGTATAAGTTAAATTTTAAAATAGGTTGGTAACACTGGCCGGGGAAACGCAAAAAATTCTCATATTATGTTGAATAATATTTAAGCTAAGTTTGGGGTAGATACGGTATGGAAGAATTTGAAAAATAAAATAAAAATTTGACAACACTGAGAACTGAGCAACTTGAAATACCTCCATATACAAAGTTTAAATATTTAAAAAAAAACAAAAAAAAAACAGGATTTTAATTCAAATATATATGTATTTAATAGAAATAAAGTGTGGTATTTTAAATCATTCTGTGGTTTGAATCATATGTAAATTTGAAATTTACCTTTTAGTCCTTATGTGGTGATAGGTTCTTATGATGTAAATCAAAGCAAAGTGCTCGACCTAGAATTTTAACGAACTGTTTGATTGGTTCATTTTTAGAGGCGAAATTTAGGAGAGAACGTAGGAACCCAATTCACATTATAAGTTTGCAATTTATATTACAAGTGAAAACAGAACATATAGAAAATATAAAACATATAGAAAATCCAGTTTTTCTTTACACACACACAAAAAAAAAAAAAATGTTTCTTAACATTACCTATTTTGTTCATTTGTATTTGCATCAAATTATTTAATTTCTTCACAAATTGCTCCAAAGCAATTTGTACTCATTGGAATTATAAAATTTACCGATGTGTATACTGAAGGTTGAAAATGTAAAGCTGCGTATCCCTTATTGATTTGACCGCACTAAATAGCTCTCATTGAGTTGAATTTTATCTAAGTCTTTTAGGCAACTTTGGATCAGACCGAATGGATGATGGGAGAATTGGTGGCATGAAGCGGGAGGAAACGAGAGAACTTGAGAAAACCCACGCACACGGTTTTTCTTCACCACAAAGCCTGTATTGCACGATCCGGGATCGAATCAGGGACCCAACGGACTCTACCACTGAACAACGGCGGCTCCAAAATAGCTCTTAGACTTTGTGGAATAATCATGGGGTATTCCCAAATTGATAGTACGGTTTTAAGGGCTGAAAACTAAGTGAAATGAACTAAAATTTATCTTAGTAAACTTAAATCCTAGAATATTTCGTTAGGAAGATGTAGACTGGAGAAAAGAGGTAATTGCGATTATAAAATTTATAATTGTTTAGGAAGACACACATGCCAATTTAGAAGGAAAGCTAGTACGTAGAAATACTGTAAATCTTTTTCGAACTTAATTACAGTGTATACCCCTCTGAAACCACTTCATTCATCGTGTATCGACGAAAATATCGTAAAAGTTTCCTACATGTTAACTTCCCTTTTTTCAAGTAACGCCAACCTTCCTTCCTTTTCAAATTTATTAGAAGTTGTTGTAAATTGCCTATTTTCCATGACTATATTCCATAGAGAACACCACATATTTGTGAATTTTACTTTAGGTTTTACTGGTTAAAGTTTTTTTTTTTAACTGACTTAGTAGCTTTGTTAGTGCCGCAAGTTATTTAAATCAAATATTTTTATATAAATCAAAAAATCAACAACAAAAATATATATATATATTTTAAAAAACATCGTGTTTTAGGTAGATTTCGAAGAAAAATTTACCTATTGGGATCGGTACGATATCTGTATATATATACTACCGGCCAAAAATATTGCATCACCCTTGGAAATGCTGTTAATTTATGAATAATAATAAGAATTGTTACTAATTTTAAATTAATATGTTTTAATGTTACATGTAAATCATAATTAATTCATTTTTATGGCTTTTAAAATGGGAAAAAGTAAAATTACTTAAATCAGTAAAAATGATTTTATAATTATTTTCAGCTGGTGTGAATATCAACATGAATATTTGTTTACATAGAAAATAAAGGGTCATTGAAAATAAGGAACTACTTCAAATTATGCTTATAAGTATCGATTTTCTATCATTTCCGCCTTTCACTGAACAGTATACCTACAAATACCCATCAGCGAAGAAATTACGGTTTTCAGTGAATAAATACCAGCTTGTTGATCGTTTCTATTAAAGACATGGCCAAGATCTGCGAAATTGGTAATGAAACACGTGCAGTGATCATTGAATTATATAATTAAAGTTTTCTAAGTGAAAGATCGCATAACGAGTGAAAATACATCCATCTACCGTTGTTTTCACCATTCAATGTTTCAACGAAACTCAGTGAAATTCTAATCGCCGACATTCTGGAAGACCAGGAGTAACCTCAGAGAATTAAGATATATTTATAACAGTGACGAGGAAACCTTAACAAACACTCACAGTCCCAGAAATTTGAGAACAAGTTATTTCCACCGAGAAACAGCCGTATCTATTACTACAGTGAAACGCTGACTTTGAGAACACAGTTTAAAGGGATGCATTATAGCTAAAATATCACTTTTCTGAACACAAAATCAAATTAAAAGATTACAATGGGTCAAAGAACATAAGAATTGGTCATTAGAACAGAGGTATAAACTGCTATTAGTGACGAAAGTAAACTCGATACTTTTGAAGATAAACTTTGTTCATTGACTTCCTGGAGAACATATGATAAAACAATGCATTAATCCAAATGTAAATCATGGTGGTGCATCTGTTATGTTATGGGGTTGTTTAACGGGTGAAAAAGTTGGTGGTTCATTAAAAATTGAGAGGACAATGAAGAAAGAAGATTATCATCGCATCTTGCAAAGAAACGCTATGCCCAGTGGCAAATGACTTCCAGGTCAGGGATTTGTTTTCCGACAAGACAATGATCCGAAACATTAGTTTAAATTGTATAATTATTATTTAGATGCTAAAGGAAAACAAGAAGAATCGGCCAAAATGAGATGGCCACCTAAAATCCCTAACTTGAGTCCAATAGAGTAATTGTGGGGTGAGTTAGACAGAAACATTCAAACATTGGCCAGTAATTAAAACAGTTGAGGGAACATCTGCAAAAATGTTGTTGGAATGAAATTGCAGCAAAAAAATTAAAGAAACTACTTCCTAGGATGCCTAGCTTGTGTGTTGCTATATTGAAAGATAAGGGCGGATATTTTAACGAATCAAAAATTTAGACAATTTCTTTTCAAATTAAGTATATATATTTTCGGTTTTGTGTTGCATAGTTGTATTTCTGTTTAGAAAATTAAAGTGTTCTATTCGTGTTATTTATTGTGCGAAAACATTGTTTCTAGGCTTAATAGCTCGGTTAAGTTCGTTAATGAGCAAAATCGGATCCAGAATGGCCGCCGAACCCATTGTTGTATAGAATACACAGTCTAAACCGCTGGGGCTATTGATATAAAATTTGGCATAAAGGTACAAAATCACTGTTTGATTACGAAAATGTTACCTAATGAATTCAAAGACACCATCTTGGATCCAAAATGGCGGAAGCAAGAAATCTATTTTCCATATCGTTTGAGCTAGAAATACGAAATTTGGCATAAAGGTGCATTATGACGAGTAGTTAGTTTAGGGAAATATTACAACATTTGGGAAAAGTCGACATCTTGGATCCAAAATGGCCACCCAAAATTCCTTTTTGCACACCGTTTGGGCTGGATAAATGAAATTTTACTTGAAGTTGTACCATCACAAGTAGGTCACTATAATATAAGAAAACTTTCAAAAAGTCGTCAACTTGGATCCAAAATGGCCGCCCCAAAAAACCCAATTTCCAAAATCATTGAAGGTAGAGAAACGAAATTTTCTTTGAAGGTGTAGACCAAGAGTAGGTTATAATAAATGGGGCAAATCTCCCGTGGGAAGGTGCAGATGGACACCATGGTGGTGTAGTGCTGCAGAGAAATTTTGGTTAAGTTAAAGGAGGCGCATCCTCTCAAAAGCACTGAAGTTGGGGGCGCAACCAAATAAAGCGAGTATTTATATATACGTCTTGTGGGGTATCGTTCAACAGCTCTTGATGAATAATCTACAAATCAATAAATAGTTTCTCGATAACTCTTATATAAGGCGAGATTTGAATTTAAAAAAAAAAAAACTTTGAGATCTACCTCAGCTTGTAGGCGTACCAAAAGGATTTTTTTTTTCAACCCTGTGACCATATACCAAAAATGTAATCTTATAGTATCTAGGGTTTAATTTTATGTAGTATTTCTTCTTAATTACCTACATAAAAGTAATTCTTATTTAAATAGACGCTAGCAGTATTACAAATTGCTGCATTGAGAAAATGCGATTGATGTTTTTAACTCCGTTTCATGCCATGTTCAGTTGCGTACAAAGAGTACGCAACTTTTTACAAATAATCATTATTTTTTTATATTTATTTATTTATATATTGCCTGGCATAAATGTTTATGAATTTCGTACACTATCAGACACCTCCAAACATAAAATATAAACAATAACCATACCTTGAAGATCAGATGTTAGATGCAAAATATATTATTTTTACACCTATTAAAGTCACAGTTTTACACATCACACGACGTTTCGACTTCTTCTGCAGTCATTAGCAAGTGTAATGTTAAGAGGATCATTTATTTTGTAAAATTAATAAAACAAAAAGTGTGGTTCTGTTAACATTGCATTTGATACCCTAACGTAAAAGCTAGTTTCGTAATTCCATTGATTGGGGAGGCCATTTCCTGAAGGATATGTTTTTGTTTTGAATCCTGTAAAGCTGGACACCTACTTAATTTTGTCACATTTTTGTCGAACTGCAACTTCCCATAAGATGCTTAAGAATAATATGATATTATATAGGAAGCTGCAGTTCGACAAAGATGCAACAAAGTTAAGCAGGGGTCCAATGTTAAAGGATTCACTGTATTATAAAACAAGATTCTAAAACATGTTCTCCAGGAAATAGCCTCCCCAATCAATGAAGTTACGAAACTGACGTACGAGAATCATTTATTATTTTCTATTTTGTTCATATATCAGGGTTCTTATTTTAGGAGTTGGTCCATATTTTTAGATTTGGTCCACGAAAGTTCATATTTCTGAAAGATTCATAAAAAGCCATGATTTAAATTCTTTCATTATTTAATTTCGGTGAAAGCTGTTTCTATTCAATAGTTAGTATACAGTAATTGGACATTAATATAGTTTACATTTTTACATAGTCATTAGATCATTGTATTATATATGAGAGTATTAAAAGGTTCCTACAGCAGACAAACATTAGCTCAGCAGTATTTAATGCATGAACAGTCTCACGAGATCAGATCTCATGTTGACTTGGCCTCTCACCTTGCCTAGTCTAAAATATCTTATAAAGTTAAAAAATAATTATATGCTTTGTCTCATTAGCTGCAAAGACAAGACTACATAACTAGTTATTTTACTGATGGAGAAAATATTTTTAGCGGCCAATGTTTTAAGACTGTGCTTTTAGACTAAGTATAAAATGGTGTGGAAAGCTCCCTGCTATTTAAGTAGAGCACCGCAGGGGTGCAGAAAACGTTTGGACCCCTGAAATTTCCCCCGATCCTTCTGTTATGTCCTACCAGCCGGGTTATAAGGCAAATAAATAATCATCAAGTAAATGTTTGTATTCTGTAATTTACTTAAGGTTTGGCTAAGAATAATAGTGCACAATGCATAATACAAATAAATTTAACAAAAATGTAGGATAAATAATCTACAAATTAACAAATTCCACAAAAATGGCTTGGCTACTCACTCTAATCGCAAGCAAAGCACGCAACGCAAGCTTGCAAGGAAAGGAGCCCTAACGTTTGTGTTAGTTAGATTCAAAATATTACTTTTCATTGAGATCAGAATAGGTGGCACCGGCTCTTGATCCCGGGACCTCCTAATTACAAGCCAAACACACTATCGAATGATCTACCGTGTGTTACAATCATTACTGTCAATTTAATTATATATTTCAGTGAAAATTCCATTAAATTGTTTGATGGTACGGCAATTCCATGCAGTGATCGAATTGTTATAAATTACGAAGGGGAGGGGATCCTAAAACTAGTGGTTGCTGGTAAGTTTCAACATACTACCTGTTTGGGTAGAAATACAAAGATTTTATCCCTGGTTGGGATTCGGAATCAGCAACCGGGAATGTAATCCTCACGTACCAGGAAAAATCCCCTGCATCCCCCTCGACAAATCGAACACGGTTTAAGTTAAGCCCCCCCTCTAGAAAACACTGATCGGGCTCAATATTTTTTGTCAGCTAATACAATGACAAACAATAAACGTCAAACAAAACAGTCACACACACACACACATACATACAGAGAGAGAGAGGGGGGCAGGGGGAGAGAGATGCGTAGGAAGAAAACACACACAAGGATGCGTAGAGAGAGAGAGAGAGAGAGAGAGAGAGAATATATTGTGCAGCTGAACGTTCCTGGTAAACAGCAAATCTTTTCGAAGCCTCAAATGGTCATTGCATTTCCTCTATGGTGATAGGAAGAGATATTCTCTTCCTGTTGTTAAAAGATATTCTCTCCTTTGCCCGCGGAATAAGATCCACCTATTCCAGACACACCTTCCAATAAACTTCATGCTGGGCTTACACTTCCGTCGTCCCTCAAACATGGATCCACCTCCACTTCCTAGGAAACATCCCCTCGAACGTTTTCTCTCTGCCAGTACCAATATTGTTCTCACATCAGATGACCAACCAACCTAACAAAACCAACGCAAAACCCATGACATAATGGTCCTCTCGTCCACTACAGTAGTCTTAGACAAAGCTGACTACCTCCGGAGGCTTGCCGTCAACTATCTGATCATCAGCACCTACAAATCCACCGCCGCAGACCTAACCTACACCCACCAACAGAAAAATTCTGATTTCATTACCGCAAATGGTCATCGTGAGGGTATATTTGAAATGTCTATAAAGAACCTAACCCTGGACAGTCCACGTACCCCGACCTATTACCGAAGACCCACAAACCAGGTAACCCAGGCAGACCCATCGTAGCCAGCTATAATTCCCCTACTGAATGCATTTTCGCTGCATTCCTTCAACCACATGTTCAAGCGCTGCTTGCCTACATACGCGACACCTACCACTTCTTAGAAATCATCCGTAAATTACCGCCTGTTCCTTCTGACATACTGCTTTGTACCATAGATGTTACTTTCTTTTATACTAACATTCCTCATGCCCATGGCTTAGCAGCTTTGGAATTCTTCCTTAACCAGAGATCCAAGCCTCATATCCCAACCATGCGTTCCTTCTTAACCTGGCCAACCTAGTTCTCACACGTATTCACCTTTGACGACAAACACTACCTTCAGATCCGAGGTACAGCCATGGGTACGAGAATGGCACCTTCTAATCTGTTTATAGGCAAGCTCGAACATGATTTCCTACAAACTGGACCCTTGACCCAACTATGGATAACGTTTTTGGATGATATCCTAATGTTATGATCTCATGGTGAAACAAGTCTCAACACATTTCTAGAACAGCTGAACCGATTCCCTGTTGTCCAGTTCAGTTGGTCTATTTCCGACAAAAGAGTCACATTCTTTGACGTGGACATCACTTTAGAAAACACCTTCACTTCTTCCGTTCACATAAAACCTACCAACCATATGCAGTATTTACACTACTCAAGTTCCCACCCTTACCACACCAAGAAAGCGATTCCTTTCTCCCTTGCCCTCAGAGGACAACGCCTCTGGAATTACCACCACCTCTGCTACTGAAACTTAAACCAATGCCACCAGGAGTCTCTAGTCAACCGAGGCTACCCATATACCCTTGTAACCAAACAGTTTCGCCATGCATCCTCACACGTTCAACCCACTCAAACCTCCAACACTAATCCCAACCAACCGGCTCTAATCACCCAGTTCCATCTTAAACTAACCAAACTCAAACAAATCTTACACTTTCATTTCCACATTCTCCAATCTGACTCAGACACATGATTAGTATTCCCCACCAAACCTAGATTAGTTTTTCAGCATCCCTTTAATCTTAGAAACATCTTGGTCCGTACTAATCCTTCCTCGCCACCACCCCAAACCGGCGCCTAATATATGCAATAGAGCCAGGTGTAAGACCTGCTCCATTTTCATCGCTTCTCCCACAGTCACTTTCAATGCTGCTAGTGGCCGATACACCCTAAATTCCAAGGGTACAAGCCACACCTCTAATGTAATATACATCCTAACGTGTAAGTTCTGTGATGTCTTTTATGTGGGGGAAACAGGGGATGCTCTTAACATTCGTATTAACAACCATCGTCACTTTTTCACTATCAACAAACCGGATACCCCAGTATCCTTACACACCGAGTCTCACACCAATTTTGATCTATCTTTCCTGGTTGCGTCTACTCCCATCCCTTTATAACTGTGGTAGGTGAGTCAGGGTTCAGGATTTTTAGGATGCTAACTCGAAAGGTTTCGTCAAAGCTGCAGCCGTGATAAAAAGTATATTCCGGTATGGCGAGGTGAGGAAGTTGTGATTTGGAGGATTAGCGATGGTTGTTGATGCGGATTGTTAGAGGAGCTTTGGTTTCGCCAACGTAGAAGGCGGAACACAGGTTACAGAGTAAGACATAAATGAGTTTTTAAGATATGCAACGGCCGGAGTGTCGGAAAGAGTGTGAGTGATAGGGTGAAGGTCAGACTGGGATAAAAAAAATAGGGCAGTCTGCAGGGGGGTCTATTGCACTTCCCAGATTTTGGGGAGTGGGCGGAATTGGTCCAGTTCTGGTAAGAATCGTGTTGAGATTCGGAAGACTGCAAGTTGAGATTCGGAGGACTGCGATAGACTATTTTGGGGCACCACGAGAAAACTTTCAGTTTCAGGTAACACAATGAGTATGGGCTGCGCCAGTTTGAGGAGCTTTTGCAGGGCCTGAAGGCTGGGGTGGTACTGGGTGCGAAAATTGGGAGAGGAGCGAGCTTCGCTGGGAGATCGTTTGGAGCTAGAGTGATTTCTGGCACGGTCGAATTGTTTACGGATGAGATCTTTTGGATGGATATCCACGGCCAGTGATAGATGAGGAGTGGGTACTGAAATAATTTTGGAGCAGGTCATCAGGGGAACAGATGCGGGAGCCCCGGACAGCAAGAGCGTTTGGTTTGGTATGGATGGGAGCTGTTGAAATGGAGATACTGCATACTGTTGATAGGTTTGATGTGAACGCTTGTCTCAAGTCGATTGTTCTTAAGCTAGACATCAAAGAAAGCTATGTGGTCCCTCGTGAAGGACCAAGTGAATTTGACGGAAAAGGTTCAGTTTAGGTTTTGCAGAAATGTTTCCAGAGACTCTTGTCCGTGGATCCAAATCAAGAAAATATCGTCGATATAGCGAATACAGGTGAAAGGTTTGAGAGATGTGGAATTAAGGTATTGGGGCTCCAGACGTCTCATGAAAAAGTTGGCGTAGGTAGGGGCCATGCGAGTGTCCATGACTGTGCCTTTAATTTTCAGGAAATTGTGGTTGTCAAAGTTGAAATTGTTCTTGGTGAGGACAAACTGGGCTAACTAGAGCGGAAAAGGTGTGCCTAGTTTACGAGGACTGGGTCATGTGTCGAGGAAGTGTTCAAGGGCAGCGAGGCCATTGGTGTAGGGAATGTTGATGCACAGTGACGTCACGTTGACTGTAACTAAGATGGTGTCAGGTGGAAGAGGATCAGAGATAGAATATGTTGTGGAGAGTAAGTGGTTGGTGTCCTTGATGTAGAAATGGACAAACGGTCGGAGATGGTGGTCAAGGAAGGCGGAGATTCTTTCAATGAGAGAGCCAATACTGGAAACGATGGGTCGGCCGGGATTACCAGATGAATGGATTTTGGGAAGATGGTAAAGATTTAGGGATTCTGGGATTGTCAGGACAGAGTATAGAGACAGTGGAACGCGACAGCCCCTCATGGGGTCCATGCGCTTGGAGGTAGGTGCGAATCCTATCAAGGAAGGATTGGGTGGGATCTTCCTCGAGGGGACGGTAAAAGGTAGGATCTGAAAGTTGTTTGAGGGCTTCGGATTGTAGTCAGAGTAATTCATGACTGCCGTGGTGGATCCCTTGTCAGCCGGGCGGATAATGATAGTCGGGTCAGAACGAAGATTGGAGATAGCTCTTCGTTCTGCAGTTTAAGTAGTTTTTGAGAAGTTTTCCCTCGCTCATTCCTTAAAAGATAAAAAGGTTTAGTTCATATATACAATAATCTTTGTACACTTTTGCTATAGAATTTGCTTTGTCAGGGTTTACAAAAGTACACATAAAGAACTTCCAATATAGGAATATATCAATACGAAATAAACCTGCGTCCGAAACTAGATTGCTCTAAAGATCAAGGTTTGATTAAAAATAATTAAATTTGGCTTCTATTTCATTCCATTTTGTGGTATATTTCATGGTTGGTATGCTACTCTTCTTGTTTCCTTAAGCTCATTTTCAGTATTTATCATCGTATTGGATATTTTTGCCGTATATTTCACTGTTTTAATCATGTTTTACTTGTACTTGCAGAATTGAGATATGAGCTCCACAACAGCGCAGAGCGAGAAAGAAAGTGAAGATGAGACTCCGTTCGGACAGGAAAGCAGAGTTCTTTCCCATGAGGAATTCAATATGCTCATAGGAGATACTGTATCGTATGTACTGTTATCTACGAAATCCAAATACCCTATCAAACGCCAGTCTATTGTAAAAGATGTTCTTAGAGAACACGGTAGATATTTTCGCAGAATCATCCAGGAGGCGGAAAACGTGCTGCTGGCTGTATATGGTTATGCTTTAGTTGATGTAGAAGACAATGGACAGCGCTTTGTTCTATTAAATCAAATACAGAATTCAAAAAACTTCCTACATTTAAGTGAATCTAACGAAGAAAAAGCAAAACGTGTATTGTTAATGTTAGTTCTTTCATTTATTTACATGATTGGAACTCGCGTTAGGGAGGACGGTCTGATGTCTTTTCTAGCTAAATTAAAAATTGTTGGTGAAAATAATGAGGTACATCCGTACTTTGGAGACGTAAAACATATTATTAAGCAAGAATTTGTGCGACAGATGTACTTGGAGTGCACCCGCATCTCAGGTTTCGATCCGCCAAAATACGAATTCCAGTGGGGAAAGCGAGCGGAGAAAGAACTGGATCGTCTAGCTGTGTTAGAATTTGTGTGCCAGTTATATGATGGACAATGTAAACCAACAGATTGGATCTGTCAGTATGAAGAAGCTGTAAGGAGAACAGAAAGGGAAGATCAAAGTTAAATGAAAAGCAAGTGAGTATTAATATTCCAACTTCGTTACTGTAGATATAGAGGAGAAAGATTGTTTTAATGGTGGATTTACCCATAAACATAAGTTTCATCAATTTAATCGTTTTGTTAGATTCAGGTATTCTCACTGATAAGGATGTGTGTGGAATTTTTTAACTTAACAGCGTATTGAGTCGGATGGACTGGTGGTATTAGTTAGTAGAATGACTCAAAAATACGAACTTATGAATAAGCATTACGCGCAGAGGTTATGTGGCAAAAATTTACTTGGGTGAATTTATCCGTTGAGGCAGTGTAAAGTAACATTACTGAAAAATAAATATTAATGTAAATTTCTGTTCTATCTAGAACCTTCTTTATCAGTACTAAACACGTGAAAGATGAAAATAAAGGAAGAGATAGGGAGAAACCTATTACCTAAACATCAATCTATTTTTAAATATAAAGACAGTTGTAGGATAGTTGTCAAGGGCTCGTGAAACAGCAGTTATTCTTCTTTTTGCTTTCTTTCTTTGTGAAATTCAGTGTCATGATTATTTTGTTAGCGAATCTGATAGAAGGAAACCTTCGTTTACTGTTAAATTGATTAACTTTGTATGGTAATGGGTTGTTTGTTAATTTTTGTCTCAGTAAGTTGCCTAGAAGTAGAAGCCAAGTTTCCCCTATTTTTGTTGAGAGAAGCTTTATGTTATGATGTAGCACGATTCTTCAGTGCTGAGACAGGCCTGATATTAGATTGAACGTTTTGTGCGTCCTTGGATGTGTTCTGACACCCTAGTTTTCAAATTTCTTCTCTTCACCTGTGTATGTTTCATCACATTCATCGGAAACTTTATATACTCCTAAAAAGACAAGGTAATCTTAAAAATAACTTAAAACCAGGAAAAGACTTTTCAACATCCAGTGTTATACAGTTCTATTTTTGCGTTCTTTTTGCCTTTTGGGTCCAATCTAGTATTGTTCTGTTGCTGCCCATTAAATTCATTTTATCTTATCTTTTATCCAATCTAGTATCAAGTCTAAGCAATTAAACGAATAAACTTACGGCCGCTCATCCTTTCATTATTCAATTTCAATAAGGCGTATTTAGCTTTGAAAACAAAATTAATAAACATATATTAATTTGCAAATATTCATATGAATTGTTGTTCTTCGCTCTACACTACTTATACATCCACTTCGCCAAATCTCAGTTGCATGCGTTATAAATTACAAATGTTCGTACATGTATGTTTATTCGCAAAAAGCAGTTGAGTTTTTACATGGAAAATTCCATAACAGTTTTATTTAGCTTTAATCTTTTCATCCACTACATTTATGAATTTGGTATGTTGTACCGTGATAAATAGCATGTTACTTTATTATATCAATAGCATCATTTCAACATATTATTTACCATTAAAGTGGTATTTAAATATATGTTTTACTCGGCGGACCCGAACCGCGCCCAAATGTGATTAATGACTTTTGCAGAGAAAGAAAACCCAGCGGTAGTTCGTATGTAGTCCCTCCTGCTTATTTTCAAGCTAGTCTTTATGACATCTGGTACTCAGCGTTTTTTAGGCGGAAGGTTGGTGACAGTTGTTGTTTTCTATTGGTAATAATTTAGTTGAACTAAGAAGAATCTCGTCTGCAGATCCATGAACAAAGAGTGAGAGACAGAGATAAATTTTGCGAAAAAAACAATGCGCAAGTACTGAAGAGAGTAGGCGAGAGATGAACAATACTGGAGACAATAAAGAAGAAACTGGCTAGGACATTTATTGCGCAAAGATGGTATACTGAAGGATGCTTGAAGAAAAGAGGAAGAATCAAACCCCTTGACAGTAGGAAGGCAAATCATATGCTGAGATAAAAAGTAAAGCACAAGATCGGGATGAATAGCGAGGGCTTAGCTTGCTTCCCTGAAAGACCTGCCGCTTTTGGCAAAACACTGATGATGGTAATGATTTGTGTTACGAAGTCATATTTTTCAAATTCTGAATTGGATTCAATTGTTGTTAACGTTCTAAACGAGCTGTGAACTTATAAGGATGGGACTTACAGTTTTTAGTAAAGTTTACTCCGAACCAGGGCTCGAAATGGACAGGAGCAGACCCGAACGCCGTTCTAGTTCGTGAATATCTGGAACTTTTCTGTTTCGTCTTGTCAATAGGGTAATCATAGACAAGAGAAGGGCAATAGCATAACAAAGGTAAAACGTTCCTTTTCTTGAAATTCCCATTTCAAGCCCTACTCCGAACCACTTTGTTCAGTGGGCTTCAGCGGGAATTGAACCTGTGACCACATGCACGGAAAATAAGCCTTTTTTTTTTTTTTTTTTTTTTTTTTTTTTTTTTTGTTTTTGCTTGAACGGGCTTAACTGATTTCCACTGATATTCCTTGATCTACCTGTATAAACTGATACTCTTGGAACTAAGTTAAAATCACACACACAAACCTCCATTTCCATGGCGGAATTCGAACCCACAATCTTGGAGTTAGTGGATTAGCGCACTAACTGACTCGACTGCCTCAACCGGCTGTCTCTCGGTCTTCAGTTTCAGAAGTTGAAGCATACATATCGGCATAGCACAAGTCCACAATGGGCATGTGTACTAATATTTCATAGTTATTCAACCTCATATGTGTGTGATGATGAGACAAATGTTACAACGTGAAGGTGAGGAAAAAGTTGAGGAGACTGGGTTCATTAGGGCGAGGTCAAGTGTGCAGCGCGAAGGTGAAATTGTTACGTGAGTGTGCGGATGATGTCAGAGTTGCAGAATGAGAGTGAGGATGACGACGAAACCAAGTCTTCATGTTGAGGGCGAAATTGAAACATTATGGCAATAGTAAGTAGGTTTGACGAAAATTATCACCTTTGCTGATATCACTTCATTTTTATAGAACATGTACCACAAGCTTACCCGCAGAAATTCAGTTTCTGCGTGAAGAACTAGGTCGAACTTCGGTGTTAGTTACTGACGTTCCCTATCCAAACCGTAGGTCTATAGACGCCTATTCCTGAGTTAGTAATCTTCGGTTGAAACCTTATTTATTAGTGTAACTGTACCTTTAATTGTTTTGTATATTTGGTAAGATTTATGGTTTGTTTTCTATTGCGGGTTTGATCTATTTATTAATGCAATGCAATTTTGGGTAATGTGTTACACTGTGTGTATTATAACACACATGTAACAGTTTACATTATAGTTATATAGATTACTATTTCACCCTAAACGGCGATGGCTGGAAACAGTTACGCTACTACTGTTCAGACTATATAGTTTTAAACGTAAGTTATAGTATAATTATCTTGAAAAATGTCTACATTGAAAATACACAAGAGAGAGAAAGAGTTTTCTGAAAATGATTCCATGTGTGAAAAAAACATTTCTCCGAAAACATCAAAATTTGTTTTCTAAATGTTTCTCAAATGTTTCCCAATTTTTGGGAAACATTTCAGCAACAATTTGAAAACATTTAGAAAACAAAAAAGAACAATGTTTGCAAACAGTGTTTTCCTGGTTGTTATAATAAATCTAATTCAAGCTTGTTGGAACAAGCAGTTGTGCGAGGAAGCTTACAAACATGAAATTGATTTTAATTTTCTTTCATTGCACGACACTTTTGCTGTGGTTTCAGTGCGATGAAGTACCTTCACGTGCTAAGACTGTTTTGCCGTAAGCTATCTTTGCCAACTCCAACCCTTTTACAACAGATGTCTCTTGCGATCTGATGAACTAAACATATATAGCGCTTGGAAAGCCAGCTAGCGCGTGATTCCGTGGTCTGGTGACTAAAGCATCGGATTGGTGTGGCAGTGGTCTTCACATCGATTCCCGCCGAGTGCAGCATTTTTATTTTTCTTACTATTTCAACCTTGATTCTTGTAAACTAGGTTGCTTGATTTAACCAGTTTAAACCTTTTTGGATTGATTTGCTAAGCTTGCATTGTTTGTGCTACTTGACAAAGTAATCTTGTTTGAGTTTCGAGTCAGGTCAGAAGCGCTATGAGGGGAGATGATCTATGCGGCTTTGAACCAGTCTCGCCAGTATCTTTCAAACGACACCTCAACCACAACGCATTTTCTGTGATTGTTGATGCATTAGTTCCTTTCTGAATGATGAGAGTCAACAAACTGTATAATGTGTATAGTTCTCTCAGGTGGGAAAAATTTGTGGCTCGATCACATACCAATATATACACAGAATCAAATAGTTGTTAGGGAGTTGCTAAGGACGAAACATACAGTTTAACACGGACTCCTAACCATTTTTGTTCCTACCGGGTATCGAACACCGGACCCTTTGGTTACAAGACAGCGAGCATTACGTCGATCCTGGGTTTATTTTCTAACTTAGCGTTTCTCAATCTTATTAAATCCAAGGACTAGTAATATGTCTGAAATAATTCCACGAACCACTAAGTTGTGTGTGCGCCTATTTAAAAAAAAAAAAAAAATGTATAAGTTTTACTGACATTTAGGGCATACTATGTAATTTTTAATATAAAAAAATAGGGTATCTTTTGAATACGTACGGAAACACAGTCAAATAAAGTAGAAGTATTAAAGTGAACAGACTTTTACTCACTTTTAAAAATTCGATGTGGTTTGGATATGTTTAATTTAATTTAATTAGAATTACTTCTGGTTGATTATTATCCATTTCTGCTTGTAGCGGAGTTCCAATATTCAGAATTCCTTCCACACTAGTGCCAGCTGTTTCATTTCCCACCTCTAATCTCTGATTGTCAAGCTTTATTCCTTTTTGCCAAAACCCTTCTACTTCGCAAGTAAGGATTTTTTCGATGCCGCTTCCAATATTTTGTCTTTCGTGCACCCATCTTGAGTGAAAGACTGATTGACTTTCACACTTCACAGATGATGTTGGATTTGAAAGAGAGGAAGGAGAGGTAAGGGTTTGTCACCCTCTGGAAGAAGGGTGACAAAGGAAAAGGAAGAGAGGCCGGACACAATACATCCACCAACATTGCATGAGGCCTGAGGACTTTTTGGTTCATCCACTTGTAAAGTAAACGACGAGGTGGGGGGAGAAAAGTGACAGTGCAAAGAAATTCGGTACGGCACTGCTGTTTTTTTGCGCCTCCTGGCAGGAAAATTACGGAACTAATGAATCATACAGTTATTGATTGTATCTTATTCTGTACAGATCGTCGTTGATTTTTAAGGCACCATAATATATTTTCCTGAATACTTTCCTCTCGAAGTTACCTAACATTTGAGCAACTTCGTTCCGCAGAGTCCAGCATTCTGAACCGTACATAAGAATTGGGCGAATCAAGGTTTTATAGGGGCCACCTCTGGTGCTAGGGGTCTTCGAATCGATCCCTGCTCATTCCATGTGAGCTTTGTGGTGTACAAACACCGTGTGCGTGGGTTTTCTCGGGGTTCTCCCGTTTCCTCCCACTTTCTTCATTCCACCAATTCATCCAATCATCATCCATACGGCCTGAGCCATAGTTGCCTAAAGGCCTTAAAATAAATTCAATTCAAGGTTTTATATATTCTGATTTTAGTTGCTTTGGTTATGTAACGAGATCGAAGTAGGTAGTGTAATGCAAATTATGCTCTGTTGGCTGCCGTGATTGTTCTCTATTTCTGTTGCTTGGTCATTCTTTGCGGTGATTATTGTTCCCAGGTAAATTAATTCCTGCACTATTTCAAATTTGTATGGATCCATGTTTATGGTTTGTCCTAGTTTTCTCCATGTTGTTTCTTTGCTAGATACAACCATGAACTTGGTCTTCTCTTCGTTGACTTTTAACACAGGATTCTTCGCTTCTTGCTCTAGTTTATAGAATACTTCTTTAACGCTCTTTATGCTTCTCCTCATCAGGTTGATATCCGCGTACGCGAGAATTTGATAGCTGCCATTTATTAAGGTACTTTCCCTTTTTATGCCTGCTCGTTGCACTGCTGCTTCCAGCGCAAGTTTGAACAACATTGGCGCCAGTCCGTCTCCCTGCCTTACTCCTTTCTCAATAGGGAATCGTTGTGATATGTTGTTTCCGATTTTCACCCGGGCTATTGAGTCCATTGTACTGAGTTTACATAACTGAATTAGTTGGTATGGTATTCCTAATTCTTCTAAGGCCTTCCATAGTTGCTCACGCTTTATTGTGTCATATGCTGTTTTAGTTTATGAACAGGTGGTAGGTAGTTATATTCTTTTCCCAACATTTTTCTAGTATCGGTCTGATTATATATAGCTGATCAATTGTTGACCGTCCTTTCCTAAAACTGCTTTGGTATTCCCCATTATTTGTTCGTACTTTTTTGTAAGTCTTTCCGGATGATGGAGGTGAATATTTTATATGCTACTGACAGTAAAGAGCATATTTTAACCCTGTAATTTTGACAAGATAGCTGATCTCCTTTTTTATGTATAGGGTTGATTAGTCCGGTTTTCCAGTCATCGGGAATTTCGGTTCTTTCGGTCCAGATTGATTCTAGTATGGCATGTAACTTACGGATTACTATATCTCCTCCTTTTTTGAAAAGTTCTGCTGGTATCGTATCCTGTCCCGGTGCTTTGTTATTTTTGGCTTCCTTTATTGCCTCTTTAACTTCCTCAATGGTAGGAGGATGTGTGTCTGGTTCCTCTTCAGAAGTGCGGTTATCTTCAGTAATGGTCATCTCATAATCTGGTCCGTTATCTGCTTCTTGAAATGTTTTGGCATTATACTGCGCCCACTGTTTGAATATATCTTCTTTGGAGCTTACAAGATTGCCCTCAGAGCCTTTTATCATGTTACAATATGGTTTAAATCCTGTCTTAAGTTGTTTAACCTCTTGAAAGAATGCTTTTGATTGTCCCCTATATCTCAAGTTTTCTAGATTTTCTAGTTTATTTTCGAGAATTTTCTTCTTTTTGCTTCGGATAACCTTCTTCGCCTCTCTTCGTGCCGACTTATACAGTTCCTGCCTTTCCCTTGTTTTATGAGATAGCATTTTTATTCTAGCTTCATTTCTCGCACTTATCGCTGCTTCGCATTCCTCATGAAACCAATCTTTCCTTTCCTTTCTTCCCTTTGCTCCTATGGTATTTTCTGCTGCTTTAAGTATACTATCCTTCAATTATTCCCATATGTTGTTGACATTCTGTTTTTCCATACATTCGCTTTCATTTAAATACTGTTCTAGTGTTTTGCTATATTCAGCAGCTAGCTATTCATCTTTGATTTTCTCTGTATCCCATTTTTTAATGTAGGTACGTTATGTCTCTTAGTTGTCGTAACTTTACTGCGATTCTCGTGACTACTAGATAATGATCAGAGTCTACGTTTCTCCCCCGCCTTGTCCGAACATCGCGTACATTACAATAATACCTACTGTCCACGACTACATGATCAATTTGGTTCGCGGTCTTTCCTTCGTGGGATCTCCATGTAACTTTGTGTATTCTCTTGTCTGAACCAAGTACTAGAAACGATAATGTTTTTTGAAGCTGCGAAGTCGATTAATCTAGTCCCGTTGTTGTTTGACTTGTCATGTGCGCTGTATTTTCCAGTTACGGAGGAAAAAGAGTTCCCATTGGCAATTTGGGCATTCATATCTCCAGTAATCATTTTCATGTCGAATCTCGGAAACTGATCATATGTTTGTTCTAGTTGACTGTAGAGTTCCTCTTTGATGTCGTTTTCCTTCTCGTCTGTTGGAGCATGGCTCTGCTTTAATTCTGATTTTACATTTTTTTTCGTTTACCGGTTTAGTATATTACTCTATTGTTTACGCGGTTACTTACAATAAATCCAGTACCAAATTCTTTCCACTGTAGTATATTGTTTCATTCTGTCTCTGGTGTATTCTGGTACCTTTCCATCTCATTTCCTGAATAACACATATATCTAACTTATATTTTCTGATTTCAGCCATTAGTTCCTGCATCACTCCTTGCCTATACAAACTTCTAACATTCCAGGTACCTAATACCAAATCATTGACCTTGTTTCGTCGTCGTGTCCTATTTACGCAGTTCCGTCCTATCCGAGGCTCCTCCGTCGGTTTGCTAGCAGGTGTTTTTTTCGGGACTGGGTTGTCATCCCAACCCCTTCTAGGAGGACCAGATCCCGTCTCCTGCCACCCAGCTTCCCGCACCCTACCTTCCACCGAGCTTAACAAGACTCACCACGATCGTATGACCAGAGGGCGGAGATCGGAATTGAGAGCGAGAGGCTAGAGGCTTCATTTCCCTTACAAAGGTCTGCCAGCAGAGACGCGTCACCCTTTTGAGTCTCGCACTAGCAGTCACCAGTTAAAAATTCGTACAGCACCAATGGTCGCCAGGTTTATGCACTAGTAGTGACCACTCAAACTAAACTGGATTTTTCATTACGTAAACAGATTTTTATTACAATTGTAACGGGTGGGGCTAAGCAGTTAAGCTTTATACTAAAAAAAAATCCCACTTTCATTATGAACACCCTGTAGTTATGGAAGCTGGTAATGCAATGATTACTTCTCAGGACCTCTGTGGGATATTGCTTGTCTTGTCGTAGATAGTTTAATCTTACTTTCTGGTAACAGAGCCTAAACCTTATGCTTATATAGCTCTAATACAGACTAACGCCCTCGGGAATCAAAGGTTCGAAAGTCTTAGTTACTTCGAAATTAAAAACAAGATTAAAATGCCCAATTAACTTCTTTATTTAGAAATGCCTTCAGTAATCAAAGATACGAACCTATCAATGTGAGTCCGGTAGACAAACTGAAGATATACAGTGCATACAAGAACTTACATAGGTATGTTTACACTTTTGGACATAGTCCGGTTATTAGTAAACCATTGAGGAAACAAATACAAGGTAACATAAGAGGCTAACTACAAACACTGACATAATAAACCCATTCGTGAGCATACTGTCTCTCGCCCGAGATTGAATTGTACGGAAGTGCGTATACAAAAGCTAAAGTGCATAATCTTCTGCGTGAATTTTACATATTGCTATACAAAAATATTAATAACTTTGGAACTATAAAAGGCATTTTCTTCAAACTTTCATTGTTTATAAAGCATATACGAGGGTATCTTTACAAGTAATTATGATCGTGTACTTGGCCATTACACAATTAGGAACGAATTCCGAATGAATTTGGCATATTAAACTTCACCATTTGATGAGTATTTGCATAACAAAACCAAGTAATATTACATTTTGTTTATTCATTTATAGGTGCAACTTCCGGTTCACTACAGAAAGCTTCCATGATGTCTAAGGTTATGCTGACTTCATTATCGCTGCTAGTAGATGATACGCACAAACACAGTGGCGGATCCAGAGTGTGTGGGCGGGGGTACCCCCTTCCCAAGGAAAAAAAAATATGTTTAAATTATTATTTCAACAATTTGTCACACAAAAACTGGGGTTTGTTTCCGGACAATTCAGATTTATCTAAAAATATTAATTTGTGGGGATACCAGTGCCATATTCCATGATAAACCTTAGCAGTATAAGGAGAAATGTGATAAATTTATTTATGAGAATACAACGGGCTGATGCCCAAGTACAGCATTCTATCAGTATACACACAAATATTGAAATAAAAGATTAACACTACATTGATAAATACAAATACACTTACATCAAATTCGAGCCATTTAAATACCGGGTTACCCCATAAGTAATATCGTATGTGAGATGACCCCTGCAATGATGCCATCTGACGAGCGAATAGTGAAGTCGACAGAACGTGCTGTAGCTGAGCCATAGGACACTTGATTGTGCAGCAGTGTGTAGGAGAACGGTCTACTCCACGTTTTGGAAGTCAGGCTTGTGTTTGATCTTGGCAGTGACGGAGCATGTCGACATATGGCATGCCATGCTGTATGAATTTCACCAGGGACAACCAGCCAGCGCAGCGGCACGAAACATCAATGCCGTATATGATCAGGTTGTTGTTATGTGTGAAAGTGCCAGAGGTGGTTACAGAGGGGACACCAGCCTCATTGATAAGCCACGAGAAGGGAGAGCTGTGCAGCTGGACAGCGGTGCCCTGAGAGCAGCGGTGGAGGCAAATCCAATGCAAACAGTTGAAGAACTGGTCATCGAACCACTCATTCGACCGTTCATCATCATCTGCAGGACCTTGGGTATCTTCGAAACTCGGAAAATGGGTACCCCATGAGTTAACACCTCAACAGAAGCAGCAGCGAGTTGACATCTGCAGTTCCCTGCTCACCCGTCACAGACAGAATGGTGACAGGGGATGAAAATTTGTCCTCTGCCGTAACATTACACGCAAACGGCAGTGGGTACCCAACGTGGGGGCCGCAGGAACTGTGCCAAAACAGGATCTCAGCCCCTGCAAAGTGATGTTGAGTGTTTGGTGGGATATTCCATTTTGAGCTCTTTCCACTTAACCAGACCATTAATATATATGTCTACTGTCAGCAGTTTAAACCTGCGGGCTGTATTGTTGGAGAAACGTCCTGCTGTGGTTAATTGCAAGGGTATGGTCATCAGTGGCGGCTCGTGGTCTGGCTGGCGAAAGAAAAATCTCTAAGAAGGCTGGCGAAAAGAAAATCTCAGGATTTAGCACCCTGAGACCGAAATGTCTAAAGGACATAAATAAATTCAAATAAACGGATTTGTGACATTGTCACGAATGTTACTTTCATCCTGTCGTTTGGACTCCTCAGAAAAAAGAGACTAAGTAAAAGGTCTCCTTTTCTCATAACTGTATGGTGATCGGACTGAATGGACAGTAATAGTTCTCGTAGAGGTAGGTCTAAACTTGAATATCAAGGTAACTAGGATCATTAGAAATTAAGGTAACTCCTGAATATTGGCATAAATGGTAACGAATAACGACGACGCACTAATCATTGATCCGTTAGGTCTTTGGGCTTTATAACTTTTTTGTGGAGAGGGGGACCCTAGACCATGTAGGCCTGCTACCAAGCAACACGAATAATACAGTACACGGAGATCCAAGAAGTTCTACCTCACCGTGTTCGACAGGCGTTAGCGTCACTTTCCCTTCTCTTCTTGACAAAACTTCTTACTGCTTAAGTTTTCGCAGGGAAAGTGACCAAGGTCCACTAGAGAAGAAAAAGATGGAAGAGAAGTATTTGTTGTGTAACTTTTTTTTCTGTAAATTACTGTACCAGCATTGTTAGGATAACAACATTGGGTGATTGATGGTGTAGTTGAATCTCAGAACCTAGATGCGTGATGCTAGCGCAGAACCGTCTTGATTGGTGACCAATTTCTTTGCCAACCCATTTTTTGTAAAATTCAATTTTCCTAATTTCTTCCGTTCAGTTCAACTTGTATACACCAAACTTTACACAAAATTATTCGATACAATAGGATAATACTGTGTTTATATCTGTCCTAAGGCACCCTATTTACTCACATGTCAGTGTTGCCCACTCATTGTCTATAAACTTCAATTATTCAAATTGTTTCCATTAGGTTGGACGTAGCAGTACCAAACTTGGCAAAGCATAATTCGACACTATAGAAAGCTGTTGTTGGTATCTCCGTCCTCAAGCACCGTAGTTCTCAATGTTGCCAACCTATTTTTAAAACTTTTTTTTAAATTGGTTTCATACATTTTGAAGTATTTGCATATAACTTGGCGTGAATAATATTCGATACAGTAGAAAAATACTGTGGGTGCCACCGTGTTCAAGCACTTCAATTTGTCAGTGTTTCTAACTTTTTTTAAATATAAAATTTAGTTCTTAAAATCATTTTCATAACACCGTTAATAACAACTGGGATGCTTGGGGACGGTGACACCTACAGTATTTATCTATTGTCAAATAATGCCAAGTTTGATGCAGATGTGTCCAACAGTATAGAAAACATAAATTATATTTTAAAATAGGTAGGTTATATTTTAAAAACACAACTGGGGTGATTGTGGATGGTACACTCACTACATTTTTTCGTCGAATAATATTTATGCCATGTTTGATGCTGCTACGTCTAATGGAATAAAAGCAGTATGAATAAATGAATATGAAAGTACATTGGCAACACTGACAACTGATGCACTTGAGGGCGGGGACACCAATAGTATTTTTCCATTGTGTCGAGTTATGTTTTTGCCAACTTTGGCACTGCTACGTGTAACGTAATGAAAGCAATTGGAAAAATTGAATTTTATAAATGATAATGTAGCAAAACTGAGAACTGAGGCTTGGGAACGGGAATACTCACAGTATTTTTCTATTGTATTGAATAATGCTTATTCCTCCTCTGAGTGAGGCAGATATGCCTAACAATTTGAAAAATTGTATTTTAGAAAATGTGCGTTGGTAACGCGTACTCACAACACCAATCCAGGCGGTTCTGAGCTAGCCTAGCCTTTCCAACGACGCCTTAACCATCTCTACATCTTGTGGTTCCTGAGATTTATTGTTTGACACGGACCGACGAACTAATCAAGATAATATGATCCCTTTCTGTTAGCTACGCTATCAAGTGACCTAAATTAAGGCATTTGTGTTGATTACAAATTAAAATTAAACAAGCAAAGCGCATTATTACATGCATTATTATTAAAGAAAGAACGCGATTCATTTTTCTGACGTTATAGCTCAAATGAGAGTCGTGTGCAATAAATATTTTTTCTCTACTGCATCTCCCTGCTGGTGCACCGTAGTTTTTCTGCTTCTTCTGGCGCCCGTGGCTATGTGGTAGAGCGTTGACTTAGTATTCGGGAAGTCCTGGTATCAATCCCAGCGCCCGACAATCCTTTCTGAGGTTTTCCTCAATCATACCAGGCAAATGGTAGCTACAAAAATACCGTACACCTTCCAATATTCTCTCCTGTACCCTATCCCGGCCCGAGCGTAAGATGCCTAAAGGCCTTAAAATAAATTCAAATTGGTGCTTGTACTATCATGACCAATATAATGTTTAAATGACTGTTATACACGATTTTTCTCTAAGCCTACAAGGTAGGCCACCCAACTAACGTAGAGTGGGCGGTGTGTGATTCTGAGTGTGTGTGCGTGAACGAGCAAGGTTCGAATTTTCTTTTCTTTAAGAGAAAACATTATCACATGTCGTGGGTTCTGGAAAGATGTTCATGATTTCTTGTAGTGTGTAGCAAATAATAAACTTAAGCAAGTCGTATTTCAAACACCAAAATAGGAAACCTAATACCATTTTTATTTTAGGTGGGCCACTAGTTAAAGTGTACTGAAAAGTGTAATCCAAATTGTCCAATAGAAAAGATTCTTACCGAACATGGAGAAACAAAAATGAACTTTAAAACCTATGGTTTCTTTCTTAACGAATTCCGTAGAACACTAACGTTATGCATGAAAGACAAAAGAAAAGGTCTGTTTCTATCAGTTCTTAAAAATAGGGCACGATATTTATCCTTTATAATTTCTGATACGTTATTATTTACGTTATTTTGTGTACGTGCCTATGATATTGTGTGTGCGTGCATGTGATAAACATCGAAACGAGTATGCTTACTTCCGAGCGCCGTACCTTACTTGATAAAACGTTGGCTTCGTATTCGGGAGGTCCTCGGTTCGATACCAGTGGTTGACTGTCCTGACTTAGGTTTTCCCAGTGTTTTTCTCAGCCACACCAGGCATATACCGGGATGGTACACTTCGCATCAAAAAAGTTGCGACAACGAACGCCGTGCAGCTAGGCAACCCAAGTGGCACCTTCTTATCCCATAATCGTGTCTGGTAATAGGACTTTCTCTTTCCTTCGTCTCGCCCATACTAAAATCAGCAAACATCATAAGCACGTTTTGTTTTTCAAAATAGACATGTATTAGTATCGATAAAATGAAAGAATAAAAGCGATACGAATCAATATACATAAGTTGATGGAGGTAGAAATTTGAACACATATAATGAAACCGATGGATATCTATTAGACAGAGGCAGAGAAATGAGAGAGAGAAAAATGGGGAGAGAGAAGAAGTACAGATAAAAATATGGAATTTAAACGTAGTAAAAAATATTAAATTCAGTTCCCAGAGTATAAAGTTAAGTTCCCACAAATCAAATCTAACAGTAACAGAGAAGTGACTTTTGGATTTTATATTTTTTAAACCTGTAGGATGAAGGAGAGATTTTAATTATTTCATTCTGTTTGAACAGTGTTTTTTCAGGGGTGACCAGGACCGGAGATGTTGCCTCAAGAACACGAAAAATACGACGCCAAAATTCCCTGTTAAATAGATTTTCCAGATCAGGTCAATCGGGTTACGGGGTCACTTATGTTTGGGTGGGTGAGGCCCTATTACCGGGTCATCGAAAGTGGCCCGGAATTGACTCTGGAACACGCACAAAAGGAGAGAGTGTGTAAAGTAAGAGAAAAAATAAAGATAAATAGAAAGAAGAAGAAGAGAAAGACGCAGCGAAGACACGATAACAATACATCAAGAAAGAGAGGAAGAGAGAAAGACCAATGAAAAACATGAAAACTACATTATCATTATGCTAAATAGCACACACACACTGTTTGCTCGGATTCCGACCGGTGGTGCTTCGTAAGTTCTCCACAACCCGGAGATAAATTTCTGTTTGAATACTTCAGTGTATGCGAAAAAGAAACTGGCTGGTGGGGAATTGAACCCAGGTTTTCAAATTAGAAGTCCAGCACGCTAGCGATACTCCACGGATGACTCTACCAAAAACGTGCTTAACAAATGTTATAGTGTTTCTTTCTAAGAATGATAACATGAAAAGTGCATACTTCTGATCAATGACGTGATCTTAACTGCCTGGTAACCCCCTGAGACTTGATTTGGACTTTTCCAACAAACATTCGTAAATCGTCTTCCTCTCTTCTGTGACTCAGGTGCTTCACTCCACAGTCGGAAATATTCTCCGTTTTGTATGAGAAGTAATGATTAGATTATTCACGATTGCTTTGTAAAAAATCTTTAGCTTGAACAGGATTTGAACCCATGTTGGTTTGTTTTCGTACAGAAATGTCCAGCGCGTTCCCCCTACTCCATTTTGCCAACGAACTTAACAGCTATGAATTACCAAGTTCAAATGCGTGGAAAATGTAACACTTGAGTCTGTGTTACATTTTGTCTGTATGTATTGTGGGGTAAGTAAAGACATGTGTATGCATGTCCTTTTTGTCATTTCGAATTATGAAATGATTATGACAGTGTTAGGAACAAATCCAGTTTAGGGTAAGTAGGCCACATTAAGATACGATCATTTATTGTCGTTTAGTTTAACGTAAACCAGCCAGAACGAATTTAACATCACCAAAAGAAAATTGTCATTAGCAAATCTAGAAGTTAAAACTTCAATTAAAAGTTCTAATACACTTCGTGCAATATGACAAGTTGAACGTAACACAAATTTTTAACTTTTGACAGTTTGTATTGTAAGCATAATAGCGCGCAATCTGAGCCTATTTTGATTTAACCAGTTTCAAAATATCCTGTTCAATTTTTGTGATACATTTTCAGCCACAAGTTAGGCACCCACTCTTCCCATGCCTGGCGCTCTGCGGTGCACTGAGCCTCCTATCAAACTGAGTACCAGTGTTCTTGGTACTCCTGGGCACCTTGGGAAGGTCAAGCGTGGGTGGGTGGGTGGGTGAGTGAATGAATTGCAAGAAAATTGCTTCTGAGGGTCGCCGGGTGGAAGGCACCGTACAAGATGTTCGCGGCATGAAAAAATGTTTAGAAAACACTTTGTTGGATCGATCCCTGCTCATGCCATGTGCGCTTTGTGGTGGACAAACACCTTGTGCGCATGGGTTGATTTAGTAGAGATACCCTGGCGGCCAATACAATTTATTTTATTGATAACAAATTGCAGAGCTATCGTTTAGAATGAAAAATTTAGTCACTCAGAAATGATTGAGGACCGGGGCGGGCTGGTGCGGGCCTGGATGTGCAGGACTTTTTAAAAGTAAAGTAACATAGTCAATTCGGGTTCCTGAAAGTAGTTTGTTTCAGGATGTCCAATATGACTTTCCGATTCGGTGTCCCGGATTGGGGAGTAAAAAATCTGAATACTTGATGTGAAATGTAGATATAGAAAAGAAAAGCAAACAGGTAACATTTCCCTGTGGTCCAGTGACTCAGGCCCATAGCCAGGGTTTCCTTCTCCGGGGTGGGGATTCCGCTAGAATGTTCAGTTTGAGGGGGATTAAAGTCAAAATTGGGAGGGTGTAAGTGAAATTTTGCACAGAATTTTGGACAATTTTTTTAAAGTTGGTGAGCGTTCTCGACCGCAGGAAGAGGGTCTGGCGGAATCGCTGCTCAGGGTGCATACTGAGAATTTTTGTTCGCCCGCTCATATTTGTACCGGGTTTCATCGGGACAGTAAGTTTTATTGGATCATTAGGTTTTCAGAAAATTTCATGGGCAATAATGATAGGGTCTAAGAATTATATTTTAAGATTTATCCTTAGTCAGTAACACAGTATCCTTTAAGCGGAATTTTGTGAAGTCAAAATAGCTAACTGTTGGAGATATAAAATTGTGTTTATAATCATTTTCTAATATTGTGTATATCTATTTTGTATTTGGGTTCTTTTCAAAGACGAAACTGCAACCGAAGAAATTCTTTTTTTGGTAAGGAAGAAGCGAGTGGACAGTAAAAGAACAGACAAAGCAGTGAGAAGTGACTCTTGAGTGCTGAAACAAACGAGTCTCGCCTATAATCGGTGTGTGTATGTGTATACGTGTGGGCGGCATTGTAAATATAAACGTAATTGTGTATATATCTCCCATCTTTTGTATATAATACGTAATCAATATATATATCGGGTCTTTCCCCATTTCTGCCTTTCATTCATACAAGTACTCCAGCAGCTTCCGTGTATGGAACAATATTGGTCCTCCGAGGGCCGGATCGAAGAACTCGAATCGGCGCCAACTGTGGGCTGGAGTGCTTTCGTGTGGTGAAAGATATTGCCGCTATTCGGGACTCCGTGCGTTTTTGTTTCGTAGTGCAAGTTGCAGTGTAATTATCGCAATCCATTCGTGTTTATCGTAATTCGTGCGTGTTTACTTGTGAAGAGACATGGAAGCTTTGTCAGCCAAACAGAGAGCGCTCAAAGCGAAAGTGACTAGACTGGAAAATGCGGTGTCCAGTTTAGATACGAACAATGTGTGGGCCATTCAGATTCACAAAGACAAGGTGCAACTGTTATTTCGTGAACAAAATCAGTTACTCGATGATGTGTCATTAGTGTGTGATTACACAAGATTTCAAAGTGAAGAAGAGGAACTTGCCAATATTGATGGTGGACTGACATCTGTGTGCGTAAATTTAAACAGAATGGGATCAGTAAGTGTGAACTCTCCTCCTCCCCCTTCTTCGCAATCAACAAGTGGAACATTGAAGCTTCCAGTTCTTGAACTTCCAATGTTCGACGGTAACATGCTTCAGTGGTTGGAGTTTAAGGATTTATTTGAGGCATCAGTGCATAGCAAGAATGATCTAAGTGGTGCTCAGAAACTTCAATACTTGAAAAGTGCGTCACGTGGTGAGCCGTCTCAACTCTTGTGTGCCATCCCTACAACAGATGCAAACTACACTGAAGCATGGGACTTACTGCAATCGCGGTACCAAAACAAAAATAAATTGGTGAATGCAGTATTAAAGCGCCTGATTTCTCATCCTCCCCTCAGGCAGGAATCAGCCACAGCCCTTCGAAAGCTCATCGACACAGTGAGTGAAAGTGTTAGGATTGCCGGTCCAGTACTGTAATGCTGTGCTGTTATTTCTGACGACAGAAAAGTTGGACCAAGCTTCGAGAAGACAGTGGGAACTTTCCCAGCAGAACAATCAAGAACCAAAATTCAGTGATTTAACGCAATTCATTGATCTTCGCGCGCGCGCCCTGTCAGCCAGTGGCGTAACAAACAAAATGCCAAGCCCTCCGAGTGCCAGACTCGGGAGAAAAACGATGTCTTTCCACAATGTTTATTTCTCAGCCATGCGAAAAGTGTGCCCAAAAACATCCGTTATTCAAATGTGTACAATATATCAATCTGTCAGTGCAACAAAGACATGCTTTTGTCAAAAGTAAACGTCTGAGCTTCAATTGTTTGAAATCTTCCCATCATTACCGTGAATTCAAATCATCCTGTTGCAAAAAGTGCAATAAGAAACATCACACCTCATTGCACTTTTTAAATAGCCCGGACAGTTCTCAAAGTGAATCACCAAATTCAGTAACAAACTGCTTTGTGTCAAACCAGTCAACGCCCAAGTGTTATTATCAACCGCGGTAGTTCTAGTGAGAGACGTCAATGGACAATACAAACCATTTCGCTGTCTCCTGGATTCAGCCTCAGAAGCTACTTTTGTGTCTGAATTCTGCATACAACAGTTAGGCCTAAAGCGGAAGTCGACTGCCGTGTCTATTTCAGGCCTGACCAACACGAACGTTGGGAAATCGAACGGTACAGTGCAACTAGAATTCAAATCGCGCTACAACGACCAACGTGTATTCAATGCAACAGCTCTTGTGTTACCTAGCGTCACAGGTATTCTTCCCAGAAAACAGGTGCAGAGGAATAACCTGGGACTCAACCTCCACAAATTAAACCTAGCTGACCCGCAGTTTGACACCCCAAATCGTGTAGACATTTTGCTAGGCGCAGACATGTTTGCCGCCATCTTGTGTTCCGGACGTCAGACTAGCAGAAAGAGTTCAGTGGTGGCGCTAGAAACAGCTAGGGTGGGTGCTCTCGGGGACGTTGAACAAGTATTCTGAGGAAACGAGTGTCAAAGTACATCACGTTCAGTGTAGTGACCTCAGTCACGAACTAAACAAGTTTTGGGAATTGGAGGAAATGCCAACATCCTCTCCTCTGACTAGAGAGGAAATGCAATGTGAAGAACATTTTGTGAATTCTCACACGAGAGATACGTCGGGAAGGTACATTGTAAAATTGTCTTTTCGCGACAACGCAGTGACCTTGGCAGCTCGTGTGAGGAAGCTGTGCGCCGACTTAAACAGGTAGAACGTGGGCTAAACAGACAGCCAGTGAAAAAACAATTGTATATAGAATTCATGAAAGAGTACGAGGAACTGGGCCATATGGAACCTATACCTGACAGTGAAAAACAGTTAAATCAACTTGAACACTATTACTTACCACATCACGGTGTAGTGAAAAATGACAGTACCACGACCAAGCTACGTGTGGTTTTTGACGGTAGTGCACGAACATCTACGGGAGTATCATTAAATGACACGCTTTTGGTGGGGCCCAGATTACAGTGTGACATAATACCATTACTTATTCGTTTTCGACAATACAAGGTGCCAATAAGTGCCGATATTTGCAAGATGTATCGTCAGGTGAATGTGGATCCTGATGATACAAACTATCAGAGAATTGTGTGGCGTGAGTCTCCAGAGCAGCCGATTCAAGATTATCGTCTAGTGACAGTGACGTACGGGACAGCATCAGCTCCCTGTTTGGCCACGAAATGCTTACAGCAGCTGGCAGTGGATGAACAATCATTGTTCCCCTTGGCTGCCCCAGTAACATTACACGACTTCTATGTTGACAATTTGTTGTCGCGTGCAGATTCAGTAACAGAGGCACTGGAACTACAATCCCAACTTATTGGTCTCTTATCAAAGGGGGGGCTTTGAATTGCGAAAGTGGGCCTCAAGTGAGCCCCAAGTGCTACAGGCAGTCGATGCAAACATGCGAGATTTGGACATTGCACGGTGCTTTCAGGGGGATGAGTCAATAAAAACTCTGGGTGTGTCGTGGCACCCTGGATGTGATCAGTTTTCTTTCGTGGTTGCCCCCCCAAATCTCAATCGTGCTATTACGAAACGTGAAATACTGTCTGCAAGTGCAAAGGTGTTTGACCCTCTTGGATGGTTGTCTTCCATCAAAGTCAAGGTGAAAATACTTCTTCAAACACTGTGGAAGATAAAGGTGGGGTGGGATGATCCCCTCCCACAACACATAATATCATCGTGGGAACATTACTGTGCTGAACTCCCTTTGTTACGTGAAATCAGAATCGACAGGTTCATAGCTCACTCAAATTCCTCATCTTACGAACTTGTCGGATTTTGCGATTCATCTCAACAAGCATATGCGGCGGTAGTCTACTTAAGATCAATAATGCCTAACCAGCAAGTTCAAGTGCGTTTGATTGCTGGCAAAACAAAAGTAGCACCTGTGAAACAAATTTCCCTACCGAGATTAGAATTGTGCGGTGCTCTCTTATTAGCAAGACTTCTCAACGTCGTGCTAAATTCGCTGAGAATTTCAATTCAACAAACCATTGCGTATTGTGATTCTACTATAGTGATTGGTTATCGGCATCAGCAAGCAGGTGGAAAACATTTGTGGGCAATCGGGTGTCAGAAATACAAGGAATTATTCCCAGGGAACAGTGGCGCGACGTCAGTGGAACTGAGAACCCTGCGGACGGTGCATCATCCGCATTGGGACGACATCCCTTATGGTGGGAGGGGCCGAAGTGGCTACAAGATTACACCCTTCCCCAAGACAATAGTAAACCGGTAGACCCAACACTTCTATCTGAAGAAGAAAAATGATCACCTGAGCCCATTCACAACGTCAGGGATATCTCAATGTAAAATAACCATCCATTTCTTACAATACGAACAGTGATAATAAAAATAGCTGATGGTGAATACAAAAGACCCATAACCAAAATTGCACCGGTGCCCTGTGACTGAGTAAACAAACATGCTCAGGCAAAAGTGAAAGTTTCCTTTTTTGTCTGTTCGTGTGTATATATCGTTGTGTGTGTGTGTTGAAATTGTCATTTCAAGGGGGGGAGGAATGTTGGATATATAAAATTGTGTTTATAATCATTTTCTAATATTGTGTGTCTATTTTGTATTTGGGTTCATTTCAAAGACGAAACTGCAACCGAAAAAATTTTCTTTGGCCTGTGACTGTGTGGCAACTATTTGGGTCCCATGTGTGTGTGTGGTCTCATGTCACTCTTGTCCTGCTACAGAAAACCAGAGCAGAAGGAGGGAAGAGGGAGGAGGGTTGGAAGGAAGAAACAAGTGGACAGTAAAAGAACAGACAAAGCAGTGAGAAGTGACTCTTGAGTGCTGAAACAAGCGAGTCTCGTCTATAATAGGTGTGTATATGTGTGGGCGGCATTGTAAATACAAACGTAATTGTGTATATATCTTCCATCTTTTGTATATAATACGTAATCAATATATATATCGGGTCTTTCCCCATTTCTGCCTTTCATTCATACAAGTACTCCAGCAGCTTCCGTGTACGGAACACTAACCAAAAGGGCAACATTAGATTCTATGTTTGAAATTCGAAACGCTTCTTCTTTAGACAGTGCATTGAAATGTATAATATACTGTAGCCCATTGGCTGGAACAAGCATGTGACATTTCTTTTGATTTCGAAGCAGATGGATGTTTTCATGTGTGAAATTTTAGTATGGAGCGAAAGCAAAATTTCCTTATCTTTGAAAACGAAATTCTGCTGAAATATTTAAGAAGTTGTTGAAAACCAAACTACGAACAACGTTTCCATATATGAAGAAGTTAGGGAGACGCTATGGGATCTGCCCCCCACGGAAAATTCTCTTCGCCTCAAGAAAATCATTTATGTGTGTTTAACCTCATTATGATTGGTGCTCTGCCCAAAAGCAGGTCCTGACGCGAAGGTCTGGGGCAAGGTGAACCGAGGGAGGTTTGCAGTTGCTTTCCATTGGATGCAGATAAGGTCCTAAGAATAGAACGTAGAGTTTAATGTGGACTCCGAACCACTTGTATCGCCAGCAAAAATTGAACCCGTGATCAGGGGTGTGCTGGAGAGGTTCGCGCGACCCCTTTATTAAATAGTTAGATTTGTCCCGAGACTTTTGTTCTATAGTTATAACTCTTCTGTTTCGAGCCCTTGGTAAAATTATTTGAAGCAAACTCCTGCCCAGCATCCCTTAATTATAAGGCAGCGATATTTACTAACTACTCACTCACAGGAACTGTTTAAAGTAGGAAGTAAAATATCTGGACCCCCCCCCCCCCAAATGTTTCCGGCAACCTGCATTTTGTAGCTTGTGATCCGCTTGTATTTCGTATGAAACTTGCAAACTGGAAATACTGATTAAAAGCATATTGTTACATGTTTATGTCGATTTTCCCCGGGGATCTGTTTTGCATGTATGTCTACTACTTTGTTCCACTACTTACATTTCATGTATTACAAAAGTAGGTTGAATCCAGTTTTAATGTATTATAGTAAAAAGAGCGTAAAATTTGCTTTCCGCACTTAGGAGATGGATAAAAAATTCATCTCTGCTTTACTATAATTTATTATAATAATATTTTATTAGCATTCTATTGGAGATCATTTAAATACATCAAATTAATTTACACACGCCTTGAACACATACCTACATGCAAACATAAACGCCAGCGATTTGTTACTTGATTGCGGACTGCACAATTCATTTGTTGCCAATCCTCTTTTTCATCCTGCCAATCAAAATTCGTTTAGCCTATGAGAAATTTAGGAATTAAGTAGTTTCTTAACTTAACCATCCGTTTGTAAACGGTTAGTTAAATTCGTCACGTTAGCGTTGGCGAAATGGAAAAAAGAAATATCGACTGATTAATAACTTAACACACTGTTAGTTATCGGATGGTTAAGGTATAGTTAGTTAATCGACGTTGGAGAAACTGGCCCTTTTTTGAGAAACATGAACTTGTGAAGCGAATTGATATTAATAGTGTAGATGCTAGTAATATTCCAAAAGTTTTGAGAAACTGGCCACTGAAAATAGGAACTGTATTTCTGGAGGTTTAGCATTAGCTAAAGAGGCTAGTCCATTGGAACGATGTCAGACTTCGGAGTATTGAAAGTGTGTAACAGAGGTTCGAACCCCGTCCGTACCAAAGATCTTTTTACAAGGCAGAATTGAACACTTCTGCTCGTAAACCTCGAATACTAATGAATGTGGAAACAGCGAGCCGAATTCCCTTTGGTAGGAACGTCCTTGTAGAAAAAGAAGACGACTACGATTAACGAATATTGGTTGGAAGATGCAACCAATGTAAATACGAAGAAGTCATTAAACTGAAGCTTCAAGTTTTCTTGTACTTGCCTAACACAGAACAACTGTAACATGTGTTGCGTAGATTTTTAGAAGTGAAATGTGTGGTGCAGTGGACCCGTCTTGACCTTTCAACTATACGTCCCGGGTTCGATCCCCAGTCAATGCCTTGTTTTTTTTTTCGACTAAAATGATAGCTTCAACTATTTGCAGAACTCAGAGATTCTACTTGGGCTGGAAAGAGAACGAGCATCACTAGCTAGAATCAGAAAGTAGACCGTGTGTTTGCGTTTGTTCTTTAGGATAATAATAAATCAATCTAGTTTCATTGATCCTTCTCTTTCTTTCCATGACTTTGTCAATTCCTTTTTTCCCTTTCTTACTCATTCCTTCTCCTACACACTCAGTCGTTATGTGTGTGTGTGTGTTTATTCTATCTCTGCGGATTATTATAAACATTAGTTTATTCGTGTCGTAAGGAAAATGGCCCGGTACTACCTCAGTCAGGATAGATGGCCGTACTAAAACCTTTCGATTACTAAGCCAACGCTATAGCAACCTACGGCCACTGGATCCATCTCGGTCTCCATGTCGATCCATCCACACGGCATTAAGAAGCAATATGCCAATTAACAGAGCGACAGTTTATATATTGTACTCGTTGAGTTTGCATCTTATTTATAGCTTTTAGGCACCTATGGATCACTCAGAGATAAGATTTTGTGAAATGCGGAAAAGAGTCGGCCAGGTCCTAAATTGAAGGTATCATCCCGGTGCATGCCTGGTGTGGCTGAGGAAAACACTGGGAAATCCTAAGTCAGGACAGTCAGCGACTGGTGCCGAACCGAGGACCTCCCGAACACGAAACCAACACTCTCCAAAGTTAGGTATGATTGCCGTTTGGAACAAAACATACTCATATCTACGTTTATCAAACGCACGCGCGCACAAAAATATTTGTCTCGAAAGAGAAAAACCTTAATTTATCTCAGATATTCTCCATATAATGCTCAAGGATACATTCTTTTATTTGTATCTGTTGAATTTATATATATATATATATTACATTTACTAGAACTTAGCACGCACATATTTTGTGTATTTTGCTACTAACATCTTCTTTGTAACGTAAATAACAACATATCATAAATTATAAAGCATAAATATCGTGCCTAGTTTTTAAGAACTGATAGAAACACGTTTTGTCTTGTCTTTCGTGCATAACGTTAGTGTTCTATGGAATACTCGATTCATTAAGAAATAATTACCTAGTAACCATAGGTTTCAACGTTCATTTTCGTTTCTCCATGTTCAGCAAGGATCTTTTCTACTGGACAATTTAAATTACATCTTTCAGTAAATTTGAACCAGCGGTTCACCTAATGTAAAAATAGTATTACGTTTCCTCTTTTAGTTTTTGAAATGGGACTCTTAAGTTTTTTCATTATTTCCTACATACTACAAGAAATCATAAATATTTTTTTCAGACCCCAGGACATGTGATAATGTTTTCTCTTAGAGAAAAGTAAATTCCAACCCTTGCTCGTTCACGCATACACCTCCCACTCTACGTTAGTTGAGTGGCCTATCTTGTAGACTTAGAGAAAAATGATGTAAACATTATATTGGCCATGATAGTACACTTCTTATTTATCTGTACACTTGTCTAACATGTAATTCTACACACACACACACAAAACAGGCTACAAGTCAGTCAGTCTTGGAATTTTGCAGTTTAGTAACTGCCATAGGGCAATGGAAACGCCTCAAAATATTACGATTTGCGTTCCTGTATCCATAAAAGGTACTAAAATGGGTGAAAAATAGTACCTAATAAACTATGTTATCATGTGACGCAGAAAACAAGTGTTTAATTTGTGGTAATAGCTAATCCTTCTCATATATAGTACACAATTCACGTTAAATTACGTGGTTTTAATTGCTTTTCCGGCGTTAACAGTGCCGGATCTACTGCAAAGTTATGGGGTGATGTGAGTAAAAAGAGACAATGCACATCACTGCATGATTTTGTATCAAAATCGGCATGCAAAGGCCATACCATAACAAATAACCCACATCCAGCTGTCAAGAATTAACACCCGTTCAAGGTAAACAGAACAACAGTCGAAAGATGTCTTCGGATGCTTGGATTCTACACCAGCTTACTGCAAGGCAACGAGAGGAGAGAATGGATATAGTTGTGTTTCTTTGCTTTCTCGTTACAAATGTGAACCTTTTTGGAACGAATTGTAACGAGAGATTAGAAGTGTAATGTGCCGTAACATCAAGCGTCGAAGGACTGTGTGTCACGTTGTAGATCGTGCTCCATCGCCCTCAAAACGAGAACTTCATCTCCAAAAGTTTTGTTAAGTGTATGGTTGGATGTGAAGGGAATATTCTACTGAGAGCTATTCGCACCTAACCAAACCATAAATGCTCATCTTTAGCATAGACCTCATAATAGATAGAATTCCTCATTTCTGTCTGCACACTGCACGCCTCCCCATTTCTGTCTGCGCTAAAACAAATGGGTTTTTATTCAGAGCACGTGATTTTGAATTCATCCGCTAGGTAGCTCTGGCATAGACCCCATAATAGAGTATGACGTCTATGTCAGAGCTACCTAGCGAATGAATTCAGAATCACGTGCTCTGAACAAAATGCCATTAGTTTTATTGCAGACAAAAATGGGGAAGAGTGTTAAGTTTATTGTGAGATCTGTGTCTTTAAACAGACTAAGATAATTGATATTTAAGTGGCCAGCGCTCGTCAATTGCAAAACCGTTATCTTCCATCATGCTAAAACTAGACTTAAAGCTGCTTTCATCACAGGGCAAAAATTTCTGAGCTTTGGTTCGAAAGTGTTACTCCACCCGACATTGCCCCTACGGACTACCAGCTTTTTTTTGCTCATTATTTATTTATTTATTCAAAACATAACACAACAGACAATATGCCTAATTACAGTGCTTGCGTGTACATGATAGTAATTACAAGATACAAGAAACAATCATATTACTTCACCTGCAGTTCTTTTAAGTTCTTTGTAAGTCATTCCAAATATATCTACATTAACTTTAGGTTCAATTTTGTTGTAGAAAGCACTCATTCTCCAAATTGGGGATTTATATAGAATTTCAGTCCTTTGCTTTTTGCAATAGAATGTCCCATTATTACCCAATCTAGTTTTAGTGTTCGGAACTTGAATGAAAATTTTCGGAATTAAATCAATACAATCAATTTGATTGTGTATTAATTTGTACAGAAATATTAAATCATTTAAATGCCTTCTTCGTTCCAAAGTTTGTATATTAAAATTGCTCACTAATTCCCTGTATGATATGTATGCAGGATATAATGTGTTTTTTCTATACATTTCTGAGTGTTCGGAGTCCATATAATACAGGAGTATTCTAGCTGTGATCTCACGTAAGAGTAATACAATTTTAGAAGTGTTGAGTCAAGATGGAGATCCTTGCTAAAACGATAAATATACCCAAGATTCCTATACGCATTGTTAGTGATCATTTCAATGTGACGCCCGAAGTTTAATTTTGGATCGAAAACAACTCCAAGATCTTTAACAGTTTCAGGTTTCGATAGATTTACTCCATCAATCGAGTAGTTGTACTCAACATACTTTTCTTTCCTTGTAAAAGATATGGAATTGCACTTTTTTGTATTAATTACAAATTTATTCCTGTCGCACCACTCTTTGACATTATCTAAGTCCTTTTGTAGTTTGGCACTGTCCTCAATTGATTCAATTCTAGCGTATAATTTCAGGTCATCCGCGAATAAGAGAATATGGGAGTTCTCGATACACTCAGATATATCATTAATAACTAAAAGAAATAATAAAGGGCCGAGGTTTGAACCTTGTGGTACTCCGGACAGTGTCTCAAAATATTCTGAAATATAACCTTTAAAAATTACTGCCTGCTTACGTTTACGTAAATACGAAGTTAATAATTTTATAGTTTCCGTAGAAAAATTGAAGAACGTAAGTTTGCGTAGCAAAACATCGTGATCAACCAAATCAAGTGCTTTACTGAAATCAGTGTATACGACGTCTACTTGGCCTCCGTTATCTAGCTCAGTTGCAATGAAGTCAGTTACAATTGCTAAGTTTGTTGAGGTTGACCTATTTTTCAAAAAGCCGTGCTGATGTGGTGAAAGAATGGAGTTTACATGATTCAGTATTCGCCTATATATAACACATTCATATACTTTTGCAAAAGATGATAAAATAGATATTGGTCTGAAGTTTTCGACGTCTTTAGCATTTCCGGATTTTGGAATAGGACAAATTAAACTTTCCTTCCATTTGTCAGGGAATACACAAGTTTTAACAGATAGATTTAATAAAATATATAATGGATATTTAAAAATCTCAGGACAACCTTTTATTATATAAGGTGGAATTTCGTCCGGCCCGCAATATACCTTAGGTTTTAACATTTTGATTGCTTCCTCAATTTCTTTCATTTTAATTTCTTTTATTTGCAACGTATTTAAAAGTTCACATCTAGGGTTGTCTGACAAAATTTCAGATTTGTACTGGGGTGTTACAGTTCTAAATACAGATTGGAAATAATGTGCAAAAGACCTAGATACTTCCCTGTTACTTTCTAGCTCTTTGTCTCTGTATTTCAAAGAAGTGGATGAGAGATGTTTTGTCTTACTTTTAACAAAATTCCAAAATTGCCTCGGGTCTTTATTGATACTGTATTCTGAGCTTTCAATGAAAAATTTATATGCTAAAGAAATTTCGGATTTTAACTCTCTACGTAATGTGCGAAATTTATCTCGATGAAAAGCAACGTCTACACCAGTTTTCATTTTCCTATGATGATATGTCTTAAATTTAATCTTTTGAATTATGTTATAAGTGAACCAAGACGGATATTTATTACTATTGCATTTCTTACGGGGAACACATAGGCTCATAGTAGTGTACATCATTTCATAGAATTGCCCTAATGCTTTATTTACGTCATTCAAATGGGAAAGTTTGTTCCAGTTTAGTCTCGACAATTCTGTATACATTTGTTCGAAATTAGCCTTTCTAAAATTAAACCCAGTAATGTTGTTCTCTAGTTTCTCTTTTTAGCACCTTCGCTCGCCAAATCTTGTATGACGTTGATGCTGTGAAAATGATGTTAAATACAGTGTGCAAGAGCGTATAATCAGAAAGTATGGTAAATCACTGTTAGGCATTATGTACAAGAGCGTAGTTTGACCCACATAATATGTGACAAGATAAAATCCTTATGTTCAGTCTGCAACCCTGTACAGTAATACATTTACGTTACAGCAATAACTTGTTTCTAAAAAAACCTATAAATGCAGAACGCACATTCGTCTCTCATATAGACGGGGGAAGGGGGGGATACAGTGTACCTATTGTCAGTAAGAATCTATGCAATATCTTTTCTGCCCTTGTTCTCGTAACTCATTGTCTTGTCATTCCCTCTACCAGATCCAAAGTACGTCGTGATTTTTACTGTACAGATATGCAGCGGTACATGTTCGGTGTTATACTTTTTCCTTGTTTCGGGACGGGCGTAAGCCATAGTGCTGTTACCGCCCATACAATTAATTTTATCTTATCTTTCCTTGTTTTCATGAGTACAAATTGAATGTAGGTTTTCTTATACATTGTACATAAAGGAACATTGGTGCTGTGTACCGTGCAAGCAGAATTGTATATCTCCTCGATAAATAAGTGATGACAAATTAGTTTGAACATTTGGGATTCCGCCCCGCACAAGATTTTGTTTTCACTCTACCATTGCTCCTGTGGGTGATTCTTTTCAGCTCAAAGAATAACAATAACGGTGCACCAAAGGAAAGGTTTACATTCCTGCATTTTGTTGCATGCATTTTTCATGAATCCACGCCGCCAGCGGGTACCAGCTTAAACGTGCTCGGAAAAGTTGAACAGAACCCAGCTTGTTGCAATGGCTCTGGTTTTAGATAGGATATGCAAGTGTTGCTGTTCTGTGTAAATAAAGTACACAAAGCTATTGAACCATAAGAGCTGACTATTAAATAGGGTTAACATCTTATGATGCAGTGTGGAGAAAGTAACGTGTAATATAAATATAAATATTAAATAATTGTGTTTCACATTTTCTTATTTATTTCTATTTTTAGGTGGATGTTGCTCATTAACTCCGGCGTACCATATTTTCCCGTAGCTACAGCTGTCAGATAGTCGGAGAAGTAACCCAAAATAAGTTTAAATCATGGAACAAATACTAAAGAACTGAACTGTTGTTTATTTAATAACTGTTCCGAATATTTATGAAAACTTGGCGGCTGTGTCCATGTACCTGAATATTACTTGTATTTATAAATTTTGTATACAGGGTGTATCTTCACAATTCTTAAAGATAGTCTATACGAAAAACAACCAGGAAGTCGTAATGAACACCTGATAAAATATGCTTCAGTTTCGAAATAATTAGCCTTGAAAGTTCAACTTCGCAAGAAAATAAGAATTCCGTTTAATTGTTGTTAATTTTCCAAAATGCTTTAATGTAATTTACATTTTTTTTTTTTTATTATTTTAATTTCAGTGTATGCTGAATGCATATCAAATTTTTGTTAACCAAATACTAGATTTTAAAATCAAAATTATAAAATATGATCATATTGAAATTGTGTAGTAAATGTGATTCCAAACTTCGCAATAATCATCATATAATAAATGTTATAATTGTATATTTGATGCTTAAAGTATAGTTTAAAAATATATTTTCAAGAAACATAATTAAGCATACTGTTCAAAGTGTAACAAAATTGTTGTCAATTTAGTAGCAGTGAATTTGTGTGAAAGTAACAGTATTTTAAATTTTTACTGTATCTTCGGTTTTATCACGGTTATAATCGGAAATATTCAAAATTCCGGCTTAGAGATCAATATCTCGAAAATGGATGATACTTTACATGTTCATTAGGACTTACTTTTGTTTGTTTTATACTTGTAGAATGTTCTCAAGAACTCTGATACGCTCACGAAAGAATGTATTGCGGGAACATAATGTATGTCGTATGCCGTCATATGCCATCGCTCCGACATGTAACGAGCTTAGGTCATCATGCTTATGTACCTTTTAAATTTAATAAATAATTCAATTCGAGGTTCAAGAATACACTTTTTCGTGAGTTTATACATACGCTATTAAGAATTAAATATATGCATTTCCAACTTGTGATTTTTATTCCTTGTATTTATCGATAATTTATGACTGTTTACGTTGTCTTTGAAGTGCTGGTTAAATAGTTACATGTGTTTTGATTTTATGTACATATTGACATGCTATCTGTAATTAGTATTAGTACACTGACTAAATTTTCAGGAATTAAATATGTTCACTTGGTAGGTAATGTAAGTCACAAAGGAGCTTTAATGTGATTTTGAGAAAGTACCTGTTTACTTGTTTTAAAAGTATTCTTTTGATTATTTTCGTTAATATGTATTTAAATAGATTAAATATTTTTTTTTAATTCGAGTTAGTCTATATGTATGATTAAAGTTGTTTAAATCCTGACATTTACGCCAAGTAACTAAATATTGGTAGCGTAGGGAAAATCCAACTATTACTGTGAAAATAAGTAATACCATTTACCCAGTTTATGAACTCTGAAAAATTTATCAGATTTTTTTCTGTGTTACGTATAACAAATGAGAAGTGTCCACAAAATGTCACTTCCAGATAAGAACAAAGCCTTCAACCAGAATTCAACACTTTTGTTCATACTAAAGATAAAACAAATAACCAGTGCTTATAGTAAATTTTTGGGACAAATCAGAAAGAAACCAAAATTAATTCAAATTTCCTGACGTGTGGTTTACATATTTCTCGGCAAATCGATTTGCATGTATATCGATCATTTTTACAGCTGCTTTTATCGTAAGAATTTGAATGGATATTGCATACATTAATGTATGGTGGATCGAAACTAAATTACTCACTCACTCACCAGCATAATAAACGTCGGACACTCGTTATTTTTTTTGTGTACACCGTCGTTAGTAATACAGAAAAAAGCTGTACGTAATGAAATTAGATCAGAGTTTTTGTAACCTGAATACCAGACGACAATCATATACGTTAAATGTCGTCTTCTCTCAAAATGCGGCTGTTCACTGACGAAATTTTCCGATGGTATCAACACCAACGTTCGCGCCCTTCGCTTTCAGCTTCTAGTTTGTTCTTCCACAAGAATAGCATTGCAGGAACGAAAGTTTATTTACGATTTTACTTTAAATATTTTTTAATTGTATTGACGTTTAATGATAACTTTCGAATCGCGAAGAAAAACATTTTAAGAATCCTTTCTACTCAAAAATAGCTTCTGAATACTCAACTTGGACTCGAAAACCTCTTAAAGAGGAATTGGGAAGACGACGTGTTCTGGTTGTAATGTTACTTTGATGAAATGTTGAGTCGAGATTACGAGTGCAATGGTGGTTACCCAGAAACAACGTTAACTTTGATTACGTAAGCTAGTTTTTTCTCTCTACACAAATTGTGTATTACCTGTACTGTTTTATATTACCCTTTTTTAGTATATAGAAAAAGGGGTATACATCGCGACATGCACTCAATGGTTACCTAGCACTAGCAGTAACGCGATATTATCCGGTAATTCATATATGAATGTTAACACCTTTATATGAGAAGGGCAATAGCGAATAGGTTATCTCCCAGGATTTTATTTAGCAGATGCAAGTAGTTTGAATAATTTTATGAATTTTAAACCGTAAACATTTTTAATTGGGAAGTATGCTTGGGAAATTGGGGTTGACACCCTCCATTTTGAGGGGGGAATATAGCAGAAACCTGATTCCGCAATTTTAACTTAGATGTACTTATATCCTCTTTCACACCTTGCATTGTACAAAAGTTTATATTATAAACGCTATATTAGAAAACATTAAACAAGAAAATTTACTTACGGGTCCATTTTTATATTACAAACTTATAGATAATTTTCTCCGCGTAACTTAGACCCATTATCGATTTTGTTCATGTGTTAGTGCTTTACGCAAATATACCTGTACACGCTCTTATACATTATGTGCAGTGTCAATAGAAACATTACCGAGAGTGTTAGTGCACTGATTCTTTCAACCCTCAAATTCTCGAGTACACCCCTAACTTAAAATTTTTACGATCATAATTAGATAGAAACCGTGAAAAATTCCACTCACACCCAATTGAAAATCCTGGTGGAATCGATAATGTCGACAGCAGTAGCCGTTTGGTGTGAGACGTCAGGCCAGCGTCTCCAATTATTGGTGTTGCACTATTTAAGAAGAGTTCGCTATCTTCTTCATTATCATGATCCTGTGCACGGTGCTATTCCTTGTTTGACGAATATGTAACGCGAGCACAACAATGTGAGCAGTGGTTACAGCGGGAATGTGCAACCATTAGATTTGTCAATACCAAAGGCAGGACCGTCCTACGTTTTAACACCTATGGAAAAACGCTTACACAGTAAAGTGAACGATACTGTGTTAAAAAAAAAAGCAGTGTACACTGCAGCACCACCACGTATTGCAGCACTTTACCATTTGTGTGTGCAAGCCCAATACCCATGGCCAAATCATTAACTTTATCGCTCAGTGCCTTTTCAATTCGAAAGCCTTCAGTAAATGATCAATACATTGATTGGGGGCAGACTTTAGATTTTGAAATGGGCAATTTATATCCGGACTGGATACGTTTATTAAATCCAGGCAATTCACTTGCAGATGAAATAAGTAATAATACTAATGAGGATGTGTTCAGTGACAGTGTACTGGTGGCTAAACGATAATACTTCATATGTTGCATTGGAAGAAGCTCAACGTTTTGGATCGCCTGTCCATTCGGTTAGAGTTCGTTCCCCATCAGCAGATAGTGGAGTGCCTGCACCAATGGATGAAAATAACTTTTTTTTTAGTTCCTCCGTGTTGCGCATTTTAAATGAATTGGACGACATATCAGAGCTTAGCGAACTTCATCCAACGTCTTTACCGCGGGAAGAATAAGTGCGGTATATGTACTTGTGGACGTTTTAAAAAAATGTTTTGTGTACATAGTGTAAAGATTAGTAAATATAAAGGATATACTTAATAGAAGTTTGTAGTGTTATATTTTTATCCTGTAAGTATATATTTGTTTTGATTGCTCAATATATGTACTAATAGTAGTAGTAGAACTGTATCGTTATGTATAGTGCACACGTTTAAATATCCCTCAATTTTCTTTCTTTTTTAAGTGTTTAAAACGTATGTTGACAGTCATATTTTACATAGCATTTGACATGCAGATCAACAATGTATAGCATTATTAAAATGGGCTTTAAACCATACATTTTTTCGTACAAAACTTACTTGTTTATCCTAGTGCAATTGTGAACAAACGTCTGTAAAATAGGTTTATTTTTTTCTTGTATCTGTTGACTGCACACAGCCGTTTGGTCAAGTGCCAGTGGACAAAACTTTTGTCAAATTATATTTTCATGTGGTTAACCCATACAGGCTAAACAATCTAATTAGACTGAGAAAACCATAGTCAACAATATTGTCTTTTGAGTTTGTTTTTTGAAACAAAACAAAACACAAACGTAGTAAACTATTTGAGCTTTGCAAACTAAGACTAAAACCCGGTGAAAAAAAAATCGATCACTTATTTCCCAACAGAATAAAATACGCTAAAAATGTTTTCAATCACTTGTTTCCCAACAACAAAAATTACGGGGAAAATGTTGTCAATCACTTTGCCAACAGACAAAATTACGTTAAAAATGTTAATGTCAATTACTTGTTTTTCTAACAGAAACAATTGCACTAAAACAAACAACCTACAGTCCCACCGGTTATATTTTGTTAAAAGAAAGTGTATTTAAAAATATCTTCCATTTGAATTGTTTGGCAAGGTATAGTTTTTGATTTTCGATAAGCAGGGATGGTTTTACGTATCAGTTTTACATTTATTTCCTTTAAAGCAAAAATCGTCATTACCAGGCGTGTGGCACAAAACAAACTTATAACAAGGCTTAAAAGGGTTCAACATGTTCAAATGGTGTTTATATTTACATAAATTATGGTGTTAGCTGCGATTTTATTTGTTTGGCATTGCTCATGTAACCTTTTACTTACGAGTCCTACTATATACGGCTAACGTTTTATTTGCTGTTAACAAAATAATACTGCACACATTTTCAATTTATATATATTAATTAGGCACGTCCAGCTTAAAATAAAATGCTGTCCTAAAATTTTTCTTAAAATAAGCGCGTAGGTTTTAATTACAATTTTAGCATTGTTCTGGTAAAACGCCAAAAAATAAACTCAAGTTACATTTAATAAACAACGGAAATCCATTGTAGTACGTTGACAGCCTTACCTTATTTCTTTATTAACCGAGCTGTTTTCCGTGGTATTTTTTGTACGGCAGTAAATGTACTATTTGTAAGCAGTCTAAAGGCGATAAGTAAAACAACGGCAATGTGTTTTTATTTTTTTACAAACAATCGCTACCTTTACTATTTCATAATACGCACATTCATTCAGTCATTCATTCATTTTTTCACCCACCTCCTGCGGTTAACAAGTCCCTTTAAAAGCAAACCGTACGCGTCTTCCCTTGACCTATCCAATAATATTAGTTAATAAACAACTTTTACGCTCTTACTTTACTTTCACTTTCTATGGCATTTAAAGGAAACCACCAACCAAGGATTGGTGCAAGGTCAAGCGTGCCGTGTTTACATTTTTCCCCAGACACTGTCTGTCCCATCGAAAGAGGTTATTCGTAACACAATAGGAAGGGAATATTGTTTTTTAGGTCCGTGTTTAACGTAAACGCAATATCTAACATGGCAAACGTGTACAATTATTGTTTTACTCTACCAAAACCGCAGGCATGTTTCAGTGCACATAATTTATAGGCACACCGTAAATTTTTATTTTAAACAGACATCATAATGCAGTAAAACTGTGTTGTAAACTAAGGGCTAGTTTTTCATTGTCTGATTAAAGTACAGGTTAGCTAGTAACTAACAGTTAAACTCTAACTGGTGGTTTACCCGTTTTTCAATGTCTAGTTAATGCATAACCAACAGTTAAACTGAGCAAACTGGTAGTTAAATTAACCCGTACTTCTACCTCCAGTTAACGCGCTAACTGGAGGTTTTAAAAAAGATTGGCAATTGCCACCTGTGAAAGATGTTGCATATGATTTCAGATTCATCCTCTTCCGACGAAGAGGATGATAGAATTGTATTAGAACACATAAAGAAAACATCACAGTTCTTCTACCCAACTTTTTAACATCTTTTTTTATTTTTTTAAAATTCAGATTCAGTTAGGTGCGGTACGAAAAATTTTGTTTTGTGCTGGCTGGAGCATGAAGTCAGTTTGTGTTTGCACTCCCTCAAAATGTAAAAGTTACAAGAATGATGGAAGTGTGTGGTGTTGAAACGCGATGTTTACTTTTGGAGCTCCAGAAATGTAAAATTTACAGAAGAAATGTAATATTTTCAATTTGTGTGTAGCATTGAAACGGAAAATATAACGAAGGTTGTAGTGATGCAAATGTGAAAAAGCAAAAACAGTGTCTGGGAGTTTATTTGATTTCGAGTTGAGAGTGCACATTGATTGAACGTTAAAAGGCACGTGCAGTGCATCGCGTATAATGAAAACATGTTGTAAGGTAACTTTAACTGCCTTTGCTACTCGACATATGTCCGTGATTTTTCTATCAAAATACGTGTCATTCGTAACATGAAGTATGAATATTAAGTAGGTCGTTAGTATTCTTGCGCATGCCGCCATATTTGTATGTGTTGATCAACACGAGTGCTTATTTAACAAAATAATAATAACACATGATATTTAGAAACGCTTTTTGGATTTCTAGTTGTAGCTAGAATTTATGTGAGAATTATTTACAAAGTAATGAGTGGTGCTGAACGTATACATGTATCAGTAGTTGACGGAAGCTGTGATCCCGAAAGTAAAGTATATCCATATGATTGTGAGACACTCATAATATTCCCCAAACGATAATGATAAAAGAAAAACGATCATCTTTACTTGATGACTGGCAGCTTCCTCAAGTTATTGACCCATGTGTACAAACTATACCACTCATTCCCTTGCAAAAAATTATTACTGAAACTCCTAGTGCCAGAAATACGAAAAGATGTCTCATTATTTCGTTAAATACTCAATCCAGTTGGTCAACACACAAACATGGCGGCGTGTGAATACTAATAGCGACACTTCGATTTATGAATGACACTACTTTTCTACGAAAAATCATGTACGTGTCGAGTGAGTGAATACGATTATTTAAGGTCAGGTTACAAAATTGTGTTCATTATACGCGATGCGCATGACGTTTGTCATATACTCCATGTGCTGATTCCCAACACGCAACCACATAAACAGTCCCAACTAATTTTTGCTCTCATTTCATACTTCCATTACTCGAAGCTCGTTAAATTTTGCAATTCAACACTTCCACTCAGTTGGAAATCTTACATTTGTGCTGCAAATTTTACATCTTTTTGTGGGTCATTAAGTAAAGTTTACCCAGCAAATAATAAAGCTAATGGAAACAAGATGATTAAAGATCCCTTTACCCCACTTCGTGAATTATTTTCAAGGGAATGCGTAGTGTAGAACGTACACATTGATCAGTAGCTGGCGGACGCAGGGGTTCCAAAAGTGTAGTTTATCCATATGATTATGAAGCAAACATAATATTCATAAAATGATAATGAAAAACAATAATAAAATTATTAAACATTACCCTACTCTTCAACTTACCATATCCCTTTTTCCTTGCGAGAGTACTAGTTGCGGGTAACAAAATAAAAGTTTAAACATTCATATTCAATTTCATGAAATACATGAACTTCGCTGACTACCTGTTGTATATTTTTTATAATTACTGTGAAGTATATAAATACAGAAATTCTGTTAGACCACCCAATGTGTAACCCCCGAAAATTCTTGAGTACAACCTTAATTTTTTTACAATTAAAAATAAATAGGAACAAAACAGCAAAACTCTGTTTACAAGCTCTAATTTTGGCTATACCCTCCCAAACTGAAAATCTTAATTACTTTGTTAGTTGCAACCGAGCGAAATAAATCGCATCCAAAAACCGAAGAAATTTGTTCTCTTCCTGTGAACTCTTTCATGAAAAAATCATTACTGTATTTCTTGCTTGAAATCGAGCTCACATCGTTCGAACTACCTGTTAAGTTCTCCTTTACTTTACTTTATGGGCCGCAAAAAAACGTAAAATTTACACGAGAAATGTAACATTCCTAACGTGCCTAGAGGTGTTCAAATCCTAAATATAAGTTTTGAAATTAAGGTGTAAAATGAGAGAGAAATAGGGAAAGGTGCTAGGGACTATTTAGTTTCTTCCGCGTTGGGGGTTAATACATGCATTTTTTTAGAACCCCATGTACATCGTGTATAATAAAAAGCATCGAACTGGACTTCAACTAACCCCTCTTGACTGGCCCGAGATAGTGTCCGTGTTTTTTGTGGCAAAATACGTGTAATTCATAAGACGAAGTTTCGCCATAACTCCTCACTGCTTATTATATGTTGTTGAACTTCATATTAATGAAAAATTATAGTGGCATATAGCTTTTCGTAGCACTATTTGGAAGCTGGGTTGCCGGTAGGTGTTTATAGAAGTGTGTTGTAATTGTTTGCAAGGAAATAAAGCATATAGTCTTCCATATATCACGGAAGCTGCGGCCATAACTTGGAGTTTATCTATTTTCCCAGTGTATAAGGATATGCGGGCCAGCGATCTAAAACCGTCACGCCTACGTAAAAAATAAACTTCGTAAACTTAATTTTATATGGGCGATTTTTAGTAACTGAATTCGGTCCGTCACGATTATGAATGCGATGCTAATTAAAATTCAGATCCATGCACCAGCCGGGATTCGAATCCGGGACCTTCGAGTCGCTTACGTAGCCCCCCAACCCACACGGCTACCAGGTCGGCGTCACATATACGTATTTTTTAGATAGTAACTCAACTCTTTACATGTGTGTGTTTACTACCTTATTTCTTTATTCCACAAATCTCTTAATGCAATCATTCATATTCCTTACTTCAGAAACTAGCGAATTTGATGCGTATTTTGTTTAAAACTTACTGCGCTATCCTCTATTCTACTGTCTTCATAATTCCTGAACAACTCCCTAGATGGCGAAATAGTAGAAATCCATTGCCAAGCGTCGCACTGTTCCCACTAACGAAAAGTTAAGTAACCACCAGTTAAAAAGCAAATGAAAAACGGATATTAAAGTTAGAGTTCAGGTTAACTTTAACTAGCAGTTAGTTAACTGGAAAGATAACTGGACAATGAAAAACTAGCCCTAAGACATGCGTTATGTATGGCAGTGTTGCGGATTCGTTTTTTTGTCCACTCTTTGAAGTTGTATACTGTGCCTGCAATAATATTACGTACCATGTCGTGATTTTGTTTAAATGTTTTAACAGACGTAGTGCAAGTGCCACCTAGTAAATACATATTCTGCTATGCATTACCTTCACATGTAGCATAATTAAATAATTAGTGTTTAAAGTATTTACCTAAACGGTATTGTTCTGTGAGACTGTCACAATTTGTATACGTACCTTTATTTGTTACACGTCACTAATTATTAATAGTTTGTACTAACCAGCCTTTTGTTGAGCTTTTAGTTACGTTTTACATTTGTGTGTGTGTGTGTGTGTGTACGTAAAACTTTATTTTTATATGGGCCAGTTTAGTAACTGGACTTCGGTCCGTCACGATTTGCCTTTAGCTGTTAAGTGTTAAAATCCACACCCATGCCTCTCCCGGGACTCGAACCCGGAACCGTTGAGTCGATAGCCTACCGCCGCAGACCGCTTGACCACCCGGCCGGCTGTGTGTGTACGTATGTGTGCCAAAGTACATTTACCTCAGCTTGCATAAAGGTGCTCAGATTTATCGCAATCTTTTTAAAGCATATTTCAACTAATAATAACCACATATTGGTAATGACAGTTCGTAATGCTGGCAGTGTATGTTTCTATTAATTTGTTTGCAAGCACCGCACGTAAAGGTAAGTTTTTTTGTTTACAAAATATTTGTACAGGAACAAAAAAGCATAAGTACACGTGAGCTGAATGTAATTTTATGGATCACCCCACTATATTTTTATTTTGAAATTAAACATAAGGTTTTTTTGTTACACGAGCACCATGCGGGTTTTATATTGTTTCGGTTTGTTCCGGCTCTCTTTAAATAATGATGCGTATTAACCATTAGTATTTTTCCAGTATTTATATGAACATGCATATACGAAACGTTAGCTTTCCTAAAGTCAAACATTAAATACTTTGTCTCAGATGAAGTATAATATATGTGCACTTACATTATCCGTTTTAATTAGTTCATCAATCATATTTGCCATCACGTAAGGCCAACCAAGTACTGTAGCATGTCAATTTATATAGTATGCATTAACTACATACATCCTAGATTTACACCACTCCACAAATTCACAGATATAATACAAAAAAAACGGTACGTATTCATGTAAACTCGCACTGTAAAACGATATATTTTATAAAATCAAACATTCAGTCGGTTATTCACGTTTTTATTCACTTTTAAATACATAAGCAAAGTTAGGTAATACTGTTATTCAAATCGTATAGTATAAACAACATTAAAAAACAATGGTTCTTACTGTACTGTACTTTCATGCGGGTTTGCTTCAGTGTCCTTTGCGATTAAGACTGCACTTACTTCCTGCGGTTTGCGTTGAAGTAAATTACGCAAACCACATTCAAAAACACTCGTATAAGACATACAGTTCGTGTGTCGTGCTTTATACGAATTATACAAATCCAACAAGTTGCTTGGGTTCAATAAACTACTGTACATACGCTGATTTAGTTCGTTTTCACGTTGTGCTTATGATACCCCCCACCCAACACAAAAGTGACCAAGCTGGTTTCCCTCATCCTGAAAACATTCTCAAATTAAGGGCATGTTTTTACATTTCCAATTTTTTTATGGCCGCCCAAACGCACAGTTCCACTATCTCGTTTTTTCCACATTCACACAATATTGTTTCTATGTGTTGTTCACCTCCAAAGGCTTGTGATTCGGCACTCACTGGGTGTAATGGTAATTGACTTGGGAGGGATGTAGTTGTTATTGTACATGGCATGGTGTTTATTTTAGAATTACGTCCCAATTTAATTCAAGGGGCTAATGTCTCAGTACGCTGTGAGGGTACACTTTCACATTCGTCTTTTACGCGTTCAGTACACTTTGAACATCGCTATGGTCACTGTTACCAGCTTTAGGCATTACACATGCATTGACCATAGGTTATTCAATACGTACAGCTAAAGCTATAAAGTAGCGCGCTGTTTGCTGTATAACACTTGTCCAAGTATCTAGTGACCACTCATCGTCCCAGCATAAGTTCCGCTCCATTGCTTCTATTCAAAACACACACACTAACTTAGTTTTTTTAATACCCTCGGTCTTTCTTCCAACATAAGGCTCCCAGTTCATCCAAACAAGTTTCAAGTAAATGTTCAATTTCTTCTTGAATTGGCACTGTGCGTTAGTAACAAAAGGATGTTTTTTCCATATAAATTGCAAACAGCGTATTTAAATGTTCAGGAGTATGAAAACATCCTTTGTTCACGAAATTGGAACTTTAATCCGTTTGCGTCTGATCATCTTCATATGGATCCAAATAACCACAGCATTCGTGTTTTAACTGGCTCGGTTTAAAGTAGTGGCACCCATAACACATCAAAGGAAGTTTCATGTTCCACTGCTTCAAACAACTCCAAATGCATACCTTACTTAACGCGTAAGATGTACACAAACAACCATTTCTTACTACTTCTTCCACTATTCTGGCCGCAACTAAACCTAAGTTGGTTTCATCAACGTCTTCAAATACAGCCATGGTTGCTTTCAAAGTGAATACAACCTCCAAGAAAAAAGAACTTTTCACCTCTTAATCGTATGCGCAGTGGTCTTGTGCGCAACTCCCATAACGTTTTTTCATTGGTTTTCAACCAAAGTTTTTCCCATGCAAACATTAAAAAAAACAACCGGACAAAAGCATTGTGTTCATGCAATCATCGACCATATCCTTACACCACACATTTCCAGGCCTGGTTCGTTTTCAATGTACACAAAAGCGAACACTGGTATCTACATACATTCGCAAACAATAATAAAACATCACATTAAATGTAATTCCTATTTAAATTACTCCCTCGAGAAAGAACGTAGTTAACCTTTATTGTACTCGTCCTTTACATAGTAACTTTACCAAGTTTCCATGATATGTAGGTGCCTCCTATTTATCTTGTGCCATAATACACGTTTCTTTCTGTCTTTGTACGGTAAAAAACTCTTTTCTTACTTTTCCACAACAGTATACAATTAACTGAAGGTCAATAAATGACCACAGTTTTTAAACTATATTTTTGATTACATTATTACACTTCGTTTCATTGTACAGATTACTTCAAATTGATTGGGAATCTTCAAACATTTCTAGAAGTTTCCATTAGTTTACATTTAAATAAAATAAGTTGAAAAATAAAACAATTTGTCAACTTAGTGCAAGGTACTACCACAATATTCACGACTCAACTAATTCCAACAAGTAACGTCTGTTATTCACAATATAAAAAACAACGCTGACATACATATGCCACGCAAACATATGTCTTAAAACGCAAAAGTCAACAGTTAAAGCTAACCCTTTCACTCTTCATACGCATAAGCTTATTTTTTTTCTCTTAGACATTTTACAAACCTACCAACACAGTTACTATATACTTTTCTCTTTTACTTTTTTTTTTATTTAAAAACATGTTTACTAGCGCCTATCCTAATGTTAGCCTCATCTAAACTTGGACATAAATAAATATCAATCTTAACGTACCGTATTTATTCTCACTGTCTTCATTTGTTTCATTTTTCATATTTTACAATCATTACCTCGTCCAGCCGACCCTTAAACGTCGATCTTGGGCCCTTGTGGCTTACTTTGGCATTGGTGTGCTATTATTTTTTGTTTTGCCCAACATGATTTTATAAATACAACAAATACGTACAGTTCCTTGCATGCAATTAACTTCACTGTTTTCAAACTATAAATCCATCATTCTTTTAATGTACAAATATACCTTGTAAGGTGGCTATGTGTAAGCGGCTCAGTTATCTAAACAAGTATTAAATACACCATGTTCACGTCAATGTTTAACCACATTATAATAAAGCATTCTTTTCTACCGTCTTTTTAACAGTATTACAGAAAAATGCAATTGCTTGCTAAAACCATTGCAAGTACGTTCCAATTTGTACATATCTTTGTTTCCTATTGCCTTCCCTATATACCGTCGTCAAAAGCAAATATACTTTAGTTTTTTTTAAAGGGTCCTTAGGTTTCAATTTTATTCCCCCTAAAATACCTTTACATACACTTACTATTGCCTACCATAATCCATAGTATATGTTCACTCCTTTCTTTTTCCGTGCTTTTTAAAATTTTTGTGTTTCTTTTTATTCTATCCTTCGCCACATGCATTCTTTGCCTCAAACATATACAAAAACATTCTTCCCATTTGTATTTTGTTTTACATGCACACAACGTCTTCGCATCACCAAGTCTAATTTCTTATCTCTTTTCTTTACCGTTCTTCCCTCAGTATGGGTTTCCTACATAATATATTACATTTAAAACCCAACAGGCCGTCTTTTTTCTCTCTTAAGCAATCAACCAGCCACAGACACACTTTCCTTTCTTGTCTTTCTTTCACATCATTTTAAAGGACGTGTTCAAATTTTTAATTTATACAGCGTACATTAAACTTGCATTAACTAGCAGTTGCCCTTTTACACTTTCCATTTACCGGCTCCTGTGTTTACTGTTCTTAAATCACAGTAGTCTCATGTTATTTCAATCATCAAGTGTACCGTAACAAGTACATATCAATAATCTGTACTTGTCATTACTTACTCTCGCTTACGTTAAACCAAACCACCCTTCAGTACATTGCCATATCTTTAAATGAAGTTGTGCACGTCAAGCCTAGGGCCTTGGTTGATGCATTTGCACCCTCAGTTTACGTGAGTTTTTTTTATTCACTCGTAGCAACATTGTACAGTGTTACTGTCGGTGCTTGTGGGCTCCATTTATAAAACCACCTATAACCAACAGTCTCCGTTTTTGCATCTATACAGTCCGTTACCATGGGCCCTATCCATTTTTGTCTGTTTTTGAACTACAAAGAATGGTGTCCGTAGTTGCTAGGGTCTTTGTTTTTGGATCCATACCGTTCCCGTGTTTTTATATTGCTCTTTCATATTCCAAAACTTGGGCTTTTGCCAATCACCGTTGTGGTTTACATTTACAAACCCAATTTAATAGTATGCACTCATTTTATTTACTTTTCCTCACGACTGGCCACCGCGCAAATGTGTCCCATTTTCACGTTTTACCTAACTACCCATATAACCATCGTTCTTGTAAAACAATATTTCGTTCAGTTAACTTGGTCCACACATTCCTCTATTATCCCTGGTATACTTTCTATATTCAATCCCATCACAATAACAAATCGTATTTATCGTAACAAAAAACTAATCCTGTTAGTAGTATCACCAATTATCAATCTTTTACTTTTATTTCTCATATTATGTCCATTTTTTGGCCATCCCATGTTCCATTTAAACAAACATTAACAAAAATTAAAAATAAATAAAGCAACACTATTTCGTCACAGGTGGCATATTCTATTCTGTGTCCAGCCTTGTCCCATACATCCAAACGCCGTTCTTATGTTTACAGTAACCCAACATTCACATAAAAACCTATAGCTACCTTCCAGTCATCCACCAACAAAACAAATTACTTTCCTCTATCCTATACATACTATCCCCATATTTATACATGTTGTTCAGTAATCTCATACGCATTGTCATATCTTCCATTTACAAATACACAGTACGTCGCTCTATTAACCTCATTCTTATTTCATCCTATTGTCCAACACAAATACATACCCAATGCCATCAGTGTCCTCGCACTATCACATCTTTTCATTCCTATTTGGCTGTCGCACCTCACTTCGTACCGTAGGTAAAAAAAATGTGGAGCGCTACCTCCACATCCCCTATGCGCCGTTCACGGCGCGTGCGTATCGCACAGGGGATAGTTTTACTTACACCATGTAGTACCCATAAAAAACAAAACTATTAAGCTCCGTTCCAATGCGCTCAAATCTGTTTACGATACTACCCCAGCATTCCTTTTGGTTTTTTCATACATAAGCAATACCTCGGTGCTTATAAATAGCGTATCGTTCTTATCGTATTCCTTTTCTTGCTACAAGCCATCCTAAACTAGCAAGTAGATCCCCAAACAACATATCCATTCAATCAAAGGCGATTCCTTATAGTAATATTTCTACAATTACTATAACATCAAATTTTCGCCAATAAAGGCATATTCTATGTGCTTTCACAAACGTCCATAACAGTACCATATCATCCAATAAAATAATAAAACACATTCAACAATTTCATCTACCACATTCTTAGCATTCCCAACATTTCGCGTGCTTATCCATACAACTCGTCCACGCTGTATCAATACAAGCATTCACGACCTTCGTATTAACAGGTTCTACGTTCGATTCTCGTTCTAGTGTTGCCTAACATACATTACTCGTACTTATATACATCGAACTTCAAGCATATTGTTTCAACATTATGTGTGTGTTATTTTTTTAAATCCATCAGTCAACAACTTTCGCATGGCAACAACGTGTCCGTCAATAGCATCCAATCATGTAATCCTATGTTTTAATCCCGCGCATAGCATCGTCCTTCAAAGCCTACATTACACTGTGCGTTCATACATTACTCAACCATTTACGACACTCTTGCACCTTCAATCCCTGTGTGTCTCGATCCTGTTTTTTTATTCTTCAATATTATGCTTAGCGCATCGCTTCTTATAAAACTATTTGTGTGTGTGTGTGTGTAATTTAAATCTCCTTAACAGCCTTTCATTCAGTTCAGTACAATCTATTTGTATCATTTTTCTCTTAGCAAAAGCTTCTCACATCTCATGTTCTTACATATGTATAAGTTAGCTTTTTTAAAAGTCATTGCATTTCACAGCACGTAACCTATCTTCAGGTTCCCCCAAGAACAACACAATGCAATGCATTTTAAGTACTTCTCAAGAGTTAAACGCTAACATTGTGTCTGCACTTTTTCTTCGTCAAGGGCGTTTCCTTATAGAGCCAGCAAAACACAAACTCCATTTATCTCACATATGTGCGTGTCTGTGTGTTATTAGTATGCCAACATTGTCATGTTTGTTATTACAGACGCTGTAGGAGGTTAGTTAACTAAGAAAGTACTGAATTAAATTTGCATAAAATACCGACAGTTCTTAGTCACCACTACTTTGGCATGTTTTCTTAAACGCAGTATTCCGAGAATGCCTACGACAATATTCATAGAAATGATTTGTCCATCAAGCGTTGGTTCCATGAAGAGAATGAAGGAAATAGTAGACAGAAATTCAATCAGAAACAAGGACGTTTCGTAAACTTCCCTCATTTTAGTATTAATTACTTCGCTAGTCTCAAAGAAATACGAGTAGTTTAAGTTTCCACAAACACCACCCGGGACACGTTCCCGACACTTCGTGAACTGAACCCTTCTGCATTAAGTCAGTCGACCACCGCATCCGGCGTCAGGTTAATGAACTAACAGGCTCTCGTATATTAGGTACAAATCTACAAAAATCAATTTATTTTTCTATTCACGTTAAACCATTTCATACCTTTTTATACAAGCTTTTACTTCTAATTCTGTTACCTCATAATCTGCTTAAATATCTGTCCTAAACAATTACTGATATCTGTGTCATTAGACCACATTAACTGCGAATGTAAACATTTTAATCTATATTATGCTCATGGTAAAGGTTTAGGCAGTGTTCGATTTGTTATAAATTACGAAGGGGGATTATAAAACTAGTATTTGCTTGTAACTTTCAACCTACTATCTTTTTGGGTACAAATATAAAGATCTATCCCTGGTTGGGATGATATTCGGAATCAACTACCGGGGATGAAATCCTCACGTACCAGGCAAAATCTTGGAGGGTTTTGTCAGTATCTGCGTGAGCGAGTCTCTCTCTAGTAAACTTATTTTGCTATTTTCATTTTATACATTGAATAGATATTAATATTAAATTTTTCTTCATATAAATAATCAATGCATGTATCTGCAATATAAACTTACACGATCATTTTATCACCGACAAGATTTTTAAGCAGTCTTTAAAACCTAATAGTGAACATGCGACCAATCAATATAAATAAAGATATATAAATATTTTATCCAAGTCCTGTTCAATACGATTCAAAATAACTTTGGTGAACATTTTGTATAGGACTGACAGTAAACTAATTGGTCTGTAGTTTTCTACGCGTTCTTTGTCCCCTTTCTTGTACAACAAAATGATAACGGCATTGTTCCAACAGGGAAGGGAACAAGCCGGATTTCGTCGTGGATTTAGCACAATGGACCACATACAAACATTGAATGAAGTTATGGAAAGGACTAATGAATATGAACTTCCATTATGTTTGGGATTCATAGATTTTGAAAAGGCTTTCGATTCGGTCTCCTTGTCAGCAGTACTTAAATCACTTGAACATCAAGGCATCGAAAGTGCATACATCAAGTTACTGCGAAACATTTACTCGACTGCCACTTCTGTCATTAGGCTGCATCAAGACAGTGAAAAATTTAAAGTTGGAAAAGGGGTAAGGCAAGGAGATTCAATTTCTCCGAAACTGTTTTGTGCGGTCCTGGAGAGAGTGTTCCAGAATTTAAACTGGGATGAAGTTGGAATTAAAATTAATGGCGAATATCTTCATCATTTACGGTTCGCTGATGATATAGTCCTGTTTGCTTCAAGTGCAGAAGAACTACAAACCAGAATGGAAGAACTGAGTAACGAGAGTTCGAAAATCGGCCTTAAAATGAACTTAAGTAAAACAAAAGTAATGTACAACCAACATGCTGCAAAGAAGGAAGTGAAGATTAACGGAGAGACAATAGGCATAGTTGATGAGTATGTTTACCTAGGCCAGCTTAAAACATCGAATGCAAAGTTGACTGATGAAATAAATAGAAGATGTAAAATGGCGTGGAGTTCTTTTGGAAGACTACACTTTATTTTCAAAAGCAAACTTCCAATGTGTCTGAAGCGTAAAGTTTATAATCAATGTGTCTTACCTGTAATGATGTACGGCTGCGAAACTTGGACATTGAATGCGCAAACGACTCAAAGATTGAGAGTCACACAAAGAGCAATGGAGAGGTGCATGCTAGGAATAACCAGGAGGGACAGGAAGAGAAATGAATGGATTCGCGCACAAACAAAGGTAGAGGATGTAATCAAGACTGCGAAGAAGATGAAATGGAGATGGGCCGGTCACATAGCTAGACGAACAGATGGAAGGTGGACGACAAATGTACTACAGTGGATTCCTAGAGAAAAGAAACGACCGAGACGACGTCCAAATGTAAGATGGGTAGATGAAATCAAGCGTTTTTCAGGAGCTACATGGATGAGGATATCAGCAGACCGAGATATGTGGAAAGAAAAGGGGGAGGCCTTCATCCAGCAGTGGATAGAAAACGGCTGAATATGATGATGATGATGATAAATATTTTATATCAAATTTGTATATGCTCCGGATTATGACAAGGATATATTTTTCTTTTTCCATTTAAGTGGAAAATTGTGGCTTTAACATTTGATGGACAGATTAACTCCCAAACTTGGCTTCGATTTTTTAAAATTCATCTTAAGGCCTTTAGGCAACTATGGCTCAGGATGATGATGATGGGATGAAATGGTGGAATGAACAAAGTGGGAGGAAACGGGAGCACCTCGAGAAAACCCACACACACGGTGTTTGTTCACCACAGCATGAGCAGGGATTGATCCAACGACCCCAGCACCAAAGATGAGTACTTGGCTTCGACATAGGCTCAATCCGATATGCGTGTATAATAAATACATCTGATGGTACTAATGATGAACCTAGATGGTGGGGCGAGAGAAATCCCCATTGGAGCTTCAAAATTCTCCAGGGAGATTGTTATGAGCCATAGCAAAAGATAAAATATTGTTCTTGAAAGTAGTTACTCTTTTAGCGCAATTCCTACCACCACCACATACCTCCTGAATTCTCTGCATTCAACACTGAGTGAGAAGACTTCAGCGACTGGATAGTTATATTTACGTTGAAATTTTTCTAGTTCGTCCGCAACATGCGTTTGAATTTTTCCCTTCTTTTTATCTTAAAAGTGTGATGATAGATCAGCTTACTAGGTTTTAAAATCGTACATACTTTAGTTAAGATGCTAAGCATCCAATTTACTATATATTTCCTAGTAGTAAACTCTGGATTATACATTGTACTAGCGATGAAATTCCTTACGACCGTGGTAATTATCATGTAGTTTCCAGCCCTGTCGCAACCATTCATAGTGCTGCTAAGGTGGTATTTGGAGAAAACAATTCCAGTGTCTCACTATGCATTGGGCAGTGAATCTCTCTTGGAAAGAGCAAGAGAGAGCTTCACAGGCGCCTCAGAGTAGGAAAGAAAGTAGTAGGTCTCTGCCAATGCTAAGCTCCAGGCCGCTTCTGATTGGTCAGAATGGCCTGACCGAGAAGCTCACCTTCTGCTACAAATAGTGGACCTCACTTCCGCTCAAGGTCAGTAGCAAAGAAGATGGCTAGGAACAATCCTAAATGCTTCCTTTTGCTGATAAATCAAAGGAGCCTACTTTGCAAGACTGATGACGCCTTCTAGCGTCAGTTTTGTGAATTACTTGTAGGCAAAACTATTAAAGCAAGTTGGTGTTATTCTTGCTGGCATTTTATGATATTTATTTCAGTATTTTTGAAAGTTGTGTTTTCTTTATTTAGTTAATACAGAAATAAAATAATAGGTGAAATACAGCTTCACCCACTTCACCTGAAAATCCGCCGCTCGCCAATATTTGTTCAAGCAATTTTTTGGCCGAAGATTATGAACGTGATTTGCAACACGAACTCCTTGGCTTGCCTCAGAAAAAGAAGAAAAGAAGCAAATAGAAAGAGGAAGAAAGTGTCTCTGGTCTTTAATATACACTCCCTGCATTCACGCGAACGGACTGTTGGGGAAATAAGCCAGGATCACCAACGTAGGGTTGTTGAAATATTTAGCTATAGTATTTTTCAATCTATCAAAATAAAATTAGAATATTTTATTTTAGACCTTCCATCATTGGCTTAGGACGATATACGGTGGTGGTGGGGAGAATGCGGGCAGGTAGTCGGCCAGTGCCTATTTTTGGAAGTACCATCCCGGCATAAGAATATAATTAAAATTGATTCATGTAAAACGTTAAACTAATAGTAAGCCGGAGAAATATCTTACCAAGTAGCATTGTTGTAATTTAATTTGTACTTGTTTCCGAATGGAAGTTTTATTGTTACAAAAAGTTTTGGGGGAGGTTGGAAGCAAAATTAGTAAAATTAAAGGATTTTGCACACCTGGACGAATGATGTATTCAGTTACATAATAATACTTTGATATTATTAAATGTAATTCATAATGTAGTCAACTAAAATAATCAGTTTTGTACGGTATACCAACTGCAATTAGTCTTTGGTCACTCTAGGCTATATATTGCATGCCGGACTTCTCTTGAACTATTCATATCTTCTAACTTAATTTATTGTTGATAACTAACAAAATTGCAATATCTAGAAGCACGTAGTGGCAGATTTTTCCTTATCTAGGAACATTGCCCCGCCATTAGCAGGTAAGATTTTTTATCAGCATAATAATATTTTATTTATATCCTGTTTTATGAACAGGAGGCCAAGAATCTTTGTTCTTTTTGTTCAGAAGTGTTTTCTGTTCTAGGGCTAAAATACTCTTTTTGTAATCGCATTGGGCTGAAGTCTAAAATTACCAAAATCATCGGAAAAACCCTGTGTATTTTCTAATTTGTTTTTAATTTTACTATGTGTAAATCGGTGAAATTGAGTACTTTCTTGTTAAGTGTATTCATACATAAACGATAAACACACATATCGAGCGCGGCTGCAAAAAAAAAAGAAAGAAAGAAAAGAAAAATCTCTTGCTCTTTACTTCTGCCCATGAGCTTTTATCCCGCTAGTGACGTCACACTCATCCAGCCAATCGCAAAGCATCAACTTCGACTTCCCCCTGTGTGTTACCTTGTATCCTTCGGTATTGTAGACTCCTCTATGTGGACCTTTAAATTGATTCTTTGTGCTTCCCCATGCAGCCAGTGTTCTTGTTGTTCGGTTTTGGAAGATCCTCACACCCCGCCAGCCGCACTGCCAGTTTATTAATTAAAAGCAGAGCAGGTCTGGCAGCATGAGAGGCCCCACAACAATTCCAGCTCCAAGGAACTCTCGAAAAGCGACTGCGGATTGTACAAAATTCAAATTACAGTTTTTATTGTTTTAATTTAATAATTCTAGGACAAAATTGACACAAATCAATCGCGTATTTCACGTCAGCGAAAAAAAAATAACTCAAAAACTAATAAATTATCAGTGATTAAATTTTTACCACATGTTACTATACGACTATCGTCTAATTTGTGCAAATTTGGATTTTTTAAAGTGTGTCCCTTTTGAGATATTTGATGTTGAAAATACCTGATTTCAGAAAAATCGAAATGTTTGCAAACCGACAAAAACAATGGTGAGCCTCAATTTTTTCCTTTAAATAAAATAAGATTTTGATGATTCAAACATCAATATTCAATCCCCCCCTCAAGTATTAAAGTAGGAAGTCGGTCCCAACAGTAATGTACATGCGAATGACATCTCATAGCGTTGGTGCGTAACACACGTGTACTGTAAATACAACTTTGAAATCCCGTCTGTAAGGTTGCCTCGGTGGCTTGGTGGTTAAGGTGTCGGCTTGTTGAGTGGAACAACCCGCGGTCGAATCCCGGCGGAGCAAGTGTTTTTTTTTTAATATATTTCCATCTGTTTATATTTGTTATTAATAATTGCTTTCTTGCATTTTTCGTAGATTATTTTAAATTAGTGACCATGGGTTACGTAAGGTTAGGTGCGGTCATGTATCTTTACACTTTCATTTCTTTCTTTCGACAGTGTGGATTACTGCCCCAACCGGGTCGTTTAAAGTAAGCCTAAATGTGCACAGAACATAAAATGTATATTTAATTCTTTCATATGTTTTTTCTTTGAACTCAATATCTTAAAAAACAAAAAAGTTATAGAGTTTGACGCAAACCTCTGAAAATGTAAAATACGCTGACGCGTTATTACAGCACAAAATGGCCGCTACAAAAAAACTGAACAACTAACAAATTATTGAATGCCTGTTCGCAATTCCCTGAATGCAGTACAAACTTCGTTAGAAAAGAAATGTCAGCAACCTTTTAAAATGAAATTAACTGATTTGATATGGATTGACCCTGTTGCAAGTCCAACGAAGCTATGCTTGGTGACGTGACTTAATTGCTTATAATAGTACTCACTCCTTCCCACATGATTCCACAACATATCCTACACAGTTTCACCAGGCAAATGCCGGGATGGTACCTTAAGAAAGGCCCTGGCCGATACCTTGCTTATCCTAGCCGTACCCAATGCCGGCCTGAGCCAAAGATGCTAAAAGGCTACAAATAAATACAATTCAAATATAGCGTTTGGTACAAATGAACCCTTAAGTCCGTCACATGAAGTTGAAAAACGCTTATTTCCCTGCTGCCATTAGTTCAGAGTACGTGCCGCAGGTTTCTTTTTTTTCACGTACTGGTTTTAACAAACTATGTTTATAGAACTACTACTCGTTTTCATCCTCACACCGATTTCAAATTCGCATTGGCGTGAAATCTTGGAACAAATACAGATTAATGGGTGGTACACGCTTCACCGTTCCGATTCACTACTTCAAGTGGCGGTGAACTGAAACTGTTAAAAGTAATGTCACAGAGAAGAATCAATGGTACTTGTAGCAGTGAACCAGAATTTGGAACCCAATAACCACAATTTCACATGTAATTTTGCACAAGTAGTTAGAAATTAGGCATAACATAATTTAACTCATCCTAACAACAGAGAAAATAATCTAACCGCATTTTTTGAAGTCATACGTTAACCTAATCGGCTGCAATGGGTGGATAAATAACATTCGGAACAAAATAACTTTCCATAATTCGGATCCAGACTAAACGTAAATATCACTGTCGTGCAATTTCATTGTCGTGGTCTGAATAGCAACGTATGGAACAGCCTGTGGCAGCAGCAAGACTACGTAATGATAATAAAATGTAACCTGACTTCTCCTGTCACAGACTACCTAACTGGCTATAGTGGGTGCATGGAATTGTAAAATAAATAGTTCATATTTGTTTCAAAATAAATAGTTTGACATAAATCGTAGACAAAGGTAACATATTGACGTGGAGTTTGCGGGAGGATTGCTAGACTTCCTCACGGGACATGGCCAAATAAAATAGAAGATAAAAACAAGAAACCGAAAAAATAAAAACAGAAACTAAATGTGAATGACCTAGAATCCGGGACGCAAGCACTTTTAAATATATTAGTCATAAAGTGTTGTGTGTGTGATGTGAATGTGCCTTGAGGAACAAGACTAACTGCGTGAGAAAAGGAGGAAGGGAACCAGGAATAGAAACACAGAACGGACCAGCAAATACTTTGTGAGAATATACCAGTAATACTTACGTTGCAGTCCAGCTTCTTTTCCCTCCCCTTTTTTCTTATCGTTGCAGAAAAAGAAGAAGCCATCTTGAGTCGACATCAGTGTTGTGCTGTCCTTGTGTGTGTGTGTTGTTCTATATGTTAAATGTTTTTGTATAAAATAGCAAATAAATGATAATGGTAGGGCATCCCATCCCCCAAAAGAAGTTCCAAAATTAGGAACAAAGACCAGGAGAAAATTCTGGACGCCTGGTCCAAAGTCCGTCCCGCACCACCCGAAGTCAAAACGGAGGGAACCAAGGAACTTCTCGGACTATCGGGACACCGACAATCCGAAAATCTCTAGGGACTGCATGTCCCAAAATGGGAAGAGCGAAAAATGCTCGTGCTGCACTTCCTTGAAAGTGCACAACCAGAGCTATCTTTAGTTTACATGCTGGAGTGTTGAAAATTGGCAACATTGCCCAGAAGGCTGATTGTGCGGAGATCATGGCGTTAAGTTTAAATTGTGCTAGTAGTACAGTGTTTACTTTCTTGACATAATTCTTCGATTAACACTCTTTGTGCGATACATTACAGTTAAGTAGGGGAGGAGGTACGTAATGTATGACAAATATATGAATTAGTATGAATATCTGTTATCAAAATCAAATTAGTTGTGAAAGACTACCTTCGCTTAGCCCTAGGAGTTGTATTTGCGGGTACATATCTTGGTGTAAAGTTACTCACTGTGGAGTAATTTAATATAAGTATACTATGTAGATAGCGCTAGAACCTACCACGAATTAGCGTTTGTTACCTTCTTTCTTCACTTTTAATAATGACAAAGTTTACGAGATGCAATCACAGAAGTAATAAAGCACCTTTAGGGTGACCGTACAAATGATTAACCAAATAAGGAAAAATTCAGGTCTAAACAAGAACTGACGTTTATAGAATAATAGTATTTTTTCAATGAAACAAAGCCTGAGACAGTGCAGAATAAGTTAAAGAATAAGCAGCTCGCATTTGTTTCATTTGCTAAGACAAATATATTGCTGAAGATGTAGATGCACCAGTAGTTGACCAGTTGTAGTAGCCAATTGTGAACTATGATTGTTCCAGTGCAGATCATTCATTTCATTTAGTGTAGATTGTTCGTTGAGAGAGAGACTGTACGTTCTAGTAGATATGCACGGATATGTTGTATTATAGTTGTAATTCAGTTCTCTTATTGTATGCTCTGCTCTCTTTCAGATCCACCTTACACAGTTCAGGTGATTATTTTTTTCGGAAGAAATATGCATTTCCTGATTGCACAGCGTTTGGGGGACTACACAATAAAACCTTACGTAATAAAAAACGTACTTTGTTAACTACTGTATCCAATATTAACTCCATTATTACAGTTCGTTACCCGTATTGGTCAACTACTGGTGACTTGTCCATTACTGGTACAGTCACCCTATATGTTTTGTGTAAAGAGTCCATTGATCTTGCAGGTATTTTATGTGAGAAAAATTATATAACTATTATGAACCGAGTAATTGAGACGTTATGTATAGTGTACAAGGGAGCTTTCCTATAAAACATTTTCTTAGAATCCGTCTCGTAAATTATACTTCTTCCAAAAGGACTAAGTCTGGGCGTTCTTATTTTACATCTCAAAAGCAAGATGATTTTTTAATTTACCTGTACCAGTGAAGTGTTCTGTTTGAAAGAAAGGGGTATAAGGTACCTAAGTGCAATTGACTAGGCACCAATAGCTGACCAAATTGTCTATTTACTGCTCCATCCTACCGTACGTATCTTTCTGTACTTCCATTTCTATGCATACTGAAAGAATACCATTGGAATATCCTGGTCAACTATGGTCATATTACAATACAACTCCTGGTTTAAATTATGAAGTAGCTTTTTATGTAAACAATTTGATTGAATATGTGCAACTTGGAACTCTTTAGTGCCTCATTCCGCAAGACAAAGAAATTATATGTTACGGTGAATATAACCAAAAGTAGTTTTCAAAGCTCACAATATTAATTTCTTTTATTTTAAATTTCATATTGCTTATTTTTTGGACCGCCAAACGTTTTTGTGACTTTTATTTTCTAGTTGCCATTTTATCATCCCTGTTAAAATGGCACGAAAATTCCTTGAGTATTTAATCTGAATTATAACCCAGAAGGAATTAGAAATTTCGATTGTCAAATAACACGGATAATTGTCTATATTGACTACTTCCGTTTTATGGAGTTTAATATACTTCAAATACTGTTGCTCTCCTTATTTCGAATGGAGTGTCAAATCAAGAGGTATTATTATTAGTGCAAGGAGGCGCGTATACCCTTGTATACGGTTTCGTTGCATTCACAACCCTTCTTAGTTTTACATAATGTGCTGCATTCTAGGCATTTGGAATAAGGAAAATAACATTTGAATTATACGGAACGCCGTGTAACAGAAGTAGATAATATGGACAATATCATCTCAGCTGATCTAAAGTAAGGAATACAGAAAAAAAATTTGAGGCTGAAGTGAAGATAGTACAAAAGTGCCTAAAGAAATGCGGGGATCACGAATTACACATTGCTTTCATATAGGAAGTTAAAATAAATAAAATACTCAAAATGGGAGTACGAAATCTCTGATAGACTATCTGCGACGAAAAACACTATCTGCATGACAACTGATAATAATGAATCAATTATACATAAGGTCGCATCGTTCTTGGGCAGCTAATACTTCGTTTATTTCTAATGTTACTGTAAATGGAATCAGCCGGCAGGCTTTACGTTATGCTGCGTTGCCACATTGTACCCTCCGGCCTGTAAACTAAAAATGGCCATGGCACAACCAATTTTGTGCAAACAATGCTTAAAGACATGGGTGAAAGGTGCGTCTCCAGAATAAAATAAATAAATAAATTCTTACCTCAACGTAGTAATTCAGCTATGTTAGTTCGAAGTAAGAAATATACGATAATCCTACAATAACCATTTAGTACAAACAGGCAGTAAGCAGTTGCTAAACGGGAAGAATGCTTGCGTGAAACAATAGACTGTTCGCGAGCTTTACATATTTTGTATAACATTAAATATTTCTAAAACGGGAACGTGTCTCATTCACAACAAAACTTCAAATTACCGCTCTTACTTGTCAATAAAAAAACAATGAACTTTCATAATCGAATCGGACTTCCGTGAGACATCCCATGGATGCCCCTCTGGGATCAGCTTGGGATATCCCAGCATGCGTTCAAAGGACGTGTTATGGATCACCTGAATATCACCGGGATAAAAATGGGCAAAGAGGGATGTCCGTGGGACGTCCCTAGCAAATTTGTGCTACGTGGGAATAATAATAAACTAGTAATAATAATAATATTGTTACTAGTATTAAGGTTCTTCGAACACTAGACCTCGCGGATGAACCTATGAAAGTTTCATTCGAATTCGTCAGTATTAATTTTTTCTCATCCCCCTTTTTCATTTCCTGGCGACGTCCTTTCCCGATTTTGCCCCAAACTATTGGCCCGGAATCCCCGATTTTTGCACATTTATAAAACTCTTATAACAGAAAACAGTTCATTAAATTCATTTTTAATAATAGTTTCCTTTTTTCTACATTTTTGCACCTTTAGGGGAACTTTTCACACGATTGTCCGATTATCTTGCCCAACGAACTTGATCTGCCCTTTGAACCATTTGAACCACAATCTGTAAAAGTTTCATTCGAATCAGTTCTAGCGTTCGGCAGTTATCGTGACACACACAGACAGACAATATAAATGCCAGCGACTCGACTACTAGACCCCAACACGCTCGATCAAATTACAAAAAAAAATATTTTGATTTGGTAACATGTCCAACTGATATTACCTCAGGATATTATCAGTATATCGCAATCCGACCACATTCGGATTCATCCTGACAGGATATCCCTCTACTCACAAAGCCGGGATTATCCTGGTAGGATTTCCTTCGGATATCCTCGGTGTGTCCCAATATTCCGTGTGGCATTGTGAATAATGGGATCTATTCAGAATGTCCTATGGATTTCGAATGCTATTAGGGAATACATGTGTGTATGTTTGTATTCTTTAATCACAAGATCAAAACGTCACGTGTTAATCTAAATTAAGTATTGAGACTTATACGAAGACAGTAAGCTACTAGAGAGGAAAGATATACACAACTAAAGGTTGCTCTTCATGCGCGCGTGCGTGCGTTGCTTCCGATTTAGCCTTTCCATAATAGTTTCACCCCTCTCCGCGATATTCTTGGTTCACGGTACATAACCTTGACATTTTTCTACAGATTGTCCATATATCAGACTCATTTTTAGCCTCAGGAGTGCTTACCTTTCGGCTATATGCTGTGTGCCATTTTATTTCCATAATTGATGCTTAATTAGCACGCCTGTTAATTGTGTAGTACACCATTCGATACTCTTTTAGCGTTAACTTCTATTTATTCTGTGATTTTATATGTATTTGCGATCTTTTGTATTGGCACCTTTTTTGGATAAACCCTATATATTTCCAGCGTTCTTGGTCTTAAGCGACCATTATACTATCCGTACTTTTTGTTATAGGGGGGGAGGGATTTCTACATGATGGATATGACTGAAGTACTACCAATGTTTCAAGTACTGTGTGCGTTACGTTGTCTATTGCAATTATACAAAAGTCTTCAATGTATTTTTCGGTACTGTCTGCTAATTCGACCTTCATTTGTTAAAACTCTAGTAGGAACCGAGAGAAGGAAAACATGGCGATTTCCTTTCGAAAACATCCATTTGGTTCAGGGCTTATTCTGTCTAACCACTAGTTGCCGAGACGGAATTAAAAGGGACCCTTTTGTGTTGTTTTTTCTTGCCACATCTAAGGAAAAGAAGAACACGAGAATTCCTTTCCTTTTGATCGTTTACCTGTTTGCCTTTAGGCTTTTGTTACCGCTGCGCCTTGAACAATACAAACCCTTTCTTTTTATTTTGGATTTCCAATTGTCTAGTGTCAGAGACACAACCATACAGTAGGAATCTTCCCGTTTTCTGGGTATATGAGAGATTCAGTACACACACATTTTCATTGGTGTTTATGAGATAGTCGAATTAGTACAGCGAGAAGCAGCTATGAATCATAGCAGATGATGGGTCGGACAAAAGAGATGTGACGTGACTGGAGAAAACTATGTAACGTAATGGTTTGTCGGCGGAAGATGTGACCAGGATGATGGACATGTATTGTGTTCGTGTTAACGTTAGGTGATACTGCGAAGCCAATACTAACTAGAAGGAATTGTATTCAAGCACAAGGCCAACCGTCTTCAATGAACATGAATATCCATCCCGAGTAAGTTCATATGATCAGGCTAGCGACGCATAAAAACGGATAATGTTTAACCTTACGAGATGTAATGATCTTCGAAGCCATGGTTGAAAGATTTGGAGTCAGCATCAATGAACTTGGTGACGGCTGCCATTATGAGCGATGATGGATATATCTTGTTTAGAAATTAGAAAAAAGTAAATAATTGAAAGTGAAAATCAAATACATCATATTGGTGTCGACATTTTTTAAAAGTCTAGAAAGAAAACAAAGATATCTGGATTCCATACCTCGTAAGACTTTTTCGCGAATGCTTAGAACAAGACATCTTCCCAAATTCGTGGAAGAAGGCAAAGCTGGTTTATATTCTTGAAAGGCGAGGACAAGGGTAGAACAAACCCTAAGTCATATAGACCTATCTGCCTGCTAAACGTCGTAAGCAAAATATTCGAAAAAGTAATAGCAGGGAAGATAAATAAAAAAAAAATGAAAAATATTAATGAATGTACCTTACAATTTGGTTTTAGGAAAAATAAATCTACTGAAGACGCCATCAACGAGCTCTGTAACAAAATTCAGCAACTTTATAATGAGTTTAAATATACTATAGGAATATTCTTTGACATAGCGGGGGCGTTCGACAACCTGTGGTGACCAGCTCTAATGAGCGAGATAAAAAACCTAAAAATCCACACAAAAATTTGGAAAGTTATTAAAAACTATTTTTGTAATAGAAGAATAGAAGTGAGTACGGCCGATGAATTTGTGGGCAAAAGACCGACAAGAGGATGTCCTCGGGGGTCGCTTCTGGGACCTAACCTTCCAGCCATGTCTGGAGATGCTTAATGAACTGCAAGAGGTAGAACGAGTGGTAGGGCTTGCGGACGACCTGGCGGTGGTAATAAAAGGAAACAGCAGATTGGAGATAGAAAGGAAATCTAATAGAGTCACAAGAGAAATGGCGTCATGGTGCAGTAATAATAAATTAACAGTCTCAGCAGAGAAAAGAAAATTTGTACTATTTAAAGGAAAATTTAATCTAAACAGAGGACCCATAATCAAAATCAATAATAAAACAATTAAGAGAGTACAAACTTTTAAATATTTAGGACCAACACTTGACGAAAGGTTAAACTTCAGAAAACACAACGAACTGATATCAAGCAAAGCAATCAAAATAGCACACAAACTAGTAAGCATTGCGACAAAAGAACTAAGAATACCGATCAAAATTGTTAAGCTGTACCATGACGTCATTATAAGATCTTTAGTCGGATACGCCGCCAGTGTATGGAGCCACCGGATGGACGATGTCAGACAAAGTCAAACAATAAACTGCGCTCAAATGCAACTTCTGATAAGACTCACAGGAGCATACAGAACAACGCCGGTGAAGGCACTTCAGGTTCAAAAAGCTAGGTGCTATGTATTGGATCAAAAAGAAAAATAACGAAAAAGTCGCTAGGATACTACATGCTCCTGTGGACAACAAGCAGGATGTGCAGGAAATACTAACCAATGCATAGCTATCCAATGACATCACGGTAAAGACAATCGATATAAACACGTGTGGACAACTCATAGGTCTCGATGTTGCCTAATTAGTGTAATTAATTACTTTAATTGTGTTAATACCACTTTGTATTCATAGATGACGTTCCTGATCGCTGGTAATGCTGTAGATTCAAAGAAGTGTGTTATTTACCTCCATCAAGTGACGTACTTACCGGAAACTATGGTTGCAACCAGTTCAGTAATGTGTTAGCTAGTGCAACTGTCATTGCTATTCTTTACTGATCACTGCAAGAGCTCAATCATCGCGTGTCTGTTCGTTTTCCGTGATCGTTCAGTTCCCAATCTATACTCTACCTATGCTGTATTGCTTTCTTGAAGGTAGGTTAGCATTTGTGCCTCTTATTTACAAAACAATGCCTTACCAATCGAATAACCAGGTTCAAATACCAACCTGGTCGTCGATTCAGCTATTGACTGTCATTGTGTCTATTTAGCGTGTTACAATAGTTCTACGCAGTGATGGTCTGTGTATTCTGTTCGGCTTTTGCGCTATTCGCTCTACAGAAAACATGCCTACAGTTACCTAATGCATCTGACATTTATCTCGTATATCCACCAAGTGCATATTTAGTGTAGAGTCGGTTGTCTGTATACGTTGCGGCCTACTGAGACGCGTATTGGTGTATTTCAGCCATTGCTACCTATTCGCTATGTGCATGACACGTTGCCTTGTCATTACCGTGTTCGATCGGTGGTCCTAACTCAACTATCACATACTCCATTTTAGTACAGTATGTTAAGGATTGGTAATACGTAACTGACAGTAAATTTAAGCAGACAGGTCCATCCAAAGTTTTATTAATGGGACGTGGTAATATGGGTATTTCGTTACGGTTCCATCATACTTTCCCTATCCTAGATTTGAAACATCAGCGTTGGCTTGCTATCTCATTGAACGTTTTATTATTAGTAGTATAATTATCCTTACGTTATTATTGTTATCGAAATTACTATTTGGAACCCTCAACGCAGTGAGGCGAATGATGTGATTTCGTTAGTAAACCGCATTTCCTATACGAAACTAAGTATTTTCCACTTCTGTGGAGTTCAGTGCTTGTCATTGTTCCTTTCGTATGGTATTGCGTACAAATGAACTGCAGCAATGGGACAATGACGGAAAAAAATGGATGTAAACCAAGATATCAATACTGTTTCCTCTATATATCATATTACAATGTTCAATCGTCATGTTGGAATTTTTCTCGAGGGTGGTTTACCCCCCGCTATGTTATACAATTGTTATCATATTTCTCTCTACATCCGCGTTTGAATGTTCGAAATCGTTTAATAAACAACGAAGTTACACCAAATTCACAATTTCGCGACTTTTTCCCGGGTTTCACTTTTCGGTTTTGTAAATTTTATATAGCGTCACAAATGTCTTCAATGAAATGTCGATTATGCTAGCTTTGTTTAATTTAGCATTACCTATCAAACTAATTGGCCGTTTATACCACATTAAACAATGAAGATATCGCAATATCGGATTTTCGGGAAATTTTCCCAAGTATATTTTTGAGTTATACCGTTTTCGGGTAGAGCCCAAAAAGTCTTAGAATTCGATGTAGAGTAAGATAGCATTTTTATTGTTGCTTATCTGTTAACAAAAATATGACTATTGATGCCAACTTTCCTGTTTATCTGAAATACGCCTTCTTCTTTATCTGTGGAGTTAGCAATCTGATCCTTATGGTGTTAAGATTGTATAACCTGAATTTTATTAAAGTGGTTAAGACATTATTAATCGATCGGTTGGCAACACTGCTTTGTTAACTTGATCACGCTCTGGAGGACTCTAATGCGTTTTTTACAGGCCAATGCACGTGTCATGTTTCCCTTCATATGTGTGGGTTTTGGTGCCGGCAGGGGTGGCCAAGAGGTAGGCCATCGAGCGGAAGGTCCACGGTTCGACTCCTCGGCTGGGGTATGGGTAGGATTTTAAAAGCTAATGACAGCTCGTGACGGGTCGACGTCCAACGTTATTTCACTCCCACATATACACTTCATAGTTTACCACGATGTTGTTACTACAATATGATTTTATAACTAGTTGGCGGGAGTGCTGTGCTCCTCTAGTGGGTAAAAGTGGGCGCTCGCCTCCAACTCGAGATTGAACAGGTGACGAAAGGAGCCGAACAATACCGACCAATGTCGACACCAATATGATGTATTTGGTTTTCTCTTTTTCAATTATTTACTTCTTTGTAAAATATTTTTTTAACATTTTTTTAAACAAAATTATATCGGTCATCGCTCATAATGACAGCCGCCACCAAGTTTGGTGAAACCTACTCCAAGTCTTTCATCCATGGCTTCGAAGACCATTACATCTCGTATGGTTAAACATTATCCGTTTTTTGCCTCGCTAGCCTGATCATATGAACTTACTCGGGATATTCATGTTCATTGGAGACGGTTGGCTTTGTGCTTGAATACAATTCCATCTAGTTAGTATTGGCTTCGCTGTTTCACCCGTTCCTCCCAACACTGGCTTCTCAGAGCCAACAAACTGTGGATCTACCCCTGTACCACAAAGTACCCACAGTATCCTCTAACGTTAACACGAACACAATACCCGTCCATCATCCTGGTCACATCTTCCGCCGACAAACCATTACGTTACATAGTTTTCTCCAGTCACGTCACATCTCTTTTGTCCGACCCATCATCTGCTATGATTCATAGCTGCTTCTCGCTGTACTAATTCGACTATCTCATAAACACCAATGAAAATGTGTGTGTACTGAATCTCTCATATACCCAGAAAACGGGAAGATTCCTACTGTATGGTTGTGTCTCTGACACTAGACAATTGGAAATCCAAAATAAAAAGAAAGGGTTTGTATTGTTCAAGGCGCAGCGGTAACAAAAGCCTAAAGGCAAACAGGTAAACGATCAAAAGGAAAGGAATTCTCGTGTTCTTCTTTTCCTTAGATGTGGCAAGAAAAAACAACACAAAAGGGTCCCTTTTAATTCCGTCTCGGCAACTAGTGGTTAGACAGAATAAGCCCTGAACCAAATGGATGTTTTCGAAAGGAAATCGCCATGTTTTCCTTCTCTCGGTTCCTACTAGAGTTTTAACAAATGAAGGTCGAATTAGCAGACAGTACCGAAAAATACATTGAAGACTTTTGTATAATTGCAATAGACAACGTAACGCACACAGTACTTGAAACATTGGTAGTACTTCAGTCATATCCATCATGTAGAAATCCCCCCCCTATAACAAAAAGTACGGATAGTATAATGGTCGCTTAAGACCAAGAACGCTGGAAATATATAGGGTTTATCCAAAAAAGGTGCCAATACAAAAGATCGCAAATACATATAAAATCACAGAATAAATAGAAGTTAACGCTAAAAGAGTATCGAATGGTGTACTACACAATTAACAGGCGTGCTAATTAAGCATCAATTATGGAAATAAAATGGCACACAGCACATAGCCGAAAGGTAAGCACTCCTGAGGCTAAAATGAGTCTGATTGTTCACAACTATCTCGAGGATGCACCTACGAGTATGTATTAGTAATAAGAAACTGATTTCATGGTAGCACAATCTTAATTGATTTATGAAATAATCGAGAGTTCACAAGAGAGCTTCCTAATTAAGCACAACACGAAAACGACTGATTTTAGACAAAATGCCCGTTCGCTACTCACACACACATACTCATACTGAAAACTGCTATTTTTCACATACGCGCGCTGGACGCTGCAGGACAGGAGAACACTGTAAGTTGATATTTTAAACACCAGGCTTCCCCTAAACAAGAGGGTTTCTAACTCATTAAGGGGCTGGTGACATCTGACGGTTCTTAAAGACATCAGCAGACCAAGAGAAGAAAACAAAAACAAAAAAAATTCGGAAGTAAATACATTTAAGCTTGTACATACACCACCCGCCTTGAAATGTCTACATTTCAATAATAAAAGTAGCAAGTTGGAACCATACAAGTATACAAACAAACATTGAAAATACTAATACATAATACAATTCACACTACAAAGGAACAAAATTTTCAAGACGGTAACTTGCTCTCGTTTAATCTTCAGCCTCAAATTGCAGAGGACACACCTTCACAATGGGTCGTTTAAGTTCACCCTTGGCAGTTCTCACAGTTACTGCCCTAACTAATGAATCAGGTCCTGGATGAATTTCTTTTACACGTCCCAGTTTTCAAAACTGGGGAGGAGCGTTGTCGACCTTAATCAGGACAATGTCATTCACCTTGACGTTGTCTCGCTTAGTCCACCATTTGTGTCTCTGTTGTAGATTAGACAAATATTCCTGCTTCCAACGTTTCCAGAAATGTTTTACTAATCGCTGGGTAAGCTCCTATCTTTTGATATTGACAATTTTACACTGAGTGAAGTCCTTGCTTGGAACAGCAAGAAGCGAATCACCAACGAGGAAATGGGCTGGGGTTATGCACTGAAATCACTGGGGTCACTTGACATCGGAGTGAGGGGGCGTGAATTTAAACACCAGCCCATTTGCACCAAAGTAGTATACATTTCTTCGTACGTCAATGTTGCATTTCCCACGACTCGCTTGAGATGGTGCTTCACGCTGCGTATCCCTGATTCCAAAATGCCACCAAAGTGCGTGGAAGATGGGGGGTTGAAATGCCACTTTATTCTTTGCTCATTGAGATAATGTGTTGTCACTGTGTTTGTTGTTGTGTGCGTACCATTTCTTAAGATATCTCGTAAGGTCTTGTTAGCACCAATGAAAATTTTCCCACAATTACTGTATAGATCGCTCGGTAGGCCACGGCGAGACACAAAGCGATTAAGAGCAGCTAAAATGATGACGTAGTGGCATCACATACTAACTCAAGATGAATGGCCTTTGTAGCGAAACATACAAATAACACAATGTACCCCTTACATTTTATTAGGATTCTACCAAAGCTATAGGGCCAGCATAATCAACGTCAGAATGCAGAAATGGTCTACTCGGTTTTACTCTGGCTGCTGGTAAAACTCCCATTATTTGTTTAGCACTTTCACCCTTCAAACGATGACAAATAATGCATTTGCGAATAATGTGCCGAATAACACTACGTGCACCTAGTATCCAAAATTTCTGTCGCATTGTACTTAATGCTAATTGAGGCCCAGCGTGCAATGTGCTCAAGGGCTCTTTCACTATGAGTAGCTGAGTAACCTTGTGATGTTTTGGCAATAGTACTTGATCTTTATGATTATACTAAATCTCTGCATTTAGCAACCGCCCGCCAACACGAACAATGCCGAGTTCATCAACGAAGGGTTTCAAACACAAAATGCGACTCTTAGCAGGTAGTGGTTTGCCTTACTGTAAACACTGAATTTCTGTTTCAAATGACCCACCTTGCACTACCTTAACAACACAATTTACGGCACCTTCAAGTTCACGCTGTGACAGTGGACCACTGGCTCTACAAGAAGGGTTTTTGCAGTTATACACGAATCGGCGAACCCATGCAACAATACGCTGTAACTTGGAAAATGACGAGTAGTGCTGAATTATGTTATCATTAGTGGATGTTGCACACATAGCGACAAAGCGAGATTTTTTTTCTTCACAAGTAACTGCTTCGGGGTCAAGATCTGGACACGATGTGGATGGCAACACTGCATGTTGTAACGACTCAGGCCCTGACCACCACAATTTAGGATTTATAAGTTCAATGGGATTAATGCCTCTAGATACACAGTCTGATGGATTGGAAGTACCGCTGACATGACACCACTGCACATTAGGTAAAGATTCTTGTATTTCGGACACTCTGTTTGCTATAAATGTTTTCCACCGCCTTCGTGTAGAAGCTAACCAAGCTAATACTATGGTCGAGTCAGTGAACGCAATCACTTCCTCTACTTCGGGCAGAATAGATTTGGAAACAGTGGTTATTAATCTAGCTAAGAGCACAGCTGAACACAGCTCGAAGCGGGGTATTGATTGTTTTATTGGAACGACCTTAGTTTTCGCCGCCACCAATCTCACTACAACACTGCCATCAGAACATTCTGTGCGACAATACACATTTGCAGCGAAAGCTCGCTCGCTCGAATCACAAAATCCTATCAATTGGCACTTTATAGCATTTTGGGGGATCAGACACCGCTTTACTCTAATTTCCTTTAATAAGGGTAACTCACTGCAATATTTTTTCCATTATTCGCATATTCCTACTGGAAGACATTCATCCCAATTTACCATTAGTTTCCACAAAGATTGTAGTAACAACTTTGCCTTAATTGTTACGGGAGACAAAAAGACTAAAGGGTCGAACAGCCTTGCAAGCTCAGAGAGCAAAACTCGTTTGGTCAGAACTGGGGGGTGGGTGGGTAGTGTCACATTGAATCCAAACTCATCTGTTAACGAAGACCATTGCACGCCAAGAGTTTTAATGGTGGTGCTGTCTACATCAAATTGAAGTGGTACACAGGTTTCTCTCATATGGGGTGGGACTGCTTGTAGCACTTCCGGTTTGCTTGATGACTACTTTCGAAGTTCGAATCCTCCTTTACGCAGTAACTGGATGAGCTGTCTCTGTAATTCAATAGCTTCGGACACTGAGCTCTCTCCGCTCAATAAATCATCCACAAAGAAGTCGCGAGCTGCTACTGTCTCTGCGAGAGGAAACTGTTCGCCTTCATCCCTTTTCAGTTGCTGCAAGCACCTAGTAGCAAGGAAACAGGCAGAAGTTGTGCCGTACGTCACAGTAAGCAAGAAATAGTCTTCTATGGGTACCTCAGGAAATTGACGCCACACAATCCGCTGGTAATTGATATCGTCTTTGTGTACTAAAACAGCACGATACATTTTAGCTACATCTGCACAAAGGGGGACTTGATGGCTACGATATCTAACTAATAAAGGGAAAATGTCATCCTGAAGCTTGGGTCCGACCAAAAGTTTCTGATTTAGAGACACGCCCGTTGCCGTCTTCGCGCTTGCATCGATGGTGGAACTTGATGGTTTTTGCACCGCATGGTGGGGCAAATAGCAACTCTTCTCTGGAAGCACATCACGTTGGTCAGCTGGAATAATCTTCATGTGTCCCAGTTTTATTATTCGTCCATAAAATCACGATACTGTTCTTGAAGCTCAGGTGACTTTGACAACCTACGCTCACATTGTCTCAATCTTTTCACAGCTATATCCCGGGAATGTCCTAGAGAACCTGTATTGTCTTTGAACGGTAATCGTACTACATACCTGCCGTCTTCGTCACGCTGGTGAGTTATAGCAAAATGTTGTTCACAAAGCCTTTCTTCTGTTATGCGGAATGTTTGGGACGGTAGTTCTTCTAATTCCCAGAATTTACGTATACTTGCATCCACATCACATGACACATGAAACGATACCACTGTTGTATTGTGGCTGAATAAGCCTACACAACCTGATAGAACCCATCTAAGTTTCGTCTCCAGGGTAACTGGTGTGCCGGACGTCCTTCACGTTTACCACCGCACAGTAATGATAGGAACACGTCAGCGCCAAGCAAAATGTCTATAGGATCTAAAACATTAAACGATGGATCAGCTAATTTAAGACCAATTAAATGAGACCATTGTGTTGTATTCGCTATGGGTTGTTTGGGGAGATCATTTGTTACTCGTGGCACCACAACCGCTCTTGTATTGAATGTTTCACTGGGGTCACCAACCGGTTGAAACTTCAGGTTCACGACTGCTTGCGAAACCCTGACTCCAACACCTGTTATGCTGATATCACTACGCTTGATTTGCACTTCTTTAGGCCTAGTTTCTGCACACAGCTCTCCAAGATGAAGCTGGATTCGCTCGCACAATCCAGTAATGCTCTACTAGGATGCCACACATTACGACTATCCTGTACCTTAATTACTGCCGTACACAATAGTACCTGAGGTACTGCCACATTGGAAACAAAATATGAATCGCGTTGTTCATGGTTTGAATTCGGACAAGATGAAGGTCCACCTTGTTGAATGTGCAATAATGTGTGATGTCGTTTGTTACACGTATGACACTTTCCCGAAGTACACTGTGAATTCACGTATGATTTTCGAAGACAGTTGAAACAGAGATGTTTATCTTTTACTAAAGAGATACGCTCCGCCACCGAGCATTTGAGAAATTCGGGACATTTATGAAGAGGGTGGGTTGCACTACACAGGTCACATGCCTCTTCAAAACGATGCGTTGCTGTATGATGAGAAGATGTATGTTTCTTGTCGCGTTGTTTCACTTGTTCACCGATTGGGCCCTTTCCTCTGTTCGTACTTGAGACCGCTAGCGCGCGCGCGCGGTGATCGATAAAATCAAACAGCTGTTTAAATGTCGGTTGTTCACTACATTCGAGAGAAAGTTCCCATTGTCTTCTTGACTCACTATCCAACTTTTCAGTCGTGTGGTACACTAACAGCACATCTCACTGATCAACAGGCTGCTCCAAAACTTTGAGAGATCTTGTACACTCCACTGTTGTATCAATCAATTTTCGTAAGGATGATGCCGGTCCTTGATGAATGATCGGTTGAGTAATTAACCGTTTTAATGTAGCGTTCACAATCTCACCTTTGTTTTGGTACCGCCCGATTAAAATTTCCCATGCCTCCTGATAGCTACTGTCAGTAATTTGCATAGCCTGAAGCAACTGAGTAGGCTCACCTTCTAAACTGGTTTTTAAATACTGGAGCTTCTGTGCACCTGTAAGTTTTTCGTTCGAATGCACAGATGCTACGAATAAATCATCGAACGATAACCACTCGGACAACTGTCCCGTAAATGTTGACAACTGTAACTTCGGTAACTTGACTTCACTTCCACCTTGCAATTGGGGGGAGGAGGAGGTGGAGTACTCAGCATATGATGCTTGTTGCAGATTCAAAATTTGTATACTAAGGTTCACCAGTCGTTGGTCCTCTTCTTCCTTGGCAAACTGCTCGTCTGTTGCAATTCCTCCAATGTCCTGCAGTAACAGAGCACTCCTGAGTAAGGTCGTTTAATCTTGTGTGATGCACAATAATCGCGCTGTTATCTTTGTCCGTTTATGCCGTAACAGGTTTTTCGGCCCGCGTTACTTTTGCTTTCAAACTCCGTTTCCTCGCGAGGAAGCTCTCCATGGTTCACAGTTTAATATAATACACAGTACATACACAGCTCCCAAAATAGACACACAAATAGACACAACACATGACAGTACGCTACGCAAATTAGCGCATGAAGATTCCCAGCATTTGAATTACAACAGTGAACAGTCACAAATCCACGCCATGGAGGACCATAATGTTCACAACTATCTCGAGGATGCACCTACGAGTATGTATTAGTAGTAAGAAACTGATTTCCAGGTAGCACAATCTTTATATTTATGAAATAATCGACAGTTCACAAGAGAGCTTCCTAATTAAGCACAACACGAAAACGACTGATTTTAGACAAAATGCCCTTTCGCTACTCACGCACACATACTCATACTGAAAACTGCTATTTTTCACACATGCGCGCTGGACGCTGCAGGACAGGAGAACACTGTAAGTTGATATTTTAAACACCAGGCTTCACCTAAACAAGAGGGTTTCTAACTCATTAAGGGCCTGGTGACATCTGACGGTTCTTAGACATCAGCAGACCAAGAGAAGAAAAAAAAAAACATTTTCGGAAGTAAATACATTTAAGCTTGTACACTGATGTATGGACAATCTGTAGAAAAATGTCACGGGGATATACCGTAAACCAAGAATTTGGCGGGCGAGGGGTAAAATACCATGGAAAGGCTAAATCGCAAGCAGGTAATACCAAGCTTATATGTAAAAATCATCTACATACATGTAGCTACAACAAGCTACATACATTCATCAGCAATTCAAAAATTTGCACTTATAAATGGGTGTGTTGGCAGCTGTTTTAAATCGGGTCCCGTGCTGATGACAGCTGTTTTAAGGAATCGTTTGATTTCAGTTCCTAAAATGGATGTAAATGTTAGAAATCTTTTTGAAGGAGAAACGGATAGTGTGTAAAGATACTCAGATGGAATATAACTCTCATCGACATATTACAATTAAAAAGGTACGACTGGAAGTTTATTTTCTCCTTGTCTTTATCCTTGTCGGGGTTATTCTCTGAGGAGCAATTGCTGAAGCTTACATGATGTCACGCTTATATCAAATTGTACGTTATGTAGAAAGGAACTCGTAAACATGTACATAAAGTCTTTATTTTTTTTTATATGGGCCAGTCTAGTAAATTTGGACTTCGGTCCTTTAGCTGTTAAAATCCATGCCCCTTCCGGGACTCGAACCCGGGACCTTCGAGCCGATGGCCTGCCGCCGCAGACCGCTCGGCCGATAACATGTACATGTCATACCAGTAGGTTCCCTTATATGCACTGTTGCATATCAGAATATTGCTAATTGCATAACCACTATTCTATTACCAAGCAATAATATTTTTACGTTTATTGGTATTACTTTAGCTTACGTCGGGTGTGATTTTTTCCAACGAAATATGTCACAGGTTCATGAATCGTAATCATGATCGTGGTACGTCATAGTGACATGTTTATTTCCATATCACCATTCAGGAATTCTGCCAACCTCAATGGGGTCCTTCCAAATCGTCGAGTACACAGCCTTAACAAATAATTTTTACTGTTAATCGACAGATAACATTCAAAACTCTACTTGCATTCCTAAACTGAAAATCATGGCAGAATTCCTGTCACCATTGATGTTTTGCTAAAAAAAAAAAATGAAGGACAGTATGTTGACTGTTGAGTAAGAGAAAGAAAAAGCCAGGTTAGATATTTTATATGCGATGCACATCATGTTTAACTTGACACCACCGGCGACTGCTCCATTTCAGGTTTCAGATGGAACTTCCGACGTATAGTAAAGAGAAGCCGGTTTTTCTTAACCGCAAAAGAATCAATGCTTAACAAAGTGCAAGCTTACGAGAGTAAAGTACAGTTCGTGCTAGCCAAAAATGTGATAATTTCAAGAGAAATTTAATGTTTGCAACTTGTATGGAAGAATGAAATAGGAGTGAAACAGCTACAAGTACGTGGGAGTATATCGCTGGTTCCACGTTGAGGTCGAGCACATGGAGTGAGAATTAAACGTGTTGTACATTGCTTATTGTAGAAATCCAACCTGGCTTTCCAACCATTTTTAGCTCACTAACGGTTTCACGACATTATATCTGTGATTCTTGTAGCGAAATTCGTGTCATAACACGAATGATTTCTATCTTAAGTTAACCCTAACTAACTACGTTTATATTAATCTACAGTTTATGTAACTATAGTTTTCAATGAACCGACTTGCTAGCCTTACAGAAACTCCGTACCAAAAGAGAACGCCCGACGTACTGAAATCGCAAATACACGACTTAATACTGGGCGAACCTTTACATTCTTTCTTAGATTAGATTGCATTAGCTTAAAGTAGCGAACATGTTATTGGTTTTCTTACTGTTTACAGAGTGGGGACTAAATTCAAACCGCACCCCACAGTTCTTCTGCCTAAGTTTCTAATCAGAGAGGTGGGAATAAAATTTCTTACAAGTTTTACCATATTTACTGTAACTAACTACATATGACATTCTAACTCCGTTATTTTGCCAGAACCCCCCCTTCCTGGGTAGTGTCACTCCCAAATTCTCATGCGTGTTCCCCATTTTAAAATTTTTACTTTCAAAAATAGATAGAAACAGTGCAAAACCACTCACACTACCAATTTTGACTTAATGCCCCTCCAAAAAATCGAAAATCCGGGCATTGAATCCCTCTTGTAATTACACATAATATTGTAATTTCCCATCATATCCATTTCAATGTGCGCTGTTGGTTGCCATATCTCCATAGTATAACACACAATCTTAGAGTTGTTATGCTCATTCTTACGCCTATTTTTCTTCAATTGTCGACCACCTTGTCCGTCTCGAAAATAGGTCTATATCAATGAGCGATCCATTTATATCTTCCTTAACGAAAACTTCTTGGAACTGAAGGTGGAGAAATGCCTTCGCACGCAGTTGAATAGTTTGTGAAGTAGACTTTAGGTTAGGTAAAGTTAGATTAGTTTGCATATGCTGATAGTAAATAATCGCAACGACGAACACGTTACAACCGGCCGGGTGGCCGAGCTATCTACGGCGGTAGGCCATCGGCTCGAAGGTCCCGGGTTCGAGTTCTGGCAGGCGCATGGGTGTGGATTTTAACTGCATGAAAATGAGCGAATCGTGACGGGCCGAAGTACAAAGTTACTAGACTGGCCCATATAAAAGTAAAGTTTACCAAAGTTTTACCAACACGTTACACTCGCTAGTAATTCAACAGAGGCTATGGTTGCTAACTTCCCCATCCCTGACCCATGCAGACTGATCGGAGAGGGACGTGCACCCTCAACCGAAACGGGTTTAGGCCAACAATTGACAGTTTCACCCAAGGAAGATTGTAAAAAAATGAAATCATAGGGCTGTATTAATAAATTTTGACTATTAAAATTATTGGTAGTATTCGTCCTTCATTTATTTATTGTTTACTAGTAGAGGGAAGCCAATAACGCGGTTCGTGTTTTCTCAAAATTGGTTCGAGATATGAGCTTGAGAGTTTGAATATATATTATAGAGAAGGTATTTGACCTACGGTGTAATTTTCGTTGAATTTGGAACAAAGGGAGGGGACATATTTAAATTGGATCTTTCATAAAATATTTTTATAATTGTCATCCATGATTTTATAAGCGCAATATTGTTATACCGCCCCGCGTCGTCGTCGTCCATGTCATTTTCTATCGCCCGCCCTGCGCCCGCGAAACCTTGTATGAAAAGCCGTAAAACCGTATAAGGCGGTCGCATATTGATTTTTATTAAGGAATTAGATTTATTTTGGGGTGGGAATCATCTTATTTTTGACGGAGAATCATTATACATTTGCCGCCAGCACAGATTTTTCGTTGACTTTACCAACGAAGACCACTTACAGAACTAATTTTTACTGCTATATATTTCGTAGTTTAGGGTTACGATTTGCCCATGCGCACAGTTGTTTGCTGTGATTGCAGGAATATTTGTGTGCTTGATACCTTAGTGTTGGGAGCGTGCTAGAACATGCCTCGCCTTTTCTTGGAATTTGAATTGTGCAAGTGTTGAGTGGATTTTATTTCTTTGAAAATGGACAATGGGTCGACGTGGAGGCTTTTGTTGTATCGCATCTATGCTGTTCAGGATGAGGGAACAAGTTTCTCCTTATGTCTGCAGTTTGATTGACATTGGCGCCAGTTGAATGATATTTTTAATACTTCAACAAAGGGTTGACGCGGAGGTTCTTGATGATTTCCACAGGTGGTGCTCAGGAGGAGGGAACAAGTTGTTTGTTGTATTGCTATGTTTGTTTCTAGGCATTCTTTGATAATGACAGTTGTTTACAGAACCACTTGAATCTTGTTACTTACAAAATAGATCATGACGTGTAAACTTAATTTACTTTTAATTTTTTTGTGCACAGTTGTGCTGTAGCTATGATATTATACACTAGTAAAAATGCGATACATTTTTTCGAAGATCGAAGTGCGGATGAAGGCGATGGGCCGTCGGTGGACAATGGAGGCTTATTTCCCCGTATTTTTCGCAGTGCATCTACCTCAAGTTTAGAGATAGAATTTAATTCAGACAGTGATGAAGGATATTATGCTTCTAGTGCTGACGAAGCTGATCGTGCTGTGCAGAAAGTGAAGTTTCATCTACCACCTTGTGTTCTAGCGAAATTGAAAATTCATGCGGATATGTGAATTACCCGATTGATGATCAGTGTATTTTGGAAGCTATCGAAAATTGGAAACAAAAACAATCGTCTCTTATCGTGTGCTGAATGTTTCTATAATGTTCGCAATCGTCAGACACATCGTTGTGTTACACGATATATAGTTGAAGAAAGGTCTTTGAGGAGACGTACATATAAACTAATAATGGATGCTGTGAATTGTTTTCATATTTATCATGTGTATATTTCGAAACATGTTCATTTTAACACTGTTGAAATTTTTGAATATTTTCTTCGCAATTTACTTTTACTCAGAGTGGATGAAGTAAAGACAAAACTAATTGAGAAAGACGTTATTGGAGAACCGGATTATGAAGAGAATCATATGTAGGGTAATAATGAATATTGTAATTTTTTTCTTATTTGTCTTGGAAATTATGTGGATTTTGAATTATTTGAGGAATTTCCTCGCAATTTACTTTTACTCTGAATGGATGAAGTAAAATTTGAATTTACTTTAAGAAGTTTGAATAAGTAAAATTATAAGTGTTTACATGAAATATATAGATAATTAAATGTTTATATGATTATGCACAATACATAGCATTGAGGTTTAGCTAGGTTGATTTATTGTTGACAGTTTTTCTAAGTATTGAATAGACTAGACCATCGGTGATTTTTCACTATTGTATTTTTCTTACCATGTTTTATGCTGAAGACATGTTGAATCTTCTTCTCTACGTAACTGTTCAGTGACCTACTTATAATTTAAACCTTTAGTCTTGTTGTAACCATGGAACAGAATGGTAGCGAAAATACCATTGTTAACTTACCATCTTCTTTGCCTGCAAGGCCTTCCTGTGGATGTCGATCAAAATGGGTTGATCAACCCTGTATACTAAAATCAATTCGTAATTGAAACACTAAAGGCATTTTACTTTGTTCTGCATGTGTATTTTGGAACAACGATAAAAGTGAACATGAGTGTATGGGATATTTAATTCATGGAACACCATTAAGTGAGGAGAACCGTCTTCAGTTTTTGAATGATAGTTTTTATCGTGTATTATTAAATCCAAAGAATATAGATGAAATATTTAATTGTTATGTGAATACTCATCCTGGATCTAATAATTTAAAAGCTAACTTTCATTATGGACTTCGTTTTCTATTGGGAAACAAAATAGTGGAACTACGTGAAGAATTAGTCATAAAGGACAGATTTGGTGCACGTGAGTAGAAAGACCACTTACAAACGTTTGTGAAAGCTGTATTTTAATTTTTTGATAGTTCAAGATGAATTACCAAACTTTAATATATTGCATTAAAAGGCCGATTTATTATTACATATGAACAAACTTAACGTACTGTTTTATTATTATTATTATTGAAATTAAAAGGTGAAATTTATGGTTTGACTAATACCTTTCCCCTATGTAAAAGTGAAAGTGCCTCTTCATTGGACAATGAAAAGTAAGAAGGTGATTGGTTTCCACCAGTAGCTGCATGAATAGACTTGTAGCACTAACAGGTAAAGCAGTCTCAGTTTATTATGTCTTCGCAAAACTTATTGTGGTGTGATGAGAGTTACTTACTCATCAGAGTTTTGTTTGTGCGGTGCAGGAAGCAGAACGTGCCGCATTAGCTTTGCTCCATATTCAAAATAGGTCTCCTAGTCATTCGTTAGTGACTAGTTTTGATTATTCTATTGAATCTTCAATGACAGTGAACAGTGGATTCCAGAGTGAATCAAACTTTGGTTTTTCAAATTCTGTTGAAAGTGGTTTACCTAGTGAAGAAAATATTAGTGAATCAAACATTGTTTTATCAAGTTCTGTTGACACTGATTTACATAGTGCAAAAATATTACTGTATCAAACTTTGTTTTTTCTGAGTGTGATTTCCAGAATGAATGTTCACTAACTTTGAAAAATTATTTTGAATTACACACACATGCTACTGAAACTGATTCTTGTGAAAGTGATGGAAAACCTAATATTCCGACTTGTGAGTGCGGGATTAATGTTATTGAAGAACTTTATATTTGGAATGCCATAGACAATTTTATTTGCCTTAATACACCTTTAATTTGCGCTGCCTGTTTTTTAATATTGCTAATCAGTTAGCACACGCCTGTCTCAGTTGGGAGTTGAATGAACTTGATCGTAGGGAATTTTCAAATGATCGTACTTGGAACGCAGTTTTTAAATCTAGTAATTTTATGCAGATCTATAATGCTTATTTAACAAGACATGAAAATTCTGATGAATTTAGAATAGTGAGTTTTGAATGTGTACTGCGAAACTTACTTAAACCTAAAGTGGAAGAGGTAAGAGATAAACTAATTTCAAAAGATATACGGTCCTCAAGACACTGACTTTGTTATTTGAACTGTTAGTGTGAGAGAAGATGGAGTGTACTTTTGCAATGCTTTGTTTATTTTAGACTCGTGTATATTTGAGACAGTAAAAACATATTTACAACAAAATCCAATTCCTTGTAGTGGATGTACATTAAACATTACTCATCAGTGTAAATGATCATAAAACATTTACTGATTATTTTAACATTTATAAGAAACTAGGACATTTAACTATTCCAGTGAATATGTTTTTTGAGAAATGTAGAATTCTTTTTCAAGATACAGAATTTATTGCAGAAGTCATTCCAACTATTATTGAACAACAATTTATTCCAGTAAAATCTTTCATTTGTTCAAGAGAATATATTATTGATATGCAAGGTTTTAAATTGTCATCGTCTGAATTTATTGCACGTGAATTTTGTATATCAAATGATGCTACGTTAATGTATCAATGTAAGGTAAAACTTCCATGTGCAATGGTAGAAATAGCAATAGGCTATCAAAAACAGTGTGAATGGTTAACTGAAAATTTTGACGGATTATCGTGGGATACTTCAAATAGTTATTGTATAACTCATATTCGAAGAATAATTTCACAACTATGTGAAGTTGATGCAATATTCTCTTGTAAAAGTTATGAAAAAGATCATTGGATTCAAAAATTGTTTCAATTAAATAATGTAAAAGATGTAAATGATGAAGATTGTCCTTCGCTTACTTCATTAAATTTAAATATTAATCTAAGGTGTGGTACTTATCATGTACCTAAGCAGGTGAACGGTTGTGCTGTAAAAAAAATATGCAACATCAATACTGGTTAAACTTGCAAAGTTCAAAAGTTGTGGAAAATTTGTTTAAGATAAAATTATAATGTTGTTATTATATACAGACTAGTACTAGTACTAGTATATTACACTAGCACTTTTACGACTATTAAATAAAATTATATACAACTTGATTTTTATTTAACCATGAAATGATATTAGTTTAAGAAAAAAAAATAGAAATAAAATATGGGAATTACTTTTCTTTTCAGGAAAATATGAATAACACATTATTTTTTAATTATTAACATACATAATTTTCTTCAAATAAAATTTTACATAAACTTTAATTGCAAATAATAAATAACTTATAACTATTTCTTAAAATAAAATTATTTTTCGTTTAACTAAAATATAATTTTGTAAAATATATAATACTTTTCATTTAAGTTTTATTTAACTAGATTATTTTCTAATTATTAACATACCTAAAATTTTCTTCAAATAACATTACTTTCATAAATTTTATTTTTTCGTTTAACTAAAATATTATTTTGCAAAATAGATTATAATTTTTATTTAACTTTTGTTTAACTAGATTATTTTCTAATTATTAACATACATAAAATTTTCTTCAAATAAAAATTTCTATATAAACTTTAAGTGCAAAAATATATAAATTAGAAACATTTTCTTGAAATAAAATATTTTTCGTTTACCTAAAATATTATTTTGCAAAATAGATTATACTTTTTATTTAACTTTTGTTTAACTATATTATTTTTTAATTATTAACATACATAAAATTTTCTTCAAATAAAATTAATTTTATAAATTTTATTTTTTCGTTTAACTAAAATATTATTTTGTAAAGTAGATTATGTTTTTCATTTAACTTTTGTTTAACTAAATTATTTTCTAATTATTAACATACATAAAATTTTCCTCAAATAAGATTACTTTCATAAATTTTATTTTTTCGCTTAACTAAAATATTATTTTGTAAAATAGATTATGCTTTTTATTTAATTTTTAACTAGATTATTGTTCTAACTATTAACAAATATAAATTTTTCTTCAAATAAAATTAGTTTCATAAACTTTAAGTATTAAAATAGGTAAGATTGTTAAAATTTGAGTGTTGAAAAGAAAATAAGATATAATACTAGCTTTTGTTTAAGTATAATCAATAAGCTGCAAAGTTACTTTTAGAAAAGTAAAACTTCATTGTTTCAACTTAAAAAAGGAAAAAACTGTTTAACCGAAAACAAGTAAGTTACAGAAAGAAAACCGAAATAAAAAGTTCATTACGTAAAATGAATTAGTATTTATTAAACTTGAAAATTTTCTTTTCACAAATCTAATTTTGTTTTGAAACTAAAAAAAATAGTTTCTGAATAATAAAACTTGTTAAAGTAAAAATATGTAAGGTACATTAAGGAAATAATCAAAATAAAATTGTAATTAACTTTAATTATTTACTATTTACTAAACTTGAAATCTTAATTTCGTATAATAAAAGTTGGTTTTGAAGTTTTAAGAACAACCTAGCATATAATAAAAGCTTTGTTAAAATAATTTTACTACTTGTAATTTTAGAAAAAGTATACTTAAATATTCTTAGATTATCTAGAAATAATAATAATATCACAGTCATTCATCATACTTACGTTCACATTTGTAAGATTATTTTAATTATAATTTTGTTTCTACTATTTATTAGTAATTTTATATTAGTAAAATATTTATTGATAAGAAAAAGTAAATTACTGCTAGCATAGATACCACCCGTTCCGCAATATTATACCGTATGGTTTTTATTAGTTCAAGTTCTACAATCCGGTATAACTCAAAAGTATACAGTCAAAGTTAATGTCCCAAGTTGTAATAGTATTGCTTATCATCTTTGATCCACGCGGACATGAGTAAAACGTTCTAACCACTAGACTATGGATCCTCCCTATTATTATATTACACCTAACATTTTTTGTCTAAACATTCCAAGTTCTAAAAAGCGAGATTCAATAAACTTGTTGTTGCCAACTTATTTTATAAAACCTCTGTTGTAAATTACCTATATTTTGAAATAAGCTCACTAAATCCTTCTTATTATTAAAGTATGCTGTTAGAGGAAAATTCATTCTGATTATTTTTATCGACTTTCTAGTGTGTGAAATTATTTCTTCTCCCTTTTCTCTTTCTCTCTCTCTCTCTTTCTTTATATATGGATGTTTATTTTCTTTTTCCTATTGATTTTCGTAGTACAATCTAGATGGTTTTCGTTCATACAATCCTTATACACTGTAGATTCTTATAAGCAAAAGGATGGTGCATTTGTTATTTAAATTTTAAGTCCAAGCAGAAAAATATACTCGAATCCTAATGTAATGAACTCATTTATATTACAGTTAGAGTTATTTAAACACCTATAACAATTGTTTAATAGCTAAGGCGTTCCGTTTGATCCCTTACTTTACAAAAGAACATTCATCAGCGATTGTAATCAACTAGTAATTAGCTTTCAACTTGTAGTTAATTAAAATATAGTCAATAATCAAGCTTCTTTCCCTAGGAAATATTTATATCAGTAATAAATAGAATTGTCAATTATTAAATCTAAAAAAGAAAATGTAAGAGTCCACACCATTTTCACTCTTTCAATAGGTAGTGAAAAAAACATATTCTTCCAAGTGTAGAAACTATCTCTCCTCATCATTATATGGAAGTATATACACAAATTATTTTTTCTGAAAGTTGTTAAATATTTCACACACTAGTAATCTACACAAAATAATATTTAAACCAAAAAGAGACGCATGGACAAGTCAGCAGCAAAAGGAATGTGCAACTGCTATTAGCAACAGTGACAGAAGTGAACGAAATAAGGAATCGTTACGCCAGAACGGTGATAGAGGTAAACGACATAAGGAATCGTTAATATTGACTGTAATCAGTGTTGTCATCTACAAAACAAAAATCGCTACAACGCGCTAAATTAAAGTTTTAAAACCGCCAAATAACGTGCTAGAGAAAAAAATATGCGGGAAATGTTTCGTTTTCTCCTTATAGACTATCAAATGTGTGCAAAAAGAAAAGTATTTATGTTTTATATTTCTACTCTGGAAGAAGGAAAAACTATTATATTGTCTATTTAGAGACAACATCAAAATGCATTTTACTAACTTGAATCTGGTTCAAATATATTTTCTTTTGCAAAAGCTCTGGCGGCAAGACAAAAAGGTATTCATTACCAAATATCTTTGAAGCAATTTAATATTTTCAATACATAAACTTGACCAAGACAGTTTTTGAAAACGGAAAGTTGAATATTTCAGTTTACATTAAAAGAAAACAAGTCACCTATGTAATGATCATATCATTGTCTATATGAAAATGTATTCAGCAAAAGTTCTCTAAAAGTAAAATTAATATATAAACCCCCTCAAAAAAGTTTTGTCTGAAAGAAACACTGGTTTCCATAACCGAAAGACAAGTTTGTATTCTCCTTCTATAATTTGGCTATACTTTGAAAGATCATATTGTTTCATAAGCTATTGCATTTATTTTGTTTTCAAATAAAAATTTCAATATATATTTTAGTCCTTGAGGCACATTTTTCTTATACCTTCAATCAGGCTCAAATGCTTCGATTATAAAGAGTGTCCAATTGCATGTCTCTCATTCAATTCAATAGAAAATGTACTGTAAATTTATGTGTCAATGTCATAAGGTTGTATCCTTTATGTGACGATAGGTAATACTGTCCAAGCCAGAACCAGTATTTTTTCTTATGTACTATTGCTATGTCCTCCACAGTGAATGGTGTTGTAAGGTGAAGATTTTCGTTGAAACGGTGCTGGTCATCAGGTTGCAAATCTAAAGATGTGATACTATGCTACTGGCAAGTGTGAAAATTTATTCTCGATATTCTGCAAAATACGTTGGCTTTATTATGACCAAAATGTATTAGACGGTCGTCTGAAAGTAGTGGATTAAATCCCTTCCAATATTTAGTAAAATGTACAGTGTCTCTCACTCGCGATTTCATCCAATATCTCACTTTGAAAAGGTTTAGAAAATTTTATATTAATCTTTGTACTTGGCGATGAAGCTGCAAAGAAGCTACATTTCGTGTTCACGGTATTGCTCGCAAGAGCGAAGAGTTTGGTACAGATAGGCCTACAAAATTATATATTTAAAACGTTATTTCAATAATGAGTATTGAAATATATTTAGAGATATATTTTGAATCTGTGACGAATATTTGACCACAATTTATGAGGACAACTTCAAAACATATTATTTACTAAACCTTGGTACATGGATTCTTTTGAATTAAAAAATATGCAGGCTATGAATATTCTGCAAATATCTTTAAACAGCCTACTATAGATGACTTGCTTCTAATTCCTAACACTATAAGCTATGTCACTCCATAGAAAGCTATACTGCACATCTTAAGAATAACTGCCGCCTTAAAGTCGTCTTCCTCAAAATGAAACAAGAAAACGATGCTTCTTTATATTTCTAGGAACACCTTAATCGTATATGACATAATTTAAGCAGTAATTCTTTTGCACATTACACGGAAAATTATTTGCCTCCCTTCTGATAAAAAATATTTCAATTCCAACAAAATGCCAACTACTATCAACCTTGATTGAGAAATTAAGTGTTGGAAACTATTATACTAAAATTATTTGCTTTCACTCTTTCTAACTTTAGTGGAAAAGTAAATATGTTTGGAGAAGATTCTGTTTTTACCTTAAATAAAATAAAAATCTTATAGGATACTTTTATTAGTACAGTAAGCAATTTCACTCTAAAACTCTGGTAAAAGACTGCAAAATACGAAGCGCATCGCGTCAGTTGCTGTATATGAATTTTAAGTCTTACTTCAAACTTATTTTTAATAACGGTATTACGAAAAGTTACAGTGATTTGTCAGTTACATGCAAGAAACATAGATACTTATTTTCACACTTTTCCATTTGTTAGTAGAAATTACTCAAAACTATTATTTTTGATAACAGTTTAACGAAAAGTAAGTTATAAGAACCAACCATAGATACTCATTTTCACACTTTGCCAGGTCTCTTACAAGTTCTGGACTCTGTGAAAATTTCAGGATCTTGGAAAAAGCAAAGAAAAATTCTCAAAAAATGTTTTCTACAAATTATGTTTAAAATGACTTTCAAAGGGTGTACAACAACATATTAAATTTTGATGGACTAAGATTTTTAGTCCCTCATACCTTCTGGACAAAATTTTAGGAAAACGGAACTTGGAAGAAAATCAAGTTTTCTACAAAATTAGTTAAATGCGTTTCAAAGCATATTGTTCAAATATAGTAAAAAGATTGTTTCAACAGTATAGTTTAATAAGCAATGTTTGTCAGACATACACATGCATAAAAAAATATTACAATTGAAAAAAATAAAAAAGGAAGAGTCTCTTACACGCACATGTACTAAGGATGTAATATTTGAGTTTGCAACTATTACGAAAAATATTAAGTTAAATGTAGTATGAGTTTATCAGTTGTACTGCTTTAAAGTAATATCAGAGTTTGGTCCGGCAGAAAAATGTTTGCGTTGCATTCGCTAACAGTCGGCCAGTAGTTAATCGCTCGGGTATTTGTTAGCAAAACATGTTTGAGTTCGGACATTATTACGTGTGAATCCCTATGTAATATTTTAAAAATTATCATTATTATTATTATTATTATTTAAGATGCATGTACTTTATTTCTGTTATTTTTATTCCTGTTTCATGTTAATCATTTTCCGCCCTAAAGCTAATGCAGGCTATGGCATATGTATTTCTAATTTTATAAACAGGGAAAGCTAAATTTTTATGATACTCATAGCCGCAAAGACAGCGTAGCTGGTTCAAATCCCGCGTTTGACAACAAAATTTTTATGTTTTGGTTTCTATAGAAAATAATCCACGTAAAATGAAGTTTCGACTGATAATTTCTAACAGGAAATAACATGTTCCCCCTCCTCCACAACTATAAAAACCATGCATGAAGCACCTTTGTAAACACTGGCAAGTAATATTTTGAATATCTTCGTGAGTGAAAGTTGCCTAAAGGCCATCAATAAATTTCAATCAGGTATGTCTATACAGAACGTTGGCTGGTTTTAAAATATTGAATACTTCCAAATATGTTAGGTACACTTGATTACGCTTAAGTTAGATTAATCACATGACAAATGAAATGGGAGTCAAACTTGCCTAAGGGCCATAAATAAATTTAAATATATATATATAGAAAGTTGGCTGGTTTTAAAAGGATGGATACTTTCAAATATGTTAGGTACATTTGATTACGCTTAAGTTAGATGGAACAAGTAACAAATGAAGTGGAAGTCAAACTTGCCTAAAGGCCAGAAATAAATATGAATATATATACAGAAAGTTGGCTGATTTTAAAATTATGGATACTTTCAATTATGTAAGCAGCATTTGTTTGTGCTATAGTTAGATGAAACAAGTAACAAATAATGTGATTCAGTAAAAATATTTTCCTGTCTCCCACACTGTCTTTAAAGTTCTTAGCTTCACAATAGAGTATCAAAATATATAGTTATTGCGCCTAAAGCAGAGGCCTTAAACGGCATATGGGAAATGTGAAGCCACATTTTCTTGACCTATGATATAAAGGCATTAATATAAAAGGCTGCGTGTACCTCAAAGCGCCACGCATAAATACATTACAATAAAATATTCATTGTGCTCTTCGCGCAATTCATAGTTCATAAGTATTTTTAAATATTGTCCTAGATAAAGAATAAGTGTACAACAAGTGTATTTTTTATGAATTATATCTCTAAATGCATATTACAGTAAGCTATATTCTTTACTTTAAATAAGGGTTCTCGTGTAAGCTTTTCTTATAACCAATCATCATATGATCATCATTCCAGCACGAACTCTAAGATGCCAAAAGGCCATAAATAATTTTTATTTAGCTATCCCCATCTCGGCCTGAGTCTAAGATGCCTAAAGACGAAAAATAAGTAATATTTCGGTAGCAAAATGAGATTCAAGTTTTTACTGATTGTATTTTTAAGTGAAGTCTACCATGATCTACCACCATATTCACAAATCAAGTATTATTTACGAAATATAAAAAAAATTCAGGTCGGTCAAGTTTGATTTCTAGTCAAACAATGATTCTATAGCTGAAGTAAATTTAAAATTCAAAGAACAAACTCACCTAATTTCACAACTGCTTGTGCTAATTGATAATCTCCAAAGAGTCGGTCAATTGTAATTACCTAAAAAAATAGAAAAAGTATACTTAGCATCTACCAGGTATATACAAGTCTTATTTCCAAGTAACAAAATCACTGGTGATAACTTATTAGAATGAACAGGAATTCTATGCGAATTTTCAGTTTCAAGGATCCCTATCTTAATTTGTTAATGCTTTGTGTCTGGAACTGATCAATATATTAAAATTTAAAGTTGTCCTCCACTCTCTTCAAGAAGTAAGTAGTTAGAAATATAGAAAAAAGCTATAATTTGGCATTTCTTTGCTAAAAATCTTGGCTTCCCGCAGACCTCTTCTCCAATCAAATTAAGTATTAAACTATTCTTCATAATTCTCAGACAGGTTTAACGTTTAAAAAGGTACACATTAGACTATAACTGCAAAATATAATTTAATTTCTAAACAATGCAAATACCTGGGTTAATCTTTCGCTTTCAATTTTAAGACAAGTAATATAAGGCACTGCTAAATCCCAATTGGTTCATCTAAAACTTCAGATCGAAAGCTGCCTTTGGACAGAACATCAATCATGACTCACCAGTCTACATTAGAAAGCTGTAGGTAACCAAAATCCACTTCCGTTGGTGGTCAAAGTATTTCTGTATTTTCAAAGGAAAGTATTTGTTTCACATTATAGAGACTCTTAGAAATTAATGTGATAGAAACTATTTTATTGAAATTGTTCCATCTCTTGCCGGTAATATCAAATTTTATTAAAACAGAATGTAAATTATTCAAGTTTCAAGTTCAATTCTATTATCAAAATGCAAAAACCGCGACCGGTCATTTCCGAAATTATTTGTAAGACATTAAAAATTGATAATAATCTACTTACTTTTTCTCAAATGCTGTAACAGAATGTCCAAGTTAAACGCAAAACAAATTCAAACACTTCTCAAACTGAAAACAGAACCAAGAGTAAAGCCAAAGGGTCCATTCGCAGTGTTTATATAATTCCAAGTTCTTTCTAGAATTTTCGTCGGCAGCATAAACAAATACCATTCTATTCTTATTATCTTCTAAAAGGTTTCCGCTAAATATACTTTGTCTCCTAGCGATCATAAGTATTTAAGACATTATTTTCTCATGTCATGATAAGTTCAAAAAGATGCACTTACATTTCAACTGCCCGTTACCGACCCCCATTAAAAGCAATTAGGAAATACTCAAAGACTAAATCGTTTAACAGACCTTTTCCGAAAAAAGATTTCCGAACAAGCATTTATTTCAAATCCCGTAATATGGTCAAACGGTGAAAGCTTCTCTTCTCTGAGTCTCTAAGACGCCTGAGACAATCATAAATCTTACGTTCCCTTGCAAACTTAAAAGCATTTTCCAAAATATTTCCATACAGACAGACAGACAAGCATTATGAAATAAGCTTTTCCTAATAACATGTCGCTTTCACCAGTAATACATCTTAAACTGACCGCCAGTAAATACTTAACTGTGATAAAATCTATTTTCAAACACAAACCTCGTCAAGTTGAGACTTCAAAAGGATCAGGCTTTCTGTCGCCAATATATTTATTAAACATCAGTCAAAACCGCTTCACTAGAAATAGCGTAATGCATTTTTTCATCGTAGCTGTAAATAGAGAATTTTTCCAGAAATTTCTTCGGTATAACAGTACGAGAATTCTATTGGCCAGTCCATCACATAAAGATTTCTTTGCTAAGAACTGTTAATCTAACACAAGCATTCTTCAGTGTGTCTCCATTCTTCAAGCAGTACACATCTTAAGCGATGAATTCTACAATATTTCTTAATAAAAGTTATATTAATAAAATGCAATCTAATACACGATACCGAGTTTCACGGGCGCAGACCAGATCTTATCCTTGTTAGGGCCGTCAACAATAATGATGAATTTTATATCTCTTAATAAAAATTATCATATTAATAAAATATATTCTATTACCATATGTTCCACACTTTCCGCAATACCGAGTTTCACGGCCGCGCAATCGACGCAGGGCGGGGCGGGGCGGACAACAAATAATGATGAATTTTATAATATTCGATTTATTCATAATTAATCTAGTCTCATTAAAATATCAATCAAAACTAAACTTTGGCATCTACGAACATTCACGAATAACCTTCGGTTAAAATAATTTCCAATACATTCCTGTTAGCAGGGAAGGAGGTCAAGCCAATCGCAACGTCACAAACCTACTTACTATGGTCAAAACTAGTCACATAACGGTACAACAAATGTTTACATGTCTACTACTCAGTTAAGCTAACCTAATCCAACCCAACCTAACTTTCACTGTTTTGAACGATCCGAGGGAGTAACTAAAGTGCAGCGTATTCGGGATTACCAATTCGCTCTCATTGTTATGGTTTCCAAACAGTTCGATTCACTGTTCTGTGAAGGTGACTCTACTTTGTGACATCACTTGTCAAATTCCATTCATCGCTACTTGAAGGAGTGAATCGGAACTATCAACTATTACGCGTTAATCTTAATTTGTTCCGCTAAGACTTTATGGGCCATTCAAGTATCTTTTGACTTCGCTCGGTCTCGATTAAACGAGTGCAATTCATGTTAAAATCCACAAATATCTATGCTTCGGACGGGATTCGAACCAGGAGAATTGGAGTTTGGCCCAACGCCTCAGACTACCCGACTGCCTTGGTCGGCTGTTTGTTCCGGTTTTTGTAGATGAGTTTACCGGTTAAAGTCTTCTTTAGGTGAGCCAGCTAATATGCCCCTAGCACGAGGCGAGTACTCTACATTGAGCCACCGCGCTGCGGATGCTTTCTGGATACTCCACCGGACGAGAAGTCACCATGTTGTTCATCACTTCGACACTGATTTTGATGCACTAGAGAACCAGTTAGTCAGTTAAAGATGACTTGAACTATACTGCTAAAAGGGAGAGTATCGACCTCTACCTTCCGTTTTGCCCGGATACGAACAAAAAGGGAAATTCGCTGCATTGGATGGTTATTAGCCAAATGTCATACATACTGTTGCCACATGTTATTTCCTCACTGGGCTCCATTGTGGTCACACGTTGTTGTCTTCGCTCAAGAACACAGTCAGGAAAGCTTTTCTTTCCTCTCCGCTTGCGTTGTGATTGACAAATGGAGTGTGACTGTGTTATATGTAAGTCATAAGAAATAACTATGCGTATAAATAATTTAAAAGCGCATTCGAAAAGTAAATAGTGTGTATTCATTTTGTTCACTTTACTGTGATTTATCTGTGCTCCAAAGTAAGCAGAAGAAGTAAAGAAACTGCTTTAAAATTATATAAAAGAAGATTAATTTAAATCCGATTTTCATTAATTGAGGCACATGCGCGAACAAAAGTCTATGTGCTGTTAAAAGATATATAGACTTTTGTTCACGCATACCCCTCAATCCCGGTCAAATCGAATGTACCTATCTAAATGTGATATAAACCGAGAGAATTCAATTCCGTCCAAACTGAAAATAAGCAAATGTGTTAAAGATTTTAGCTGGGAGTACATTGGTTCATTTTTTTTTTTAACATGACAAATATCATGGAGTTGCCTATGACATATTCGAAGAAAAATGCTAGCCCCCGAGACCCAATTACTTCGGAAGGAACGGGAAGTGCGACTATACAAAACAGGTATACTACTCGTTTGGGTGGGGAAGAGTCCTACTCAACTTAAAAATGTTTATCTTTAAAAATTTATAGAAATCTTCAAAACTCTCCCCCAATTGTAGCTTTACACCATACAAACTAAAAATCCTGACAGAATTCCTGTGTATAATACTACTATTATCTTACTGTTCGGGATGAGTACCAAGCCTCTGTAGCACAATTGGTATAGTGTTGGCTTAGCAGTTCGAAGGTTCTGGGAACAATCCTAAAGGCCGCCCATCCTGACATAGTTTTCCATGGTTTTGCTCAACACACCAGTCAATTGCCGGGAAGCACCTTCAAATTAGGCCCTGTTCTACTTCCTTCTAATATCCTCTACCCTACCCTACCCGGTGTGAACCAAACTTCCAAAAAGGCCACAAATTACATCAAATTCTCAGTTTCGTTAGTTATTCTCAGTTTCGATGTTGAATCATACTTTCAGTTATTTCCAGTGCCAATAAATCGCTCCAAAAGTGGACAATGTAATGAAGTGTAAGTGCAGTTCATAAGTGAAGTTCATAAGGAATCTTATACAATTAACGACTACAGATGTCAATATTTTTCATTTTGCAGTGTGTTTTCTGCTTTCTTTTTATTTAAGCGCACCTGGAGTTAATTTAAACGTTCCCTAATAAACAATTGTAAGTATAATAACATACGATTTACAATTCCGTCTAAATATTATCTTACTGTGTACCTAAAACAATAGGAATTTCGTAGATTTCTTCCAAACGCAAGATAATGGATGTCCGCACGGGAAGATTGATGGACGACCATTTTTAGCCTCAAAATTAGGTAGCTTGGGCATCTCCTTCTGTTTTAATTCCTCCATGATTTGGCTACTTCTAAGCCGACTTGGCTACCGATTTTTGAGTTGGGCGACTTTAGACTTTTTGGGCTGCAAGTAAATCTTGTGTTTCATCCAGCTGGAAATATTGCTACTGTATAAAAAAGCGAAAAAAGATACAAAAATTGTTTCTTTTTAATATTACCACGCACTTGGCCATTATTATGTTTTGATGTATACACTCACTTTCAAGTCCTATTCCTACTGAGCGGGTGTATCTCAGTCGGTAGAAGGTCGGAAGGTCCTGGGAATGAAACCAGGGGCCGCCTATTCTCACGGAGGTTTTCTCACATCAGGCAAATACCGGGATTGTATAGCACTTGGCAGACTACCTGCCAACATTATATCCCGGTCTGAGCTTGAGATGCCTACCCAGATAGCAATTAAACTTGTAGTAAGTTTGTACGAGGTTTGGCATTGCAAGTTTGCCATTGCTTTACATCAAACGTGCTACAATCTTGTAGTTAACTTGCTAGTTGACAGGCGAAATTTGCTACCAACTCTGCACGCCAAGCTTGCTACGAATTTATGTTGCTAAACATCAAGTATGTGGTGGCAAATGTTTCAAATGTCTGTATTGGGGCTCGAACCTAGGATCTTCAATTTTGTTTTATAGTGCGACACCCTACCGACTGCTCTATCGCTCTACTCCTATCTATCTTTTATTTTACTACACGTGTTATGGGACGAAGAAAGTTTCGTAAGTAATTGCACTGAAATAGTCTGAAATTCGAAATTGGTACATATTGGGCTACTCATGGCAGTTGAATTTCGCAACTTTTTGTGCATCACAGGGTACTTTTCGCCTCGAACATCTGGCAACCCACCGCTACTTTTTTTTTTTTTTAATATAACAAAATGTCTAAATTGTTTAGCGCCGAAATTTGTGATTGATTGTTATTGTTTTATTGAATATTCAAGTAAGACAACGTTATTTACGAAAGGGTCTATTAATATTAAATAGTTGTTTTCTTTTTGGATTTTGAACTGATTGCAGTGATTAGTTGATGTGTTTAGGTAAGCATTACACTTTGTTTCGGAATATTTTCTGCGTAGGATAAGTTCTGACATCTTTAATGTCAGGTAACTTGATTAGAAATGAAAAAGATACATTGGGCAAAACCGGGTAGTAAGCACCAAAATTCTCTTTTCTTAGCCAGTTGATTCAATTGCAGGTGCATGTCATGTTTCATATGTGTTTCAAATAAAGCATGAAATGTGGAAGAAACTTCGGGTTCAGTTTACTTGATCTACTCCAAAGAAAGTAAAGTTTACAAGATAAAGATGATGTTAGTGAAGTGTGAGTCAACTGTAGTGCGTATTTTACGAATTAATAGTTACGGAATGTTTTCTGTTACGACGTATGGAAGTGCCATGGATAATTATTTTTTAAAAACTAGTTTTATAGAGCGTACAATATTGGTTAACAACTGGCTCACATTTAGAGTAGATCTTATCCGAAACTTATTGCCTTTTTGGCGAAAAAAATGGCATATAGTGTGTGTGGTTATAAAAACTGGGTACATCAAATTTCTTCAGCTGTTTTACTACTGGACGTCCGTGAAGATGGAAAGGATTTTTCAGCAACGAATTCAAAATCACAGAAGGCTCGTCCCAAGCAATTTCATAAGACCTCTTAGTATCAGTGTGGCAAACTTATAATAATAATGGCATTACTTCCAAAGTTAATCGGCCACATGATTTTCGACTAAGAGCCTGATGAAAGCTACGAAAATTTAAAAATCATCATCAGGGTGGGGATGTTCGCATTTATTATTAATAATTGCTTTCTTGCATTTTTCGTACATCATCTTAAATTAGTGACCATGAGAACGTGGAGGTTAGGTAAGGTTTCATGCAGTCATGTATATTATCAAAATATATTTTCATATTTATTATTAATAATTGCTTATTTGCATTTTCGTATTTCTCTTAAATTACTGATCATGGGAACGTGGAGGTTAGGTAAAGTTAGGTGCGGTCATGTATCTTTACACTTTTTGTTCCCATACACGTCACAGTTCTTTTCGTCGGAACAAAGCTTACCACTGTTTCTGCAATTTGTTGTTAGATTTATTAATCCATGACTTTGACACAGTTTCAAAGATTTTCGTCAGTATCACCGTATTGTTTCACAAGCTGTAATACTGTTAACTCACATCCAGGACAACGTTCCTGTACACCTGCAGCAATGTTCACAATATTAATTATAAATGCTCGTAACATTCCCACAATCCAATCATGCAGTAACTTTCCGCCAAGTAGTTCCCTCCGCTTCCCAAATAGTTCCATGTTTATCACCGATTATACAATATAATAAACTCAACTTTCGCTCATTTTTATATACTATTAACCACACAAACGAGCAAATTATCCATTTCTTCCCTGTAAATTTTACTAGAAACGGCCGACCAATTTTGGAAGTTAACCCATAATAATAAAGATAATAGTATAAATAAACATCACCATGGTGATTATTATTATTAGTAGTAGTAATACTAGAATGAAAGTTATAATATAAAGAACAGTATGAATGAACATTACCATGATTATTATTAATAGTAGTAGTATTACTGGTAGTAACATAATAGTAATAAAAACAACAGTATAAATAAACATTTAGTAAAATAATAATACTATTACCATGATTATTAATTGTAGTGGCTGTAGTAGTAGTAACAATAATAGCCAAAGTAGTAACTAAAGAAAGTAACTGTATGAGATCCGTTACTTAAGCCTAACACGCGATCCCTAATGTGCATAAAAAATGTTTTCTATTAGGAAGAATAAGGAACCCGTTTCGCCCCATTGCAGATTTACTAATCAAACAATAACTGGCAATATTTTGAACTTCTGGGACCAGTTCCTTTACTTTAAGAACCATTGTTTGATTATTGGTAAATCTGAAATTTGGCGAAACGGGTTCCTTTTTCTTGCGTTGACAAAACCTGTCTTATGCACATTAGGGATTGTTAGGATAAACTAGCAGAAAGGGTTCTTAAGGTAAAAGAACTGGTCCCAGAATTTCAAAATATTGCCAGTCATTGTTTGATTAGTAAATCTGAAATGGGCCAAACGGGTTCATTTTTCTTGCGTTGACAAAACCTGTCTTATGCACATTAGGGATCGATTGTTAGGATAAACTAGCAGAAATGGTTATTAAATTTACAAAAATTAGTCCCAGAAGTTCAAAATATTGGCAGTCATTGTTTGTAAATCTGCAACTGGGCGAAACGGGTTCCTTTTTCTTTTAATAGAAAACATTTTTTATGCACATTAGGGATCGCGTGTTAGGCTTAATTAACGGATCCCATACCGTTACTTTCTTTAGTTACTACTTTGGCTATTATTACTACTACAGCCACTACTAATAATAATCATGGTAGTAGTAGTATTATTTTACTAAATGTTTGTTTATACTGTTGTTTTTATTATTATTTTACTACCAGTAACACTACTACTAATATTACTACTATTATTAATAATAATCATGGTAATGTTCATTCATACTGTTCTTTTTATTATTATTTTAATTCTAGTATTACTACTACTACTAATAATAATCACCATGGTAATGTTTATTTATACTATTATATTTTATTATTATTATTATTATTATTTTACTACTACTACTACTAATCTTGGTAATGTTTATTATTTAACTGCTAGTACTACTACTACTAATAATAATCACCATGGTAATGTTTGTTTATACTGTTATCTTTATTATTTTTATAAGTTTGCATCACTGATACTAAGAGGTCTTAAGAAATTGCTGGGGACGAGCCTTCTGTGATTATGGATTCGATGCTGAAAGATCTTTTTCCATCTTCTCGGACGCACAACAGGTATACAATTTTGAAGTAGGTAAGTTGACATGGTTAGTATTAAAAGAAGGTAAGAGTAATTTATATTACTGTGAACTACGAAGTCCAGTTATTTTCATGTGCTGCCCACGACAGAAAGTTTTGTAACAGTGAGAGGATTAAAAGTATATGCTGGCATACGAGGTGTGACACAAAAAAACCGGACTGAAGTAATAACTCAGAGTACTTACATTATTGGTTCCTGCCGGTGATGTCACCTTCAAAGTAGTCCCCCTCTGCTTGAACACACTTCTTCATTCGCCGCTGCCATTGTTTGTAAGATCCCTGGAAGTCATCTTCTGTAAGGGTCTTTAGTACGTTTTCCATTTTTTTCTAACCTCATTAACGGAGGTAAAATGTGTTCCGTTCAGTTGAGATTTGTTTTTCGGGATAAAATAAAATATCACAACGTGCCAAATCAGGCGAGTATGGCGGGTGTTCTAACCAAAAATTGCTGTACGGATAGTGCCTTGTGGGTAGGTGCATTGTCCTGATGCAAGATCCAGGCACTTTTCCACAACTGGGGCCGTTTTTTTTTTTTTTTGAACGTTTTCACGAAGCTTTCCCAACATCTGAACGTGTTGATTTACGGTTTGTCCGTCAGGAACCCAATCAATCATCACTATCCCACGGATATCAAAGAACAGTAGTAGCATTGCCTTAAATTTGGACTGACATTCGAGACTTTTTGGGCCGGGGGGAGCCCGGACCCTTCCACTGCATGGATTGTTGCTTTGTTTCGGGGTCATAGGTAAATATCCACGTTTCGTCGACAGTTACAACCAAATCCAACAAATTTGGGTCGTCGTCAATCCTTTCCAAGATTTTCGAAGTTTCACGAGAAACTTGATGTGTATCCTTCGTTCTACTTTCACGCTTGTCATTTTCCACCAACACACTGACACATGTGTTCACTCATTGTCGCTTATCTCGCGAATGGCTGGACCGGGTGAGTCCAATTCACGGTACTAGGTAGGGGAGGTATGGTAATTTATCCCTGCAAAAACAATGTGCATCATGTTAATTATTTTTAGTAATACAGCTACAATCCGGTTTTTTTTTTTTTTGGTGTGTGTGTGTCACACCTCGTAATTCGCACCCATATACCTGGGGTATTGAGCACCAAGCTTCTCGGAAGTAGTGATTGCAGTATGAATATGGAATATATTCCAGTAAAGTATGTAGAAACATAGTAATTCAGAGTAGGCAAAATTTGTATCCTGATACGCATAGCATGGGCTTTCTTTGTTTCCAAAGTGAATTCCGTGCCACTGGCCTTTTGTAAAAGGAATGAGATGAACAATGCGATATTGGGTCACGATGAACTCTTTGCTTAGCGTCAGGCAGACAGATCATTGTGAAAAAAAAAAAAAAAAGCCAATAGGACTGTTGTGGATACCAGAAAAAATGGAATTTATGAAATGGATGAAGTCTCACCCTCGCAGGTTCCTCCATGATTTTCCTGTCACATTAGGCAAATACCGGAATTGTACCTACTAGGGGCTGGCCTACTACCTTCCAACAACCTCTCCTGGCCTGAGCCTGTGACGCCTTAAGTAGGGATGTACCAGTGCCGATACTGATTCTTTTGGACACATTTCCTATAGGTCTATATTATATGAATTTTTTAAAATAATGAATTTATCAACATTGTAATAATATATATTAGATATAAGGCCAAAATTTCACATACAAATATATAAAGCAGAATTTCATATTACGTTACACACAGAAAATATATTTCCTCTAAACTTAGTTCATCTCACGTAAAGTTAACTAAAAAGCAGCAAGTCCTTGCATAGGGAAATCTTAATTCTAAGTGTCAGTGGTTGATATTTAGAGTGATAATGTATTTTGATAGTTACTTACATTGTATTTACGAGTCACCATTACAAAGGGTGTTATCGTTACAAATTTTTATTGTTCATAAAGTAATACGTGCTGAACTACAGGTTAATGTGTACATCAAAAATAAAAGGGTTGTTTAAGCGAAGTTAAATACGTTAAAATTATTTATCAACTCTAGAGCTATTTGTTTCTAACCAGTGACAGTTTTCTGTAAATAATTTTTAACTAGTTAGACGCATTGTATCAGTAAATTATAATGCAACTCGAGAATTCATGTCATTTTTTAAATGTTCGTTTTTATATAAATGAACTAATTCTTCAATTTCAGTTCGCTTTTCGGAATCCATATTTTTTAGAAAAGAATTCTTCATGGCATCCAAGGAAATTGGAACACTTCCGTCTTATATATAAAAAAGCTGTGATCATTAAAAAAAAAAAAAAAAAAGAAAATGATATACGAAAAGCTTGATGAAAACTTCCTTCCAACTCAAGTTAATGTTATTGTTAATAATTATATTCTTATTTCTTTGTAAGTGGAAGGTGTTACAAGTCACTTGATTGTAATTCTAATGACTTCAAAGAAGTAACATGAAAAAAAAAAAAAAAAAAATTAACAAGAACTAAATTCTATATTCTTCTATAACAAGAAGTAAATATCGTAAAAAGTTAGTAAAAATACAAACTAAAAGTCTGATTCAAAAGTTTCATTTATTTGTAGTAGTTTCGAAAAATCTTAACCTAATTTAATAATTGTTCATCATAAAAGAGAGTTGTTACTGTATTAACCCTATTTTCTAATAGTTGAAATTCAGTAGACGTAAATTACAATGAAGAAACATAAGTGCTTCAGCTGTTTCAGGTTTCATTCTACTTCTTCAATTATCGTATATACGAGGGCAAGTCAAGAAAGACTTGGACTGATTTTTTTTTTCTAGGCAGTTTATTATTACTCAGCAACAGGCACATGATCCTTTTCAAAGTAGTCCCCGCCCACTTGAATGCACTTTTTCATTCGAGTCTTCCAGTCCTCAAACACGTGTCGCAGGCCATTCTTTGAGAGGTCCTTCAAAACCGCCTCCGATGCCTTCAGAATCTCGGAATTATCGGAGAAGTGGCGTCCACGCAGTCTGGATTTTAGGGCAGGGAATAGAAAAAAGTCGCACGGTGCGAGATCTGGGCTATACGGTGGGTGTGGCACACAGTTGATATTGTGCTGATGTAGGTATTCGAGGACAGCATGTGCCACGTGTGGTCTCGCGTTGTCATGGTGGAGTCTCCAGCCGCCATTGCGAAGGTTTGGTCGTTTCTTCGCAATGTGCTGCCGTAAGGTCTGAATGACTGACACGTAATATGGTGCAGTTACAGTAGTGCCGGAGGGAACAGCATGCTGATACACCATACCAAGATGATCAAAGAACGTGATCACCATCACCTTGCCTGCCGACTTCACAACCTTTGCCTTTTTTGGTGTGGGCGAACCTGGTGTCTTCCACTGCGTACTGGCTTGCTTGCCCTCAGGATCGAAATGATGAAGCCATGACTCATCGCCGGTGACAATTGACTCCACATAGGCGTCTCCACCATCCTCAAACCTTTGCAACAGCTCCCTGCAAGTCTCCACTCGAACGGCCTTCTGCTCTGGTGTCAGGAGTCGCGGAATCCATCGCGCACACACTCGGCTCATGTGGAGGTGGTCATGCAAAATTTTGAAGGCACTGCCATGAGATATGCGTAGTGCGGCTGCCAGATCGTCGATACTGATGCGGCGATCTTCTCTAACAATGACTGCTGCCGTGTTAATGTTCACCTCAGTAACAGCTGACGCTGATACACCTGGTCCACCAGCTTTCGTGATTGTCATTCGGCCATCTTTAAACTCTTTGAACCACCAGAACACGGTACTTCGTGGCAGAGCGTCATCTTTGTAGGCTGCTGTCAACATTCCTAGAGTTTCTGTTGCACTTTTCCCCAGGCGATAGCAGAACCGTATAGCTGCAAATTGTTCTCGTAATGACTCCATTTCTTCTACAGGCGACTTCTAGAGGCGGCGCAGTACATCACCTGCAATAAAAAGTCGTGGTTACCAAACATGCAATGATTCCTTAACAACATTTTATATATATGCGCAGCAAGACCCACCCTACTTGTATGCCAAACTATGAAGCTCCAGCGTTAACAGAACTGCAGGGAAAAAAATCAGTCCAAGTCTTTCCTGACTTGCCCTCGTATGTCCACCAATACTAAAGAAACATTCACTTTCAACAGATGATGGGGGAGCACTGAAATATTTCTTCACAAGTTTTGAAAGTATAGGAAAACTATTTGCGTGTTTTTTTTTTCTCCACGATAGAGGATGATCATTTCTTGAAATACATTGCATTGCAAGATAAGTGTCAAGTTCCGTTATGATAGTTTTGGAGCATTCTTTAACTTGAGTATCTTCTAAAACTTCATCCAAATATCAATGTGTGTCTTTTTAGCAGGAGGGGGATCATCCCAATCTGAATCAGAAGGTTCCTGGGAAGTAAGGATTGGTTCATTGTGTACCACTGACAAATTTTGAGGTGTCTCCAACACTTCCATTTCATTACAAATCCACAACTTGATTTCGTCTTTTTGAATTTGACTTTACAAATACTTATAACGTGGATCGAGAACCATAACTATGAGAATACTCTTGTTGCACTTATATTGAGCCAGCCTACTTTGTATTGAACTCAATAATTCCGCACTAGTAGTTTTAATCCCAGAATGACGTTCTTCCTGTTGTAAATACTTTTCTAACACGAAAATCGATGTGAAAACACGCATTGCGAAATGCACGCATTTTTGGTACTCATTTCCCTCGTTATTTGCTCCAAAGGTCGCAGTAAATCCACCAGTTTTTCGGCGAGTGTCCATTGATTTGGAGTAAGTGAACACGAAATATTATTGTCCGCGCAATACATCACCAGTGCTGGCTTTTCTTTTATTATTCTCTCGAACTTATACAATGTCGACTTCCACTGACTGGAAACATCCTGAATCAGTCCATGTACTGGTAGTTCCTAACTGTTCTTCTAATTTCCGCAGTCCCTCTTTGGCTTTGGCGGAATGATGAAAGTGACCGACTAGATTTCTGCACACCGCGAGCATATCAATTATAGCTTTTTGGGCTGAAATTGAATCGTCAATACATATAAAACATGGAATATCTTTGCTTTGTAATTTACTTGAACATATGTCCGAAACCATATTAGATGCATTGTCACGCACTATCACAAATGTGTTGTCAGTTTCAATATTCCAGTTTTCTAGCGCTTCGTCAGTCTTTTGCGAAATATGATCACCTGTGTGACTACCGGGAAAGAACGTAGCGTTAAGTAGGGCCTATTGCAGTTTCTCTCTCATACGATTTGTTCACACCATCGGCAGTGAGACTCAGAAAAGGGTAACCGGTATGATTAGTTGTCCATATATCTGTTGTGAAACTAATAAAATTCGAATCCTTAATCCTATCTTTTATATTGGAACGCACACTGTCGTCAGTGTCTCCGATTATTGTTGTAGAAATGTACTTGGACTTGGCATGTTGTAGCATGGTTGCAGTACCTGAATTAGATTTCGAAATCCAGTGTCACTTTCGATAGAAAACGGCTGCAAATCAACGCAGCTCATTTCCCCAATTTAGTACGATATTCGAAGAACACGTGAATCATTGATATCCCACACCTTTGTCTTTTCGAACAATTCTTTCACTGTCTGTTGTGTAGAAGATGGTTGGCGTGTCAAAGTTGATGAAGTCGGAACAGATTTCCTGCTGCTTCTGCTGAACTCTTCTATAAACTGCTTGCATAAATCTGGGTGCTTCGCTTGTAGATGTTTCTTCATATTGGTGGTTTTGAAGGTCTTGATATCCTTGGCACCACGAGACACCAGTGCACTGCAGGTTTTGCATTGTGCCTTAGACTTGTCATTGGAAAATTCGTTGAAATACTTCACCAACAAACTCGTTTGTGTACTTGACATCTTTAGAGTTATGCCTGAAATGAAATATACATGACAGAAATTAATTTCACTTCTCTGCTGGTTGAAAAAAAAACATTAAAGAAAAATATCAAAAGATGTTAAATAGACTTAAAACAGCTCTACATATATTATGCAACTTCAAGTAAGAAATGAGGGATATTAAAAAAAACTGTAAGGGAGTTTCTATTTTGAAAAAAATATTTCATAAGAAGGTCCACATTTGTTTACTGCTTAGATCCCTTATTTATTTCATTTTCTCTAAAGTTTATTTTAAGCCCTCACTCTAGCAGATGTTTCCTGTTGGCAATAAAGTTAACGCATCTTCCTTCAATGAAAATTATAGTACTTTATTCGCTTCTTTCCAGAAATGTTGTACCGTGTGTTTCAAAAGTTACGCAACCCGTTGTTCCATAGTCTGTAACCTTTAAACTAAAATACATAGGGACACTGTTCTTGCCCGAAATAAAGCCTGTGAAGAAAATTTTAAAATACTAACTAACGAAACGTCACTCAGCATTGAAGCACGGTTGTAAGTAATGTTACCAGAGTAGTTTATTTTTATTTTTCAAAATGCGTATATCATCATTTATGTAGCAAATCCATTTATGTAGCAGATTCCAGCATTTATTGGTGTCAGAAGAGAGACTGCATGGTTACGCATCGAACACAAGAAAAAAGTTGGTGTCTAAAAGGTTACAGTGGAGGGGTATTAGTGACGTAATCCGAAAAAGTAGTTCTTCTTTTTAATATTATTATTGACTCTAGCAACGCTCATCGTGGAGACTGGCATCGGAAGGTGTGTTTTATCTTTGTTTACTTCATTACATCACTTTCCACAAGAGAAACGAAGTTGAAAATTTCCAGAAAATTGACAACTTGACTGCACCTGGCAACGCTGACAGAAATGGAAATTACAGTGCGTGTCTTTCACTATTTGCATGTAATGAGGAATGTACAACTGCAATTGTACGTTGTATTTCTGTCAGCGTTGCCGGGTTCGGTAAAAAATTTCTGGACATTATCAACTTCGTTTTTTCTCGTGTAAGTGATGTAAGTGAAGGCCAGAACCGATTCCTGCCCACATCCTTGCCTCTCCTCTATCCCGACTTGTGTCTCAGTTCCTTATAGGACATTAAATTTACAAAATAAAAAAGGATCAGCGTCGAAACTCTTTTGGCCCCAATACATTGCGACAAATCCATCTTTAATCCCATTTATTTAAATAATAATAATAATTGTCGAGATAAAAGGGAAATTCAGTATTGTGTCTGAGTGCATCTTTTGTAATGCTGGGGGAACTTGCTCGCACTTAATTAATCTTGATCACTTCCAGGAAAACAAATATCAACAACGTCTTTAGGCTTTAACGTAGCAACTATTTTTTTTAAAATACAATAATTGTTTCCAGGAGGCAGTTTGAAAGCCAAGAAATATGTTTCATAAATGAGAGGTGTATTTCCAAAACATGCTAACTTTTTTTTTTTGTAAAACTACAGGAAAAGAGAGGGGGAAAATAACTGCCATATTTGTCCATAGAACCACACATAAAAGTTATATTTGAAACATCATTTGGCGTAAGAATTTGTGTGCTGTGACAAGATATTTGTGTTAACCAATGCAGGAGGTTTCACAGTATAACAGTGATTCCGCTAGACCCTTCCCTTGTGGGGGTATCACCCCTAACTTTATTTTTTTTACGGTGCAAAACTCCACTTACACCCTCCCAATTTTGACTATACTCACAAACTGAAAATCCTTTCAGAATACGTGCAGTATAAAATTCTACATTAAGTTTTTTTTTATTTAGCATGTTTTGGAAATACACTCCACAAATGTCAGAATAAGTTAGTTTTTAATTAAGAAGTGATGTTGATTCAAGTTGAAAATACCGAACCGCCATAGCTCAGTGGTAGAGTGTGGTCGTAGCATTCGGAAGGTCGTGGGTTCGATCCCAGCGGCCGACCATCCCGACAGGTTTTTCCAGGGTTTCAGTCGCACCAGGTAAACGTCGGGACGGCACATACAACATAGGCACCCTGGCCGACAACTTCCCCATATCCTTTCCCCTCCCCTATCCAGGCATGAGAATAGATGCCTAAAGCCCATAAATAAAATTCAAATTCAAGTTGAAAATACCATGATCATACGTAGTTTTTTTACTATGAAATTGTATTTGCTAAAGAAAGTGACTTGGAACGATTTATCTTATCGCTCATTTCATATGTATTCGTGATCTAATAAAATGTTAGCCTACTTACCTGCGATAGATCTCCAGATGCTTCCTTTTCTTGACAAAGAGCCGTATCTTCAACACAAAATCAGGTAACTACTAACTAGTCTTACTCTCACTTGGTTGCTGAAACAGAACTGAGCCATCACAGACGTACGCAAAGAACAACTGAGGTTGAATCGAGGCTTACCCGATAACAAGAATATCGGGAAGGTACCTCATGTGCTTAAAGCTTCCTGTGAATCAAATGACAAAATACTATACATCGGGATTATCCCGGTAGTAAAAGAAACTCGGAGACCCTACCTTAATGCACATAAAACTTCGTGTGATACAGAATTTAAACATATTTAATTTCTTTCGAAACTGGTTATTCCCGGTCCCGGATGCTCCAGGATTACCTTTCGTGTAAGTTATACGGTGGCATTACTTACCTAAATTATACGATGAGGGAGAACGGAGGGATTTCCTGCTGTACAAATTAAGCGTGAATATATCATCATCAGTATTGTGCCTAAAGTGACAGGTCCTTCAAAGCAAGTTTACCCCCTCCATTGATCCCCATCTTCCTATTTCCTTCTTATTCCAGCATACGATTTATCTTCCTTAATATTGTCGGCAAATTTGGTTCATCCTCTTCATATTTTTCCTTCAACCATGCCCTCGATTGCAACACAGTGTACAATCTCTGTATAGCCACTGTTCTAACCATTTTATTTTTATCGTCTCCAGTATTGTTCATCTCTCACCTGTTTTCTTTAGTACTTCTTGATATCACACTTTTCTTCTATTCTTCAAGACCATGTTTCAATTCAAACGCGTCCAACTTTCTTCAGTCCTTTGTACAGTCCACATGGTGGATTGTTAAAAGGAACAAAGTGTGATAAGTCTGTTATGTTTCATTTTTTTGTTTTTATGAAATTTGTTAATTTCACATAATTTTTACTTGCGTACTTACTACGAAACGGGCGGCTCGGGTTCTAATCCCGACCAGGACATTGCTTCAGTGCTCTCTTCTCTGGCGCTCTGAAGTACACTGAGCGTACAATCAAATTGAGTACCGAAGTGTCCTTGGTACTCCTGGGTACTTTGGGAGATAAAGGCGGCCGAGCGTTGGACTGACCAGTGACCACCCACTTCACCTTATGCCGTAGGTCGAGAATATGTGGAGTCCCCCATGCACCGTTCCCGGCGCGTGCGCATTGTACAGGGGACACCGGTACCTTTTCTAATATGTAAGTAGAGACTAAATAGAAAATACTGACAAAGTGAGCGTAGAGTGGTTCACTTGCAAAACATTTTGTTCTTAATCGAAACCTTCGAATCCCGGGTGTGCCATCCTGACTGAGGTTACCTTTGGTTTTCCTTCAGTTACTTATTCTTCTTTCTAACATGAGCTACTATTTTGGCATGGACGGACTAAAAATATCATTTGAGTAGTGCAAATCAAAGGCGTACACATGCATAAAGAAATGGATCGTGGCGGCTCATGGTCTGGACTTCAGGTGGTGCACAAAATATTACAGCATCTTTTGCATTATTATTGGTGGTGGTTATAATAAATAATAATAATAAAGAACAACAGTAACAACATGCCCTAGTCAACACAAAAGTATTGTAATTTGTAATATTATGTAACTAACAAAGAATCTCGTTGAGCTTGGATAGGGCTTCGTTGATGGAAATTATTAAGTCAAATTATGGATTGAATATTAATCTACTTTCTAGAATAGCAAGAAATAAAACATTTCCAGCTTCCGTATTTCTGTGGTTCCGTTCACGGACTCTGGATCGGTATTGGGGAGACAGACAGGTTCAAGAAGTACTTCTAAGTTACTGATCGATGTTTTCCATGGTTTGTTTAGATTCACTGGGCGAATATTGGCATAGCACCAAGACAGTGGTCCTGGCCGCTACCTTTTCCCCCTCTTCCTGAAAGAGCGCTCGCTGAGGGATATAATTCCCCAGACATGTGTCATACTTAGGTCATAGATGTCTAACTGTCTGTCTGATCCATATATGTAAGTTAAGAAAATGATATGAACTTCGAGAATATTAGAGAAAAAATCTTAAAATTATCGAAAAACTTATGAGTGGAAGCAGAAGTTTAATACCGGTAGCATATTTAATCTATTGAGGAATATTTCCTGTCGAGGAGGAGCCAAACCAACTATGCTCATTCTTATAATCATATCAGAAGTAATTATAATAGCAATTGTAATTGTTCACAATTTTCGCTAGATGAGAAGGTTCATATATAAGAGCAGTACATCGCTGAGGGCTATGTTCGTCCCCAAACTATTTTAAAGTCGTGACTGAACGTGGGATCTAAGTCAGGGGTTCGTCATTTCGAGGTATCCGTCAGTCATGCTGGCTAATGCTGTGATACCCATTGAGTTAAGAACATAATCAATACCTAACCCGTTCCTTTCTCCTTGGGATGAACTACTGGCTTAAGATGCTGCAGAGGCATTAAAGTTCCGTGAAACCTGTCCTTATTCTTCGTGGACTCCTGTGGTACACGTGTGGTGCTATTGAGTTGAATCCATTTATGACCTTTAGGCATCTATGGCTGAGGGCTGTCTAGGGTAGGGGACAGGATGTGGGAAGTAATCGGCCTGATCCTAGGTTTAAGATAAAATCTCGGCATTTGCCTGGTGTGACAAAACCTCTGGAAAACCTCAGTCGGTCAGGTGCTGGGTCGGACCAATGATCTCCCGAAAGCGAAGTTAATACTTTATGAACTGAGCTACGGTTGCTCGGTGAGTGCTATTGCATGTTTTGATTAACTTTCCATCCAAGAAGCATGATTTCTTTTCCTGGTTTTGGAAACGTGTAAAATTGAAAAATATATATCGTAGAGTTGTCATACGTTCCTAAGCAGGGTTCCCACTCACCTGGAATACTCAGGGAATCCAGCTTAGCACTAAAAAGTCTTGGAACAGTCAGGGAATTTTCACTAAAATGTCTGAAAACCTGGAAAAGTCTGGGAATTTGATAGCTTATTGTTTGAAGTTAACTACAGTAGGCATTTAATGTTAGATCATTTTTGAAACTACTTGGAGGCTAATGTGCCGACCATGAAGCAATTTAAGAAAAGAATACAATGAAATATTTTGATATATCTTTATTTTAATGCAACTATGATCTTTATTTTCCCATCGAATTATGATATATATACAAAATGGGGTACCTGGAAATTTCTGAGTAGTGACCTGGTAAAGTCAGGGAATTTGATCTTGGCAAATTAGTGGGAACCCTGCTAAGTGTCTTTTACTTGATCAGAGTTACGTACTGCTTGAACATGCACTGGATTGGACTGCGAGAATTTGGATCAGTGAATTTGAATTTGAAGTTTTAATCAAACTAACCGGCAGGATGATTCAAAGTTAGGTCATGCTTCAGAATAATAAAAGAAGGCGAAAAAATCAAGAATTATTATTCTTATTTTTGGGCAGTATTCCAGAGAAATATTTTAAAAAGTATTTTTGATAACATATATTGTATCATAGACTTTCCACCTTTAAAGGACTCCTTAATTTAAATATATATAAAACACTGTCTTTCCATTGAATCAATTGACCTCGAGAGAAGAAAAATAGTTGCGAGAAATTATTTCTGAAGTGGGAATTGGAAACACTGTCCACATTGACAAGGGTGCGGGAATTTTACACGCGGGAAACTGTGTGTGTATGCTATCTAGTCCACTTCGGTTGCCCAAAATGTGCTACCATATAGAGCCATATGGAGGCAACGATCTTCCCTGTACCCTCTTGTACTCCTTCACCCGCTGAGAAGCCTAGAAGTTCACTTTACACCCTCGTCGTTCTCGGTTGTCAACCTGAAGGAAACAAACGAGTTGCTGCTTATGACCAGCCAGAACTGCGGGTGCGCGTTCTCTCTCTCTCTCTCTCTCTCTCTCTCTCTCGCTCTCTCTCTCTCTCTCTCTCTCTCTCTCTCTCTCTGTTATGTGAGCGTTCACTGAGTTAAAGAATGATAAGAATAAGAAGCAAGATGGTTTGTAACACACTTCAAGAATAGAAATATTAGAGGGTAGTTTGCACAACCGAACAAACTTAGATAAGAGAGCCGCCTCTGGATTATACCATCGATAATTATTTAGACGAATTTTAAGTCTAAAGAGAGACATGAAAGATGAGTGTCATGTTAGTATTAAACAAATTAAAAATAGTTCGGAAAATGTATTGGTTAGTATCGGTGTCCATTAACCGGTACCGATACTCCAAAACGTGGCTGATATCACCGGTACATCCCTAGCTTAAAGACTTTTAATGTGAAGTTTTAGTTCTTATATGTGTCTGCATTTTATTTCGTTCTGTTGTGTTATTTAACACCCTAAATACCTAACTGTACTGGTGCAGGATGATAAAGCAGTTGCTTACATGTGCTTATAATATTGTGCTTGTTAAGACATGTAAGTTTTAAGTGTGTGCTTAATACCTCAAGGATTTATCGACTGCAGTCAGGTTTTGCAAGGTGAGGGAGGATGGAACGTACAGAGCAAGTAAATCCAATACAGAGTACGGAAAACAACTTTTCCTTTATAAACTGTTACATATATTGAAAGCAAATGGCTATTAATGCATATTGGACATGCTGGAGGTTATGACGACAATGGCCGCCATCTTGACTATGCATCAAAATTTTTTAAATAGTAAGTGGGTCATGTGATATATCAGTCTATGCTGGAATGTTCCAAGAAACCCAGTGACCTAGTCAGTTTCGCCATACCTCTAATCCTGTACGACAAAATAACACGTGAAATTGACTTGGAGAATGCGTGAGCCGAATGATGAAAAAGCATTTTGTTGAAACAGTTAAAGGAGCTAAAACAAAACGGCTACATAGGCACCGTTATCTTGGAAAGTATTATCGTCATGGCCACAACATGAATTGCACAATAAGTTTTAAATACAATACACTAACGGAAGATGAAGTCTCAATTTCAAGAAGGCATAATGCTAGATGAAGGTGACCTCCAGATAATTTCACGTGTCATTTTGTCGTACAGGATTAGAGTTATGCCAAAATTGACTTCTCATTGGGTGTCTTGGAACATTCCAGCACAGATTGACATATCACATGACCCACTTACTATTTAAAAATTTTGTAGCATAGTAAAGGTGACCGCTTTCAAGATGTCGACCATTGTCGTCATACTCTCCTGCATGTATTGTCTCCTGTCTAGTATCCATTACTGGCCATTTTGCTTTCAATATATGTAACAGTTTATAAAGGAAAAGTTGTTTTACGTACTTTGTATTGGATTTACTTGCTCTTGTAAGAACACCCCACCCTGTCAATCAACAGCGCCGGAAACAAGGCAGCGGAGAACTGCAGAAACATTAAAAATACAATTCCAGTCGCTCACATGTGAAGCCTCACCATGCTTCACAAACAGGGGGTTTCCCCTAACGAAGGGTGAAACTCCACATGGTAAGTCAGTGGGAAAACTCGTAAGAAGCCATCAGAAAGTGACACATGGACTGGAAACCGGATAGCTGAATCTTCTCAACCAAGGTCACACTTGATGAGTAACACAACTCACGGTACCACACTGGTAACAGCAGAAAGCATTATATAAAGAAACATGTAAGTACTGGAGAAACCAAAAGGTAAGCATGCGATTATTAGAATTGCAAATATCCAAGTCACGAAGACTAGTAGAAAAAACACAATCAGCGAAGTAGCTTAAAAAAAAACATAAGCTAAAGTTAAAGGAAAAGAAGGTGGGGGAGGAATCTCCAACCCACCAAAAGAGAGAACCATGAGAACAATCCACCCCGAAGCACAGAAAAGTTTTTGAGTAGAGTGAACCTCCAATAGACAGTCATCAGACTGGAGACAATAAACAGAAGTTTAACCTTAACACACTCATAAGAACGCAGAATGTAGAACTTTGAAATAAATCACGAGAAACATGACACATAGACATCGCGTGTAATTAATAAAGTATAAAACTGAAAGATTACCACAAAAGCGCACTTAAACCAAATAATGAACCCGAAAACTACAGTGGAACCTATAACAGTAGCTTCCACCAGTGACATTCGTCATATTCTAACAGAAAGAGAAGGAGAAAGAGACAAGAAAGTTTCTAGTAACTAACTACCTGCCAGCAGAGGACGAAATTGACACTTGGTGTTCAAGGTCACTGTAGCTAATTTGTGAAATATCAGCGGCATGAATCAAAACCGTTCATTAATGGATATAAAACAAAAGCTAAAACGCTAAGCAATTTAGACCAACTAATTTACGTGCATTGACTTAGACGCAAAGCAAAATATCGGTTCGCGACATAGCTTTCCTTAACATTAAAACTGCAGTCAAAATTAAAGAATTTCTATGCAAATTTGTCTCTCGTTCTCTATAACTTAATTTAAGAATATTTGACTATACTCTACATACTGAACCTCTAAATGAAAGTTAATAAACTTTTTTTTTTACAATTTATTTCCATAAAAAAAAAAAAAAACTTCAAGCTTCTAAATCACAGAGTAACATTTGTGCCATAGTATGTTATACAATATGTATTTATTAGAAGTTCGAACGGATACAGCAAACGCCATTTTACACCGTTCTTGTAACAAAGTGATATAACAATAATAATAATAACAACAAAGAATTATATAATAGGAAATAAGATCAGTTTGTTTTAACATTCATCCTAGATTCATATAACAAGCCCTTCGAAATTTACTTTTACTGAGGCAGAAATCTGGTGGCAAAGGAAGAGTATTGTAAAAATGTACTCTGTGTACAAGAGATCGCTGGACCAAACACAATCTCAGTTTTGAGAGGTAGAAATGATGATGTGAACTAGAATTTTGTCTGGGTACTCTTAGGTTAAAAAGGGAAGAAGGGCGTTGATCCTGAGTGTGCCTTCATTATTTTATAAAGAAATTTTAAGGCATTTAGTTTTCTTCGTGTGTCTATGTTTTTTAAGTCAAGAGAGTTCAAAATGTCTAATTTAGATTTGTGCTTCAGGTTGGATACCCTGTGTTGTACAATGCGGATAAAGAAATTTTGGACTTGGTGCAATTTAGATAAGTTGGTTTCACAAACCATAGACCAGATAGATGAACAGTATTTAATAGTAGGAAGTACAAGTGAGACAATATGACCGAAGAGCTCTGAAATCTTTAATATCGGTAAACCTGTAAAGAAGTCCAAGAAGTTTGACTGCTTTAGAAGTTAGGAATTCGATGTGAGGAGTAAAATTGAGTTTTTTTGTTGTTTTTTTTTATCAAATATGATACCCAGATCTTCGTAATGGTCTACTTATGGTATATTAGATGTGGCTAATGTGTACGTATATTTTGTGTTATGGGTTTTAAGTGAGAAACGCATTACAGCAGTTTTGCAAGGATTGACTTTTCAGTAACCAATTATTGCACCACATTTCAACTGAATCTATAGCGGCTTGAAGGAAGAAAGTATCTTCTGAACATTTAATTGTTTTAAAAGTTTTGCTGTCATCAGCGTAAAGAAGTACAGAGCAGGAATTATCTGTCTGTTCACATAAGTAATCAATGAAGAGGGAAAATAAAACTGGCCCTAAGGAGCTTCCTTGAGGGACACGTGAAAGCATGGGGATCCACTTGGATGTACTACCAGGGGAGACACGTTGTTCTCTGCCAATCAAATATGATGTTAGAAGCTGAAGGAGGGGTCCGTGTATACTAAATCATGAATCAAGTATCTGTATAACAAGTTTGTGATTTACAGTTTCAAATGCTTTGGAGAAGTCTAGGTATAAGACGTCAAGTTCTTGTCTATTTGCTAGGGCATCCGTGGCGTGAGACAGTAGGACAGCTAAGTTGGTTTCGCAAGATCCATTCGGTACAAAGCCATGCTGGGAGGCAGAGAGAAATGTCAGGACATGATTTTGAATCCTGTCTGTGATGATTTTTTTACAAATTAAACCGAGGACAGAAAGAAGGGAAATAGGTCTATATGAATTAACACATGATTTTTCACCTTTTTTTGTAAACCGGAGTAATGTTTGCTTGTTTACAGGAGTTCAGGGAATAACCCTCCGAGAAGCACCTATTGAAAAGAATGGTGAGAGATGTAGATAATGGTAGGGCTAGTTTAATCAGAAATATGGAATTCATTTTGTCAGGTCCAGACGCCCTGGAGGATTTTAGAGATGCTAAAGGCGATACACTTTCGTAGCGGTTGGGTTTATATCTGATAGGCAATGAGGAGTTTTAGACTTTACATCAGGAAAAAATGGAGGATCTGAACAAGCATTAAAATTGTCATATAAGCAGTCATTAAATAAATCATTTAATAAATAAATTTACTCTGGGAAGAAAAAAAATGGTTTCTGATAAAGTTTGAACAATTTAAAAGCAGAGGAATGTCATCGACAGATCGTGACTTCGATTTCGGAGGGGGGGAAAAGTGTTTAATTTCAATTAATTTCAGTTCAAAGTTGTAAATCTGCTCTTTCGAAACCAACTTTTACACATCTTCCGTTAAAACAAAACATGTTCGCATGTAACAATTCGAGTACAAATTTTAAATACGGCTCTGACAAAAGCCGAACTAGTAATTTGAAAACATAATCGCTGAATATTACGGTAAACAATTTTTTTTTCAGTTCATAACAACAAATTCGAATCATAACATTTTCGAAACATCGAAGATCAAAATACAATTGACGTTGGGCCACTTCCACTTAACGCACTTTTATAGAATACTTCAAAGATAACCAAAATCTTAGCGCAAGGCAGATGGAGTGAAGCTCCACGCGTACCAAATCAATCATAACGAGTTAAATTTTCATGGTGGAATATTTTTTGTAATTGTGGCCTTAAAAACTTTTAATGCTCTTAATCAAATTGAATCTAACGATCGTGTTGATTGGACGAATATTCTAAATAAATCTTACATAGTTGAAGCGCGGAAGAGAAACAAACGCAACCTACCACTGAGTGCAGATATTAAACTTACTCCGTACTTGAAACGACAATGAACTTTTATCAAAAATAAATACGTCGCTATAGGAGTAGCTAAAGTATATTCAAACGTTAAAAACAACATTGCAGAATGTAAATGTGAGTAAAATCTCAGAACGAGAATTTGAGGGGATCACCAGATTATGGCTATAATATAGCACAGGATTTTACTATATAGTCAGCCCGTGTCCACCGTCACCAGATTAGCCTTGCATCGCGTAAATTACACTTTGTACTACCATAATTAAAGCAAAATAGTTATACATATCGAATAGTACAAGAGCGTGACAACCGAAAGTAAAATATGAATGAAATTTTGTTTCACAAATGTTCAAGCTTCAAGAATTTAATTTTTAGGAAAACTCAAAATGTCTTCTCCCATCGAAACAGCATGCAAGAAGAAATGAAACTTGTTCCAACTTTTGGTTTTAAAATTTCTCACTAACCTGGTACGGGCGAAGACGACTTTCTATGTATTTACCAACATTCATCTTTTCATTACGTGCCAAACAACTGAGTGAACATGTATTACTAATATATTTTGTAATACTTCATAATTTATCATTTTGAAGCTCAGTTGCCTGTCCTTACAGAAACGTCTTCTTGTACATTCTCTAGAGAAGAACACACACTCCTGTACTCACTGGTGACCAAAAAAACTACGCCGTCCAAAACAAACAATACTGGCAGGTCATAACTCCAGACAAGGAAGACCCCAATGCTCACATTTTCATTCACCAACAGAAAGGGCAAGGTAACAAATGTTCAAATACGCAAAACTCAAAATATTAAATAAGTTTATTAAAATTTAATAAATATCAAAGAGTAAGACTATTCTGGCAGGAAGTTTCTACCAATAATAAATAACCACATACTTAAGATGAATCATTGCTTCTTATCCAATGACAGCAGATAACACTTATACTCAATGAGATGATCTGTAATGTACGAAAGATGCTACGAAAGTAGTTTGGGAAGAAAGAAACCTTGCGCCAGAATAGAACAAACAAACGAAAGAGACAATAAACACCTTTGCTTGAAAAGGAATAGTGATGGTCAAAAGAGTAATAGCAACCTTGAGATCAACACAGTAAAAATCTTTCCTTTGAAGATCGACGTAAATGAAACAAAACTGACTGGAAATAAACACCATGGAACGGAATTTTAAGGCCGTTACACTCTCTACGTTCCATCTTTCTCGGGTTCCCGTGTGGTTATGTGTTGACGGCAGCATCTGTAATTTTGGCTTTGAAGGTTTACCTAGGCACTGTACCTACATACGAATTTTCATCAAAATCTGGCTCTGACACCTGGCGAGTGTTCCTTGTAAGATTATTTTGAACAGTGAAAGCGAACCTGCAATCTTTATTTAAGTTTTGTTAGGGTAATAATAATAATAAAAATGTTTTATAGCTATGATTTCTTCATTAGAACTTATACTGTTGTATTTAATTATAGGAATATGTATGACAGACATTGAACTTCTCAAAACAGGCTGTAACGCCAATTCTTGCTTGTATTCCTACATAAAAAGATCGTGATTAATACGTCTACTGGTAGCACTCTACTCTCTTTTGCCATACAAATCGAAAACAAATGAATTTTCAATTGGCACTGCGCTGGGAGTAAAATCCGCATAGAACGTAGCGCGCCAGCAGTACTTCTAGTGGAGTATTTTTATAACAATGAGTCACACCCACACTATTAAGTTTTTATTTGGAATTTTATGCCGATTCCCCAAAAAAATTAACGCGTGTTACTGTATCATGTACCTCACGATTGGAAGGACTTCCTGAACCATCGACAAACAAGCCTGAACTACATCTTCTGCAGAAATTTCCGAAATTCAAAGCAGATGAAAGTGGAGTGGTGGTGGGGTGTGTGTGTGAAGTTTCGAATGTAGTTTTTTTTTTTTTTTGTTTGTGCAAAATATACAGGAGGAATGAGATATTTGTGTGACTTTGAAACCTAAGCTTAGCGTTAAAGGGAGTAACACTTTTTGGATTGTTGGTTGTCGCTAGATGTTTATAGAAGTGCCTGTAACCGGAAATAAATAAATAAACGGTAATGGTGAAGATTTGCGGACCCACCTACAAAGACCTTGATATCATGTTTTACTTATGTATTTTGACTTCTAGAGTCGGTCTATGACACTCCCAACTGGCGCAGACGCACTGTTACCGAGATAAGACACGACATGTTGCAGATATCACTTTTCCGGACCCGACCTCATCTACAAAAAATCTCTTTTGTAGAAAGTTCGTTCTCCGAAGAGTAACAAGTGTCTTTAAACAAATTACCTTAACGGTGTGGAAAGACAAATCTACGCGTTGAGATAAAATTTACAAATTACGGTAACACTCACCTTGGTTAAATTTCTTTAGAGATGCAAAAAAGCTGTCCTTTTCGATCGGACGTTTTTCCTTCCGTAAAAAGCCAGCCTTTTTTTTTTTTTTAAATTAAATTTTGAAATTAGCTCCTTTTTTTTGTTTGTTTTCACAATTTCTGCATTCCACTTGCTAATTTTGCTTTCTTGTAATATATTTTACTATTAAAGAGACTTCGTAACATACAGTAATCGTGTCATACGCCACATACCCCACCAGACATGCAAGAAGAATTTGGGACTTTGCGATTTCAAGTGAACGCATTCTCTTTCATTACGTAATTTCATCAGCACACTTCAGTTAGTAGTTGATACCATTCGAAGTTCACAAGATGTAGTTTCTCTTGTGGGAAACCCTCGAAAACCTAAGTCGGAATGGTTGGGTACAGGGTTCGAACCTGCGTAGCTACCCATTGCCTTTCCCAAGTCCGCTGCGTTACCGCCTGGATTACAGAGGCTGGGTTCTCTTTCTTCGAGGGCTGCTGCAAGACGTTTGAGACTAAAGTAACAATTTTTCTGATGTCAGTTTCTACTTTACTATACTTTTACTTACGGATGGCACTGTACAGAACTTACTATCAATGCTGAACTATATAATAATACTGATAATGATAGACAAAAGGAAAGAAGTAGTACACTTAATTGACGTTGCCATCAGCACCACCCATAGTACAAAAATCTGCAAATATAAAGATCTGGTAGATGAAATAAAAAAATTGTGGAAGGTGAGGAAAGTCATCAACATCCAGCCCATTCATTTTGAACCACAGAAACAGTACCAAAATCAACGAAGCGTCTATTGGAAGCACTAGGAACGGGTGTAAACAAGTGACCATGCAAAATTTCGCGGTTTTAGACACTTATCATGTGATCAAAAAAATGTTATGTGAAGATCTTGACTTAACTGTACAATGTCCGTTCGCTCTGTGCTGTGTGAGGCAAACAAATAATAATAGTGAGCAGGATGGAGCTATGGTGATGCTGGTTTCGTAATTGGGGGTGGGGGAGATTCCTGACCAGATTTTTCAGGTTTTTCTTCAGTCCCAAGAGGGAAATATTGGATGGAGTCTGGCAGCTTACTCTTGTTTTTTTCCTTGGACAAGCTATGACTGGAAACGGGCATACACCCGAAATACCAGAAAGTTAAGAAAATAGAAATAATAATTATAGTGCTCAGTTTTTAAAGTATGACAGTTAATTTAAGTAGCTTAAAGCACAAAATCTGACATGATAAATTATTACTCCGACTACGTTCAAATTGAATATAAAAAAAAATCTCCATGTGGTAGACGAAACACCGTGTGCGTGGCTTTTCTCGGTGTTCACCCGTTTCCTCCCACTTTCTTCATTCCAACAATGCACCCATCATCATCATCCATCCGGTCTCAGCCAAAGTTTCCTAAAGGCCTTGAAAATTAAAATTCAACTGAAAAGATTTCCCATCTCATGCAGTAAGAATAATGAGGTTTATGGTCATAAATGTTTTTCAGAGACTATTAACAGTAACGATGTTGAAGCGAGAGAGCGCGCGTTACCAGCTTCAGGTTTAAATTCATTATTAAAAGCGAAGTAAGCCAAGCTGTCAAGATTTTCAGAGATTGGGTAAAAATGCACTGTCGATGGTGCAGCATAAATTTATCAAATTAATGTATTATTTTAACATCTATCGATAATCAATATGGCTTGGTATATAATTCAACTGAGTTTTACAACATTATGCATAATTATTTTTTAAAAAATATTGAGGGAGACCTGAAGGAGGTGGGAAATCTTTATATTAAACTTGTACATAATAAATTTGTTCCATATTATTTGGAAAGTATATGGAAAACTACATAATTTGGGAAATGTCCATTGATACAGTGTTATAAGAAATGGTACTGTTTCGTGTAAATTATTCCCGTGGAAAGGAGAGACGACCAGGTTGCCAACACTGTCTTTCCAATAACATTATCTCGTTGTTCTTACCTCCAAATTCTAATAGAAATTCATTTCCAACGACATAATTACACTTCTATGTAACATTTCCTATCTATCGACAAATATCCCTATTCTTTACCAATGTGAGACGTTAATTTGACTTGCACTTCGATCCCTTGTATCTCGATAAAGAGGAAGAATCGGACTCAACTTTATGGGACCATTTTTTCTTATTTTGATGTCAACAATCACATCTTAAATTTTGGCCGTGTATTTTAGGGACATCCTTGTTTCTGATGCATGAACTTACCTCAATTGTTTTCTCAATTCCTGCTAAGAATTTGCAACCTGTCATTTTGTTTTATTGTGAAACCGCAAATGATATGCTTCTTTTATTCATATCTCTCGACTTCTGTATTCTTCGATATTTCGATCTCTCCCGGAGATCATCGTGCCAGGAATAAATACCTAGGAGGGTTTAATCTTAAGTGGAGAGATTAAAAAAAAACTAAGATTAAAATACTCTCTCCGTTTCACAGTAGTGACTGTTTTCTGTAATTTTTGGGAAGACAAAAGTATTTTTAAGAGTTTTTATTTATTTATTTATTTGTCATTACCGTGTTAGAAATGAAGTCTTGGAATATTTTACTGAAGAGAATTGTCATTAACATGTCGGAAAGTGGAGTGCCAGTGAGTAGTGGAAAGATTTTATCTGCCTCCGGTATTGAATTCTCCAGTATATTTTAAACTATTGTTTCGTTTACTTGATTCATATCGAGATAACGGAGGTAGTAATCACAACATGAAACGAATATGAATAGAGATCACACAGTTATTGAAATCCTGTTCAGCTCTTCCCGTCATGGATTAGTGCAAGTCAATTTATAAGTTTACGTTAAGTTTCATAATGAAAGTTCTCAAATATTATTATTATTTCTTTCTTTTTTAGGTTCGAAATGAGTCGCTCATCAAAATCACAACCTCGTAAAGAAGACGACGACATGTGCTCTCAAGTACCGAGTCAATCTCTATCTGAAGAAGAATTTAGGCATCTAGTTCAAGATACAGTACTTTTCATAATTTCACAAGCCAGAACAAAGCATCCAATCAAACGTCAAGATATTTCAAAAAATATATTACGGAATCATAGCAGACATTTTCGAAAGGTAATACAAGAAGTTCAGAATGTACTACTTCAAGTTTATGGTGTACAGTTGATAGGTTTGGAAGATGGTGGGAAATCGTATCTTGCAATAAATACACTTGAAAATTCTACTGAGAAACCTCATATTTTGGGACTAGAGGAAGAGAAATCCAAAGATGTTCTGTTGATTCTGATTCTTTCTTTCATATTTATGTCTGGAAAGGCTGTTAAAGAAGACCAGTTAATATCGTTTCTAACACAGTTACAAATTACTTCTGAAAATAACTCTGTGCACAAATATTTCGGCGATGTCAAGGCTATAATAAAACAAGAGTTTGTTCGGCAGATGTATTTGGAGTACAGCCGAGTTCCAGATACTGATCCTCCAAAGTTCGAGTATCGATGGGGGAAACGAGCGGAGAAAGAGATATCTCTCAATAAAGTTTTAGAGTTTGTATGCAAAATATATGGGAATTGTAAGCCTTCTGATTGGGTATCGCAATATTCAGAAGCTCAGAAGAATGCACGACAAAGTAGTTCAAATTCAAACAATGCGTAATTCCAAACACCGATGCCGGGGGGAAGGGGGGAGGCCTTTAGAAATTACCTTTTTGTACGATTTTTTTTTATCGGTTTACGTTTGTTCGTTATTACATGGATTGCACTTTAGTATTTTCAATGTTAATTTTATGGCTGGATTTGAAGGATGAGAAGTATTGTATGCTAATGCGCTTATGAATTTTTCTAAGAGACTGAAACTTCTTTGATACCATAAATGTTTCACAGAGATTCCTTTTCATAAGTTTTGATCCTTGAATTTGGTGAATCTGTTTCGCTGAAAGAATGCTATCCAACAATGCTTTCAAGTTAGAATTTACCGTACTAAAACTATAATGTCTGTCGTGTAAAATTTGTCAGTTGTAATTCGACGCTACCAGTTCCAAGTTCAGTACATTTTGTTCCATTTTTCTTAATATTTTCATTTCAATTTAATGAAATTTTACTCATATTTACCGCTTGTATTAAAGTAATTCATCATTATATGCTCTTTGAAATAACTAAGTTGTTAATGGATTTATGAAATAACAGCTGTATGAATTCCATGTACTTTTTGTGTGTTCTTTGTTGTAAGCAGAAATTAAGTATTTTCTAAAATTTTTACGTTCTTCGTTGTACTCAATTTCGTATTTATCATGCCAAGATTGAAAAGTTTTAGTTTGCTTGTTTAATTATTTATAAGAAGAACTTCTTGCTTTTGTATTTAGATATATATATTTAATATGTAGTTCGCCTTAATCCCGAAATGTTAAATGTACCTCCAATAAATTGAAATGATTGTACTTACAGATAGATTGTCTCTAGAATGGTAACTGAATGCTCTGAAGATAAAAAGAGTTTAATCTGAGTTTGAGAGGAGAATGGTTGTGTTATTGTTAGAAAATAAATCTAATATGTTGTGAAGACATTAAAAAAAAGTGAATTTTATTTCCGAATTGTAAGAAAGTAAGTTTAAATATTCATTCTTAGTATGCGACTGGAAAGACAAGTCTCAGTATTTGTTTCAACCTATCTTATTGCAATACTTTTCATGTGCCCAATTGTATTCTGGTTCTGAAAAATAAACGTACTTAACAACAGGGAAACTAGAATTTTATGTAAAACTTTTTAAGTTGTGATATGGTTAATGTGAATAGCGATCATGAAAACATTAGATAAATATCTGTTGAAACGTGCACAAACGTACAGTTTTAAGATTCTTGGAACAGAAATGTACGTCGTTGTGCAAATTAGAATAATGTAATTGTATTCAAAACTTTATTGGAGATGTTGGATGATTATTTTAGTCTCATTGCATTGTAATACCAATAAACTGGACTACATAATAAAGAATGTCTTAATGAAATTGCGAGATTAAAGTCGGCTAATTTTAATAACAGATACGTTTGCATTAAATAAATAAAAAATAAAAGTGGAACTTCAGAAACAGTAAGTTGTAGTTCAAAGACTTCACAATAGTATTTTCCTTATTTCGAAATAGTGCATTCGTTGTGTAAACTCGAGTGGGAAGAAGCTTGATACAGCACCAAGAGTTAGTGACCCAATTTTAAGAACAAGAATTGCAAACATTGCAATGTACTTATGAAAAGCATCCCTATTGGGAGACGAACGAGTTCGCTATAGATAAGAAGGCTCTTGGAGCATTGAAAAAAATTTAGTTATGGTTTGTTCACTAGCCGTCGTCAGTCTAAAGTCTGTTTGAAGAGCCAAGATAAAGCGAATTTTGCTGAGGATGCTGTTGGCCTTGGTCTCGTGCCTTTTTTTGTATGTTGTCAACGTCTGTTCTTGGGAACAAGCCGTTTGCTGGGAGAAAATTATGTTGAGGAGATATTCTTCTTTTAAATTTCGTCCATGAATTTTCGGATAGTTCTGAGTTATTTGGGGATCCCTGCTAGTTGATAACTTGGCGGTAATCATTGGAGGATTCAAGGTAAAATAAATAAATATATATAAGATGGTAAAAAAGGTACTTACATATTGGTATATCAAGATAGGTACATAAACTTCACACACACACACGGAAAGCAGTTACGTTTCGCAAAAGCGTTTTCAACTGGTAGGAGATAAAATAGACAGAGCGGACAGATGCGGGACTGGTGTTAAGGAAACGCCATATTGGTCAACCGATGCTGGGTGTCGTGGACTCCATAGTCTAGTGGTTAGAGCGTTGGACTCATGTCTGCGTGGTCCCGGGTTCAATTTTCGGCTGGAGTCCCACTTTTCGGCATCCACCTAGCGTCGTGAGGAAATCTGGCGAGTCTCGTGAATAAGGACGTGATGGCTACTCGGTGTAGAAAGACCCTAATACGTCTGTTCGTGGCTAGGTGGCGCGCAGCGTTGACCATACTACCGCCACTCAGGTGGACGCAGTTCCACCAAGCGCAGACAGATGGCGTTGGGGCAGGGTCAGAACCTATCGTCTGTAACGCCGGTTGTTATTTATTTATTATTATGATGCTGGGTGACAGTGTGGCCAGGTTATGGAGGCGGGAAAATGACTAGATGGGTCGGAGAAAACACCAAATGGAGAAGAAAGTGCGAAGGTTACTACGGGCAGGTAAAGGGGCTTCCTGAAGCAATGAGAGGGTAAAGAATCAGAGGGGAGGGGAAAATAATAATAATAATGAAGATGAAGTGAGAACAAAGAAACAACATAGAAAAATAAAATAAGAGTGCAACTGGAGACAGAACAAAGAAGAGAAAGGAAGACGACGACACTACGCTGCAGGGGTTCATTGTTGGCGGAAAGGACAGAGATGTACGTCTGCTCCCATCTCTTTCTAACTGTGGCAGGTGAGTCGGGTTCAGTGGTTTCAGGATTCTGACTTAAGGTTTTGACAAAGGTGCAGCCGTGATGAGAAGTGTGTTCCGGTATGGGGAGGTGCGGGATTTGAGATTTGGAGGAGTAGCGATGGTTGTTGATTCGGAATGTTAGAGGAGTTTGGGTTTCGCCAACGTAGAAGGCGGAAAATAGGTTACAGAGCAGGAGATAAACGAGATTGGAAGATATTCAACTGCCGGAGTGTCGGAAAGAGTACGTCTTGTGAGTGACATTATGTACGAAGAAAAGACTGGGATCAAAAATAGAACAGGTTTTGCAGCGGGGTCTATTTCACTTGCCAAGTTTGGGGAGAGGGGGGCGGGATTGGTCCAGTTCTGGTGAGAATTGTGTTGAGATTCGGAGGTCTGCAGTAGACTATTTTGGGGTACGACGGGAAAACTTTTCAGTTTCAGGTGACGCAGTGAGTATGGGGTGTGCCAGTTTGAGAAGCTTTTGAAGGACCTGAACTATGAAGGCTGGGGTTGTACTAGGTGAGAAGGTTGGTGGGAAGGAACTTCGCGGGGAGGTCGGTTGGAGTTTGGGTGATTACGGGCACGGTCCAGTTGTTTACGAATATGTTTGGGATATCCACGGTCAGTGAGAGCTGAGGAGAGGGCACTGAAATAGTTTTATAGTAGATCATCAGAGGAACAGATGCGGGAGCCTCGGACAGCAAGAGCGTTTGGTATGGTATGGATGGGAGCTGTTGAAATTGCATAATCAGATTTGATATTAGTTTTTGTAAAGTTGTACGAAAAATCTAAGAGTTTGTTCCTAAGAGTTCAGTTGAAATCCTTATAATTGAGGTTAACTTAGATTACTTTATTACACTTATAGATTTGTGGAAACCCTTTTCTTTAATTTGTGGAGGCCAGACTTTGTAAATAAATTGTTTCCGTTTTGCTATGTATTTGACTACGGTTACCTTCTGATGGAAACTATAACAACCTAAGATTTTCAAATTTTCGATGAAGTTTTTAGTTTTTCTGGGGGCATCTGAACTCTATTTTAGGGAAATAGAAGTGTTCCAAAAAATATTGATATAGTTGCAAAATGAAAGCGAAGCTGTTAGTCATCTAAAAAAAAAAAAAAAAATAATAATAAATAAAATAAGAGGAAGGCCCCAAATGTATTCAAATCAAGATTGTCATCCGTAAGTGTGCTTAAATTGTTGAGGCAGGCTGTCGTTAACGAGTGAGAAACTCCCAAGTTGAGAGATTAAATTCCAATTTCTCCCAAAGTTAGAGAAGATGGGAGATAATTAACCTGTGGGCAGGGTTGAGAGATTGATTCTATTTCAGTTGTTGAGACATAAGAATCCAGTTGAGTGTTTCAATGAAAGTGTTACAGTGTTAAGGAGGATACACGCTCATGGTGTAGTTGCAGAATTTCGACATCAACTGAGTGGTTAGTTTTCTTGAAAGTAGAAACTTTATTATCGTTTTAATTTGCTAGCCAAGAGTCATAATGCCTCGGTGCAAGAAGAATAAGCCTAATTTAAGTGTAGCGGACGTGGATTAAGTCACCTCAGTAAATTTGAGTGTAGGTGCGAAGCCAATGGATGGACCCGAAGATCTACTTTTATCGTGTAGTGTAGAAAATGCCTTCAAAAGAAAGAGGGTGGAAACTAAAAGGAACGAAGTAAGCCTAAAGCATTTAGGAGTAAATTTAAGAAGTTTAAAATCGTGTGTCTGATATGTCAGACCATTCCAGATAGGAAGAAGGGAAAAAAAGAACGGTCGACACCTTTGAGGATGAATGCACCTATTACAGACGACATTCCGAAAGAGAGAGAAGGAAGAAAGAAAGGATGAAGAGGGTAGTGGAGAAGAGGAGAGAGAGAGTTGGGAAACAGAAGGTTATCAATCAGTGACTATAACACCTTTTATTTCTCAGTCAGGAAAGAGGAATATAATTGTGATTTCGAAGGAGCCTATATTCCGTTTAACCCCACCCAGATCACACGTCAAAAGAGAGAGAAGAGTATAAAGTTCGTAGAAGAGTACAAGGAAAATTGGTTTAACAAAAAGAGAAGAAAAAGGGAAGAAAGAACTGCAGTGTGAGGGTGTTAGAAGAAGTCTTTTGTTTGACATTCCGGAGGAAAACAGCGCAGCTGGGGAAGAAGAGAACTAGTAAGAAGTAAAAGGGAAAAGTTGAGTTCTAGTAAAGTGCTGTGTGGAACTTATGTAAGTGCGGAAAATGGTGAAGTGAAATTATTTTGTCGGATCATGAATGAAATAATAATTTGGTAAGTGTATTGGAACTTATTGACGTTAAATTGTATATGTAACTTGCCAAGTTTTCAAATTTTCATTAGGAAACTTACAAGGGTAGAACCGAGAACTTAAAGATTAGCGGCGAAAAAAATTTGAAGCTTAGAAATGCAGTAAGAAATTTTAAGATACTGATATTAAAGGAACTCTTGGAATGTTTAATTTTTACTGTAAAAGAAAAGCAATTCAGAAATTAGGTGATCCTAAGACTAAAGAACTGAGAGTAGGACAATGTGCTTAAAAAATCTAGTATTCCTCTTAATTTACAGTAAGAAAGGAAATTAATGATTTTATTTTGTTTATGGTTGGGGATCTTTGTAGTGTCAATAAATTTAGCTATATATGAAGAACGTCTTTATGTATTTGTTAGTTATTGCGAGAATTAATTAAGTTAATTTTAATAACATACGTTTGCATTAAAAAAGTGTTGAACAGTTACAGTAAAAGGGCAACTTCAGAAACAGCAAATTTAAGTTGTAATTCAAAGAATTTAGAGGAGCTTATTGTAATGCGATTTAGTGAAACTGTTAAGAGACTTTAGACCAAGTCGAAACCCAGCAAAAGGAACGTTATAGAACAGGTCTCTAGAGAACCTTACGATTTTGTGAATTTCATTTCTGAAGATGAATAGCACCATTCTTTAGGGCATCCATACTCATATTGAAAGAACAGTAAATGAAGTCTTTCAGAAAACTGAAAAAGAAATCTGTGTTTTTCTTCCAAGACTGAGAAGAGCACTCTGAGGTTGGCATACTTTTCTTCTTTCACTTTCGAGAAAAAATTTCCAACCAGTAGGGTGTTAAACCGTACATTCATTTTAGGGATCCATGGTCAATGGATTTCAAGAGGCAAAATATGCAATATACTGTAATTTATTTGTTCGCCTAGTTCTACGTACAATTGGAAAGAAAGCGAATGTCGCCTTAGTTTGCTGTGATGTTTAATGTTTCTGCGAACGTGCGTTGGGTAGGTAAGTATATTTAATATTTTAATTAGTCCGATTGTTTATTTGTGTATGTTTTACTGTACTTACTGTATATTTCAGCATAAGGGAGGTCAGGTAGCATCTAAAAATTGTAAAGGAAGTCAGATTTGCTTTGCGCGATTTCTAGACCAAGGAAGTTGACCACAATTAGCATATTTTGTAGCGCTAATTAAGCTTCGTCAAAAGATCTTACAAGTCTCGGACCAACTTTGCACTAACAATATTAAGTTATCTTTGCAGTGGATTCCAAAGCTTGTATAATTTGGACGACTATGGTATGAAGGTAGATCATCACTAGTAGGTTAAGAGAATATTACAAAATGTTGAAAAAGTCGCCATTTTGGATCCAAAATGGCCACTAAAATGAATTTCTCTAGAACGAAAAACGGAAGATTTTGGAAACCCATACATAGCCTAAACGGCTGGAGCTAGAAAAACGAAATTGGGTATGACGGTACATCAGCACTAGTAGGTTACGAAAATATTACAAAATTTATCCAAAGACGCCATCTTGTATACAAAATGGCGGACCCCAAAAATTCAGTTTCAACACCGTTTGAGCTAGAGATACGAAATTTGTCGCAAAGGCGTATTATCAAACGTAGTTTAGAAACATTATTTTGAAAAAGTCGCCAAAATTTTTCAACACCGTTTGAGCTCGAGATACGAAATTTGGCGTAAAGGTGTATTATCAAGAGTAGAAAAATATTACATTTTGCAAAAGTCGCCATCTTGGATTCAAAATGACCACCCAAATACTTTTTCCACACCATTGGAGCTAGAGAAATGAAATTCGATATGATGGTGTATTATCAAGAGTAGTTTAGGAAAATATTACGTTTTGAAAAAGTCTCCATCTTGAATTCAAAATGGCCACCCAAAACATTTTCCTCACCGAGCTAGGGAAATGAAATTTGGTATGAAGGTGTACCGAGAATATAAAAAATGTTTTAAAAAGTCGCCATCTTTAATGCAAAATGGCCGCCCAAAATCCGATTTTTCAAACCACTGAAGCTAAAGAAACTAAATTTGGTGTGTAGGTGTACTATCACGAGTATGTGACAATAAATGGGGCAAACTTACCCTATGGAGGCGAACTCCCCCGGGGTATGGGGGCAGATCTGCACCATGTCGGCGCAGTCTCCATTCTTTCCTCCGATGCGTCGTTTAGCCTCCAATACTATGGCACTTTGAGTACGTAGTTTCAGGCTACTACGAGTTAGTCCATTCACTTTTAGTTGAAAAGAACGTCTTTTTCCCGGCGACGGGCTATACTCTTGTCAACACTCCAATCTCTTGCAGAGACTGTGTCCAGTAAATAATCGCTGCAATTGATCGCAACGCTTCGCCTGCTGTGTCCTTTATGTCTTGCTAACATAAGCACCATATTATGTGGCGTCAATATGAGCACACAAGCCAACAAGTCTCGGACCAACTTTGCACTAACAATATTAAGTCAGCTTAGCAGTGGGATCCAAAGGCTGTATAATTTGTAAGACTAGCCTCGATTATATTTTCACTTTGAAAATATCATTTGATTACGTATACACAAATAGTTTATATGGCTGGACTGACGTCGCTTGTTTCAGTTGGTGTTTTTCTACTGTTAAAAAATGATAATTTTAGAGGGGTTGCTTGGGGACTCCTTTTCCATGGAATTTTCTGCGTTTTGTAGGGTTTTGCAACAGGATCTGTACCAATTTATTGTACTCATAAAGAAAAATAAAACTAGAGGTCAATCATAATTTTAACTAGATTTACAGCGTGCAGTGAAGCAGCGATCTCAGACACCCTGCATCTGGCATATATGGAAAATTCTGTGGTTTCCCGGAACTTTGACGATGGATAGAAGGTTGGGGTCTCCCACAAAATATCAGTGCAGACTTCAAGGATACCGTTCCTACGTTATGGAGGGACACACAACATTCCAATTTCACGATTTAAAAAAAATAAACATTTTACGCCCCTGTTCCGCTGATGTTTCTAAGGTTACGTCAAAGATTTCGGCTTCATGTAAAACTCTGGACTATTACAGGAAAAAGAGCCCTCATTCATTGTTCTGCAACATTTACAGCCTCTCTTTCTCTTCCCCTCTCTCTTAATCACGTCAGAAAATGATTTGAGTTAGAAGAAGGAAATGGAGACAATTAGGACCTTTATAATTTAACATGGACTGATCCAGTGATTACAGATTTGAAGTAATGAGTAGTAAGTCTTAAGTAAACATTAGAATATCGGCCCGTTGTGAGGCCTTACTACTATGGTCTTCTGATTAGCAGCTAAGCAAGACAGTCGTTGTGACTTCCGCTTGACGTACTATTGTTTTATATAAGACTTGAATGCTATATTTAGTGATAAAGTGACTTAAAATTCAGTAGTGGTTGTAGTATGCTTTTAATTGTATAGTATTTAAAAAAGTTACACACATTCTTACAAAAAGTTTCCTATTTTACATTAGCACTACAAAACACATCAAATAAAATATTTTAACACTTTGTATAATGTCAGCTTTCCATACTTAAAATGTAGAACTCGATAGCTTAGTTGAAGAAACGAAAAGACCAGTTTTAGCGTTTACATACATGTAGATAGGATGTCTATTAAATAGGTTAATACATGAAAGGACATGTAAATCAATATAAATATGTGTAAGAGAAATTCATTTGAAAGGAAGGTGCAATTAAATTGCAACATAACATGCAAATCTTTATAAAAAAATATTTTTTTATATATACTTAACGAGGTTCTGCCTTAAATTTTGTCATAAGACAAATAAACAATGACAATGTAAAATATATAATATATAAAGATAAAATATAGATGATGAAAATCCGTACGATCTTGTGATCCACAGAACTTGCTTTCGTTGGTCCTACAGACTCAGACGTATGATGATGTCACCGTATGCTTCAGTTTGCTGTAGCTGAACCTTATGTCGTGCACACAGACCTTGAAAGAAAGGAATTAAACTAATTAAAGGAATAGCAATGCATTTTCAAAATCCACTTATACTAAGATTCATACAAAATGGCCAATGGAAGAAGCTCCTACGTTCCATAAATGACAATCTGACAAGACCGAACAAGAAGAATATGTGAAATGTTATTTTTTTTTCTGGGTATAAAATAAATTCAATAAGTGTTCGATTTTTTTTCGACTTTGATAATCTTCCGGTTAGCCATTTTTTGTGAATGATACTAGGATTGATTCAGATAGATGAGATTTCAAAAGCTATTTTTATCGTTCCGTTCCGTTACAAAACTGCATGTTTTGGATACAGTAAATAAGTGGGGCGGAACTCAGTCGAGAGGGGGGGGGGGGAGGCTGTGCGTATGTGCTGCTGCCACACTTCAGCAGCGAGCGTCTAATTTGGATGATGTATGTGCCGTTGGAAAAGTTTCGCCGAAACCGTATACAAACGACACCTTAACCATCTTCGTAGCTTAAGTTGAAAGTCGACGGACAGAAATGATCTATGCGGCTTTGACCACGTCTCGCCTATACCTTTAAACACCTTAGTTCCTGAGTTGAAAGTCGACACACGGATGGGCGTACATACATTATTTATGCAGCTTCAAACTCGCCTCGCTGAGACTTTTCGAACGATACCTCAATACCTTCATAGCCATAGTAGTTCCTGAGTTGAAAGTTGTCGACGCACGGACGAATAAACATGGTCTATGGGGCTCGCCAAGACCTTTCCAACAACACCCCAACTATTTTCGTCCTGAGTTGAAAGTTGTGGACAGATAGACAGTCAGACATAGTGATGATATCTGGTATAGTAAAAAGTAATCCATTATTTTGCCAATAGATGGCTTCAGTGATCTGTATCTCGCGTTGTATAAGTCCGATCGGGTTCAACGAGATGGCGTTCAAACGATGAGATTGCGTACTACAAACACTGTTCAGATAGTTGTGATGAGTTTACTCAGTGTTGTGTGAGCGCGCGTCAAAATGGACACTAGCAAAGAAAAAATACGCTATATTTTACAGTTTTTCTTCGATAAAGGCGAAAACGCAAGCCAGGCGGCTGCAAATGTGAATAGTGTTTATGGTCCTGATACTGTAACAGCCAATCATGCGCAATTTTGGTTTCGTCGATTCCGTTCCGGTAATTTTGACGTAAAAAATGTACCACGCACTGGAAGGCCACGTGTCGAAAATGTCGATAAAATCATGGACATTGTCGCGTCCGACCGTCATGTAAGCACTGTTTCGATTGCCCAAGAGCTAAACATTGCACAAAAAACCGTGTGGAACCATTTGCATAAGGCTGGATACACAAAGAAGCTTGATGTATGGGTGCCACACGAGTTAACGCAAAAAAACCTCATGGACCGAATTTCCATCTGCGAATCGCTGCTGAATCGCAACAAAAGTGACCCATTTCTGAAGCGGTTGGTGACTGGTGATGAAAAGTGGATCACTTACGACAACGTCACGCGAAAACGGTCGTGGTCGAAGCGCGGTGCGCCGGCGCAAACGGTGCCAAAGCCAGGATTGACGGCCAGGAATGTTTTGCTGTGTGTTTGGTGGGATTGGCAGGGAATTATCTACTATGAGCTGCTCCCCTACGGCCAAACCTTTAACTCGGAACTATACTGTCAACAATTGGACCGTCTGAAGGCAGCAATCGCCCAGAAGCGGCCAGCTTTGGCCAATAGGAGAGGCATTGTGTTCCACCAGGACAACGCCAGGCCACACACATCGATAGTGACTCGCCAGAAGCTCCGGGAGCTTGGTTGGGACGTTCTTATGCATCCATCTTATAGTCCGGACCTGGCACCGAGTGATTACCATCTGTTTCTGTCCATGGCGAACACGTTTGCTGGTGAAAAATTCGCTTCAAGAGAAGCTTGTGAAAATCGACTGTCTCAATTTTTTGCCAATAGGGACAAGGGCTTCTATGAGAGAGGCATCATGATATTACCTTCCAAATGGCAACACGTTATCGAACAAAACGGCGCATATGTGACCTAAATCGGATCATTCTAACTATGGCAAGTCAAGCCTTCAATGTCATGCAAAAATAATGGATTACTTTTTACTACACCGGATATAATGCTTCCTATCTTTAGCTGCTGAAACCTAAAGAAGCACTTAGAATAAATTATATAAGATAAAATTTACACCAACGAATAAACTGATAAAAATAAGGAAAATAATCAATGCTTATCAAGGTTGGAAACATTTTTCTTACTTTTGGATGAATTTAAGATGATCACACAGTGTGAAAATAATTTAATCAAGCTTTCAAAGACATATTACTCTTTCATTTTCAAGGCTGTAGGATCAAGTTATGGCCTTAAGGAGATTAGGTTAATTAGCGATTCTGATCTTCTCTGTCACTTAGTGGTGCCCATAATATTTGTGCTAGCGTGCGAAGTGTAGTTATAAGAAATTACTCGAATGAACAATATCCAAGTAAGTACCTGGTAAATTTAGAAATTCTCTTTTATTGTATGGCGTTTCAGTTCATTTGCCAGGCGCGAGTTAGTGTTGCCAGAGCCCACTCATTGAATACAGTTCACTGTTGTGCTCCTTATTTGCAAATGTGAGATTTCCTCTTGTACACTGTCTGGGTGTATCTCTTGCTTGGTAACGCTGTTCCTGTGAAATCTATTGATGAAAAGTTTACCCTGTTCATCGCCCATTGCTTTTTATTAATCGGGCAAGAAACTCAGATGCGGGTTTAGAAAATCCAGTTGTAATAATAGTCTGCGTAGCAACAGTTGATAGTTTTGCAACCGATCACCCGCAAACTGCTCATAGGCTTCAGTCCTATGTGTTTGCATCTGGAACATAAACAGCAGCATTTTCCTAACTTATAGACATAATAGAAATCTGTGCGTGTCAGGGAAGTTTTCAGTCATCGGGGATGAAATACAATAAGCAGCAGTCATTCTCCAAATTCTACCAAAAGTTTGTTGGCAAATGTAATCAATCTCTTCTTTAACACTGTTCCTGGGTCAACAGAAAATAATCTTGTTCCTGAATGCAACTTTCGTTTTTATTTTTTTCCCCTCAAATCACACTTTGTACTCGTTTATAACATATGTAGCACAAACCGTTGGTCCATCAACAGAAAATGTGCGTGATCGTTGGGAAATAGTGGGTTAGGTTGCCAACTTAAAACCAATGCATTTTATAATAATATTTGTCGTTGG
>JAGDQP010000196.1:0-27848 GCA_022664845.1 Lepisma saccharinum
AGAAAGCAAAGGTTTTAACCACGAGCTACTTTTACAGCTCGAGAAATTTTGCCAAGATTTGTCTTATTAAAACACCAGCAGCTAAGTCACGCTAAGTGGACCATTTTATACATTAGTGATTTTAGATAAGGAAGATTAGATTGTTTTATTTTAGTAATAGTAAAACAAACTTACTGTTTGCAAAAGGAATGATATTCATTTCCATCTACGCAGTTGTTTTCGAACAGAACAATCCTGTGTCTGGATGCTTTTTCCAGATTTAAATCTGCATTGCATATGTTATACGCGTAAAAGCATATAACAATTCACTTTGTTAAAACAGCTTTTCTTATTGATGAAAATTTCTTTATGAAAAAATTATTAGAATGAAATGTTAATAGCATTTCCCTTCACACTTTATGCCAGAAACTGAAACATACGTAATTGGGTTATTTCATGACAAATCATCCAATTTTAGAAAATCTTAGGGGAAAAAAAATCGTATGTGGGTTCCTACATACCTGAAGATATCAGAACCACTTCAGAAGAAATGTTATGCCCTTATTTCTCGCGGGGTGACCATATTTCCAAAATGGCGGGTGGTGGTTTTAACTTCCGTAGGCATGTACGGAAACCTGAATATCTAAAAAAACTAGAAGAGCTAGAGAGCTTAATCAAAAACCTTTGGGTAGCTCTTGAAGTGTACTTTGAACATATGGAATCACATTTTCGGGAAATTAATTTCGTTATTTCAATAATTAGGTTGAAAAATAAGTAACAACATGTGTAAAATTTGATATTTAACAAATGTTTGGGGGTGAAGGAATTGAATAAAATTCTACAAAATTTTGTAATATTTAGACCTACCAACCGAGTGTATGCACGCAAAAAATCATGGTCCTGAATCACACTTCTTCTCTTCTACGGGGGTTCAAACATGGTCCTTTGCGAAAAATGCCGGATTTCGGGCTTAAATGTCCGAGAACCGTTCGTCAATAAGATACTTCTAGAAGTCAGAAATGGAATGTAGTAACAGAGACACTATATTCATTACAAAATTACTTTCAGCCCGGAGTTGTGGAGGCTTGTTCTTCATTACACAGAATTTCTCGAAAATAAATCTTCATAGCAAGTGCAACTACAATAAAACTCCTAGTTTCGCACCAGGATTTTGTCTAGATTCAGAGGATCATCAAAATATCGCGATTGTACTACTATTATCACCTGCAAATCGATACATGAATTATAAATTTTAAGTTTTAATTTAGCCGTTTATTGGTAACGTGAAATATCACTACATTTGTTGTGGTAATAATAATGTAATGCAATATTTATTAATGTTCTACGAACAACATGGTGCAAATACAGCACTAAGTCATACAAGATATATATAGATATACAGGTAGCAGATAGATATACAGCTAAACAAGAAAGTGTTAAATATTGAAGTTTGATAGCAATACAATTGTTTTAAGTAATGGTTGTTGATTAAACATTTAAACAAATGCAATCTTTGTCAGAATCAGTCAATAATTTATGATGCCTTGTTCTGTACAAGGGAAGAACTAATTCGAAATTTTCCCTCTATTCTCTAAATTTGAATTTTATTTATAACGCTTAAGCCGGGATATTGGATGAGAAAGGATTCGGGAAGGTGTCGGCCAGGGCCTATGCTGTAGGTGCCATCCCAGCATTTGCCTGGTGTGACAGGAAAACCGTGGAAAAACTTCAATCTGGATGGTCGACCGCTGGGATTGAACCCACGGCCTCCCGAATACTACGCCAACGCACCACTGACCTACGGCGGCTCGGTCAATGTTCTAAAGATTCCAGATTAAAAAATTACCGTTTCAGACTTGTAAAATAGTTAGCTAATTTTCTTTTTCGGCAGCAAGAACATGGAATTCTGTGCTTATCAATATTACAAACTACTACCTACAATGCGTTCAGAGAAAAAGAGTGAAACACTTCCTTCATCAAACACTCAAGTACTTACGACCCAGTCTAACAATTTCACTCATTGATATTGTGTAATTAGAATGTTGAGTTTTTATACATGGTGGGCCAAAAGTAGCCTTGCCCTGTATGCACTGTGCAGTACATATGTATTTGTTACAATCATATTTATTCAATACTGTTTGTGCACATTTACTTAACACTTCACATACCCTTTTTAATACAGTTTAATCTCGTAAGTGCTCAAATTGATCTTCAAAATTGCAACATGCTTCGAAACTTTCCATAACATTATGACACACAATACGACACAAAATCTTATCTGCATCAATTTCAGTAAATGCTTCTGAGATGTACTCTTTTAATTCGTCTTTAGTGTGGGGGTTTCTCTCGTAAACCTTGTTTTTTACGACCCCCCCAAAAATAAATCAGTTAATTTTAGGTCAGGTGAACGTGGTGGCCATTCGATGCTGTTCCTTTTTCTGAATCAACGTTGTGGAAATGTTTGGTGAAGGTAGTTTCTTACTGCCGAAGCATAATGGGGAGGTGCTCCATCTTGCTGAAAGAACAGTTCGGCTAAGTTAGTTCTGGTTTTGAGCTGTGGCACTACCTCATCACGAAGAATTTCTGGGTAATTCGTCCCACCTGCAGTTCCGTCAAAAAAAGTCCGACATCACCTTCGCTGGACAGTGCACCCCACACTGTGATGCGAGGTTGGTTCAGTTGAGAAACATTAGGATTATCATCAGTCTAGTCAGTACACGCAGTTATACCTGTTCACGTGACCTGATAATTTGAAGCAAACCTCACCTGACCAGTTGATCTTATCCAGAAGGTCTGGCTCCAAACCGATTTGGTCACACATCGGTTCACAGAACTGCAATCGTGGGCGATTTGGCTTTAATTTAAGCTTACGCATTAAGCGTCGCAATTCGGTAAAAGTACGTCGTGTAGATTTCTTTGGACTGTTCACAAATGTTAGAGTAACTTACATCTTATTTTCTTCGGTCATAGAAGTCTTAAAACGACTAGATTTCGGTAAATTAACTACCGGACTTGTGCTTTCAAGTTCATTTCTTATGTGATAAGTTGCCTCTCGTGAAGGGAGAGGAAGAGGCGGAGGGTAAAAGCTCCTTGCCATACTGGGTTCACCCGCTCCGCATTTTCACACTTCCAATATTGCTTTAGTATTCACTTTCTTGCTCTTGATTTAAATTGGTTAACATTGCTGATAATTACATGTAAAAGATAAAAACCGACATTTGAGTAAATAGCGTAATCAATTTCTAAAACGTAGGTACATGATATAGAATACATGTTTTAATTATTGTTTTGAAAAAATAGATAAAAAACATTAAACCAATGGTAAAACAACTGTAAGGCTACTTTTGGCCCACTCTGTATAGATTTGAAACGGCTGATTTTTCTCGTGATAGAGAGGGGAAGGGGACTTTAGCATATAAGTATGTTTATTATTAATATTATTGTGCAAAAATATTATTTTCGCTTATTGCATTGTATTCCTAGTATTTTACTGATATTGTAACTCAGTATTGTCGTTTTGCCATAACTAGTAGCTACCGTACAATATTAAGTTTTCCTTTTTTTGTATTGTAAATAATGGAACTCAGCTTGTATTTTGACAAAGGTTAGCCATAGGCAGAACCTCGCCTACTTTAATGAAGAAAATTTCTATTTCGGTATTGATTTATTTATAAAGAAAGTATTCTTTCTTCCTCTATGTTCGAAAATGATAAATTATGAATTTGTGACCCCCTAGCTGAAGTTTGGTGGTCTCGTAGATAGATCCGTGCTGTAGTGGAACAGAATGGTATGATATGTGTGTGTGTGTGTGTGAATCAACACTGTACTTTTGAACAAAACATATGGAAAGTGGTACAGAAAATTCGCCAATGGAAATCGTGACATGTCAGATCCATTCATAAGTAGTTGGTTTCCAACAGTTTTCAAAAGGGTAACCATAAACATTGGACCTTTTACGTGAATATTACACGAAAATAAATAAATAAATAAAAAAAAAGGCATTGGAGCGAAAAGGTCCAATCTCCTCAAAATTTTGCAAAGGCTCGTCTGCATAGACAAAAGGTGATGCTCGTTTTTTTTTTTTTTTTTGTGAGATTGTCGCAGTTGATCCACTTGAACGTTTACCACATGACCAAACAATAACAGGAAGTACATATATGCAGTAGCCGACTCGTCTCAGGGACTCACGTCAAGAAACACGCCGCCCATCTTTTGTTAATCGTTATGGGGTTATTTTTCATTATGACAATGCTTGTACCCGTAAGAGCTTGTTTCTGTAAGAACGCAACACAAACTGTACGCGATTGGTTAGAAGATTCTCCACTATCCACTATGTGCACCGGGCATTTCCCCAAACATAAAGAGGTGCCTGAATGACTTTTTGTTTTACATCCATCAGAGTTGTACCGAAATGGGATCTACAACCACCTTAATGATGGAGAAAGGTTATCTGCACTAAGAACGAGTATGTGGATGGTGAGGTACAGTGCATTTGGCCGCAGGTTTATCGGGCTGCTTGTTACAGTCCAATATCAGGGTAAAAGAGCAGGTAAATTACTTTAATCTTTCACTTTTAATATGCTTGTAGCGGCAAAAGCTTTTTTTTGTGTGTGTGTGTGTGGGGGGGGGGGGGGTACTACTTGCCTGTAATTATACTTACGTACTTTCGGATTGGGAAAGGAAAAAATCTTCCAAAGAACGAATATGTATTAAACAAAGCTAGGTTTCTTTGTCCCTGATCTGGATTTTTTTTTCCCCTTTTTAGAGCAGCCGCTGAGATAAGCTATTCAGAACTACATACTTTCAGCTTGTTTATCTAATTTTCTCATTCATGTGTTTCAGAAATATCTTGTATAAATGGTACTTTGTTCATAACATTCTATCACCTTTAAATTCTTATGTACCAAGGTAGCTTACTAGTAAATATTAGATTTCAGTTAAAATCACAAGGCCTGTAACCACGTTTGGATTTCTGTCTAGTTTCATATCTTTAAGGGCAGAACTGCTTCGTTCATCTCCCACACGAAGTTGTGCTTATAAAATTATGAATCCCTTTACTTTTTCAAATTAAACATGATTTACAGGGTGTCCCATTTTAATCCCACCATTGGAATATTGGAAAGCACTGAAAGAAAATACAAGAAGTGTGTAGTGGAACATGTACCGACAGAGGGGGGGGGGGGGGGCAAACTTTCATGTGCAGTAGAATGATGTCACATGCACAGTGTTGCCACCTCAACACAAACTTATATTTTTTTCAAATGGGATACTTTCGGAGGTGATAGCATGAGTGAGTCATGATAAATAATAAAGTTTATATGAACATGAGTCGAGTTCTGCTTCGGTTTGGAGATACAGTGATTCCAACTTGGAACCCAAAATCAATGCCTAACATGCGAAGATAATGAATAATTATCAATAAATCAGAAACAATTGATTGAATGAAAATTTCGTTTGCAGTAATTTGTATGTAACAATATGGTGGATATCAGGATTGAAAACATCTCGTCACCAGTTTGTCAGTGTTGCCAACCTAGTGTAGCGTTTAATTTTTTCAAATTACACTACGTTGTATAATTAGCTATTTGGCATCTTCTAATGATGATAAACAACATATGTAAAGCATACATCGCCGTGTTGCAAACTGTGGATGAAATATGCTAGGGAAATACGTAGTTCGTAGAAGATCGCGGAAACCTTTGTCTTATCCATAGTTTGCAACACTGCGATCTGTGGTTTATGTATGTTGTTTATCATCAGTAGAGTATGCAAAATAGCTAATAGTACAACGTAGTACCATTCGAAAAAAATACACGCTCTACGGGGTTGACAACACTGAGAACCTGGTGGCATCGTGTTTTCAATTCTGATATCCACCATGTTGTTGCATACAAATTACTGCAAACAAAATTTTCATTCAATGAGTCGTTTCTGATTTATTGAGAATTATTTATTTTCTTCTCGTGTTAGGCGTTGATTTTGGGTTCCAAGTTGGAATCACTATATCTCCTAAACGAAGCAGAACTCTACCTGTGCCCATATAAAATTTTTGTTATTAAGACTCATACTATCACCTCCGAAAGTATTGAACCTTCATCCCATTTGAAAAAATATAAGTTTTTGTTGAGGTGGCAACACTGTGCATGTGACATAACTCTATTTCACATGAAAGTTTGTCCCCCCCCCCTCTGTCGGTACATGTTCCATTGCACACTTTTTGTATTTTCTTTCTCTCCAATATTGCAGTGGTGGGATTAAAATGGGACACCCTGTATATGCAACTAAATATAATAAAACTTTCGATAATACTGTGGATATAGTGGAAGTCACTTTCAGTTAGATAGGCGTAATTTCAAATATAAATACTGTAATCATCCCAATGTCTTTTGTCTTGCAGTAGTGACGACAGTAGCTTTCCTCAAGGAGCAGTATCAGCTCGTGCATTAGCCGCATGTATGAGAGTGGACTCGTACTTTTCACCTCATCTCGTGCCCAAAGTACAAGCAGCCATCAATATTTCTTCACTGCAGTTCGTGTTTCACAATCACATTGTCTGTGATGGAAAAAGTAAGCATAGTTTTTTCTCGTATAAATTATGGTGCAAGTTGATTTTAAATGCAAGAAGACAAAGAAAGACTTACTTTCGGTGTGTGTAAATACTTGTACTGTAGCGTCATGTATAAGAAACGCGGGTAAAATCTGAAACACGCTAGAAACAGTAAAAATTAAAATGCAGAGGAATTTCAACATGCATCGAATTGTTCAGCAGGTCTTGAGATGTTTCTTGACCCATCTGCGGCCGTTACAAAGGTGCTTTTCGTTATATTTACGAAGGGGGAAGACGGACACAAAGACAAAATTGTACATTAAATACATAAGCTCACTTAAATGCTTTCAAATGGTGCTTTGTTTGCTTTTATGTGTGTAGACATGAACAACAAATGAAGCGTGGTGTGTTGTACTCACGATACTGAACGTTCATGAAGAAGAAAAACTATTGAGAGTCATATGTTTACAAGGGATGGTCGAAACGTTTTGCGCTTTAGTACGAAGGGGCCAAGACACGAAGCTGAAAGTTGGTGTGAACGTCAGTCCTTCTCTTTGTATTTACTCCTGAAGCTAGTTCACTTTTCTGTCCTCTTCACCTTCCTGATGCCCTGATTTTAGAACTCCTCCGTTGGGCCCCGTTTACGTCTCCAGTTCAGTAATCACACCAAGCAGATTCTTCATGTTTGGGAACAGGGAAGAAGGCGCTTAGTATCAACTCCCATAAATATTGTGAATGGAGCATGCTGTCATACCCGCACTGATAAGTAAGGACGATGGTGGTATGAGCTTCATGAGCATGAAGCATACGAATTTCTCTACACCGTATCCCATGTCTTTTCCGCTTGATTTCTTGTAACTTCTGGAAAAGGCTTTGGTAGTAGTGAAATGATGTACGGCCACGAGTAAGGTAATTTTTGAGCAGTCTTCCAGAGATGCTTACATCATCTATAGCCTGCCTCTCCGTGGTTTATCAAGAACGTTGCTGTGGCTCATATAAAAGCGATTATTGTGTCATACGAAGGCTAGCTTTTGAACGGCGAACATACCTTCGTGAACTTGCTTCGCAAATTTGCCCTGCAAGTACAGGAATTTGATTACGCAACGAGCCTCAGTCTTGTCTATAACGCTGGTTCATACACAGTCAGAGTTTGAAAAAAAAAAAAACCTCACCCGCCCACCTGAGATCAGACAGTTTCTTTTTTTTTTCGAGTTTTATCGGGTTTATTTTTTTTTCGGCTTTACGTTTTTCAATTTTCTTGGAAGGTTTTAAAAATAAAATTTGAATGCATGTAAATGTAACGATGTGTACAGACCTCAGTAGCTCAGTCGATAACGGTACATCACTTACGTGAAATTTTAGTTTATTGATAGTCCTTAGGCATCTATGACTCAAGGCCGATATAGGGTAGGGGAAAAGATACGGAAAAGAATTGACCAGGGCCTAAGTTGAAGGTACTATCCCAGCATTTACCTTGTGTGACTGAGTAAAAATCCCAAAACCTCAAGTCAGGATGGTCGACCGCTGGTATCGAACCAAGAAACTCCCGAATGCGAAGCAAACGCTCTACCAATTGACACGTGTTCTGTGTGGGGGTGACCGCACTTGGTCTGTGCACCAGGCTCAAGCCGCGTCATGGTTCGGAGATCACGATTATTGTAGGTCCTATCATTTCCCATTCACCAGGGAAACAGTAAAACGAGAGAAATACCTATTCGGGATGCTCCCACTGGTCCGCCTGAGCAGGATCTGAATTGCCACGTGGCCGTTCGGGACACCAATCCACCAGACCAGTACAAACGCGGTAATCATAGTGCTATTTTTTAATCCTTCATTCTATTATGATTTCCTTATTAGCTCTGCTTCTGTGGATTGCAAGCGATCAGTGATAGTGTATGGCATATGTTGGAAAATTTATATTGTTATTAACAATAGTTGAAGATTCTAGTAATTAATTTTGCACGGAGTTTGATTTTTTCGGAAACTAATAGTTTTGATGTTGCAAAAATGTGATTTATCATATAACATACTTCAATAATAATTTCGTTTGAAAATAATTTGTTAATGAAGGCAAAGTAAAGAGCATCAAAGTCTATAATATATCTAGTTATAAGAGCTAATAATGGAATAGTGGAAATGCCAAATGTTCTAAGTACCATTTTTTGAAAGAAAAAAAAACTTTTGTCAACAAACATGTTCGATGTGCCCACAAATATATGCCCATCCTTATTTCAAGTGTCAAATCAATCAGGAAGAGGTGCAGACAATCACACTGTGTTGGAAGGAATACGATATATCAAATCTATTCTGTTTTCTGCTTCTGTAAAAAAAAATGTAATTTGGCACTTAGAACATTTGGCATTTGGCTGAGCTTAAATATTTCCATGTATTTCAATATTACAAAGATAAAATGTGATTTTAGATAGCAATATTATTTTAGCTAGAGTTATAATGACAGTCGTTCTCTGCATTCTAACAATCCAAAATACAATAGTTTTAAATATTATGCACTTCTATGATGTGCCCACAGAAATCATTTAAAAACAACAGTTAGGTTTTTTTTATAACCTTAACAATTTCTTAGTAAAGTGGAGAACTTTTCGAGCGTTCCTCGTAAAAATTTTCATTACAGTTGTAACACTACGTACAGTAGTGTATGTAATGCTACATAAAAAACTGACTGAGGTTTTCCAAGGTTTCATTCAGTTTCACCAGGCTAATACCGGGATGGTATCTTAAGGGAGGTCCTGGCCGATACCTTCCCCGTCCTTTTTCTTCTCCATCCTGGCCTGAGTCAAAGGTGCCAAAAGGCCATAGATAAAATTTAATTTAAAAAAAAATCTTAGAGAGGCCTTAAACGTAGTTGTGTATCTTAGTTTTATCGTTCTGATCTTATAAAAATGAGTTGTATCGTCAAACATTCGAAATATATTACCAGAGATGAAGATAAAATACAGGTAAATTTGTTCGGTCAGAAATTACATTCATTTAAAAAAAAAAAAAAAAAATCAATGTTGCATGGAAGGATGATTAGTAATATCTGTAGAGAGTTTTAGTCTCCTGAACTCCTTACTAGGTACCAAAGTCTTTTCTTCCAGTTCGTATGCAGAAGCTTCGAAAAGAAACATTCACTAAATTCAGGTCACAATCGTTACTTTTTCTATGACTTATTTTTGTTGCTTAAAGTGGGCATGAGCTCAAGTACTAAGGTTACATTGAAATTTAACCCAGAAGAAACAAGAGAATCTGTAAACATTCATGTGTATATCTGTATGCAAATTCACACCGTTGGTCCAATCTATGCCACATTTTCCGAAGGCCCTTCGCTTGATCAGGGGAAGACCATAATCAATAATATGCGATAATATCGCGGACTTTGGATCGGGAATGGGTAGGCACGCCAGTTTGAACCCCGCGACTGACCATCCTGAGATATTTTCATAATTTCACCTCAGTTTTACCAAGCAGATGCTGAGAGATGGTACCTTATGCAATACCTTCCCCATCGTCTCCCCTATCGTATCCCGGCCTGAACTAGAGGTGCCTCAAGGGCTTAAATAAACTCCAGCAAAATGAAACATTGTGGATCTCCAAGTGCACGCAGCTCACACAAACGGGCAGCCATATCAGTTAGTTTTTATAATACTGTATAATTAATATATACCTGAGTTATATTTTAAATTGAAATTATTCATTTAAACGATGAGAATTAACTGTTGAGGAGGTTGTAATAAATGTTTATCTTCTAATGAGGTTTCATTAATATTTGTTATTTTTATACTCCTGTTTCAGGTCTTCCAAAACCGCTAGATCCATTTGTGCATGATGGTTTAATGCCAAACACGCAGCCTTTTATGACAATAACCATTGACAATCTGAACGTTCTCTCCTGTCTTTGGGAGCATTCTCAGTTGGTTGAATTGAATGGCTCCCCTCGATGTGATATCATTGATTATGCTTTCCTAATGGAACATTGTATAGTAGAACCCTTTCAAACAAAGGTATGTAATTATACTGATATGCATGATAACAACTGTGATTTCCATATGCAGTACTAAGCATTCTTGGTGTATGTTTGCTTTTATATTTGCAAGATTTATCCTTTAAATTCGTCTTTGGTACTCGCAGCGATGGCTTGTGGTCGATTTTTCTGAGTGTCACACTACTTTAGATAGGATTTGGAGGCTGAACGCTATCAATGTAGACAAATTATGTAACGTATTAGTATTAACGTCTTTCCTATACTACACCGTTATCTTAATGCAACTTAAATACATGTACTTGCCGGCCGAGCGGTCTGCGGCGGTAGGCCATCGGCTCGAAGGTCCCGGGTTCGAGTCTCGGCAGGGGCATGGGTGTGGATTTTAACAGCTAAAGGCGAGTCGTGACGGGCCGAAGTCCAAAGTTACTAGACTGGCCCATATAAAAATAAAGTTTACCAAAGTTTTACTATTATGTACTTCGGACATACGAATCGGGTCCCTTTCTGCAAAAAAAAATTAAAATTATTAATGATACTGAACCGTTCTTATGAGAGTACTCATCTTATTTACGTTCGAAATAGGAAGTCAATTCTTCTTTCTCAATTTGAAAGTACTACGCGCCGGTTAAAGCGTGAAATTTCCTTGAGAAAGTCCTTTGCGATGAAACACATGCAGATATTTGTTTTGGGACGTTGTATTTCTCAAGTGTGAAACCAAGGACTTGTGCTTAAATGGCTGAAATCAGAGACTATTTTCGTCTACGGTTCATCACCACCAAATAAGAGACAGATAAAAACAAAATAGTGCATTTCTAACTTCACAACCACGTAGTCAGTCATTATTATTGTAAATGTCCCTTTTGAAAAGTTGTTGAACTGCCTTTTCGGTGTTTCGATGCTGTACACAATATTTAGATCTATCTCTCATGTTCCGAAATTTTAAATTTTTCTTCATGACAGTGCTGGAGAGCAAATCTCTTTAAGTGTATTTTACAAAATCGAAGATATAAAAAATTCACAAAGTTTCAAAAACGCTAATTAAAACTGCTGTAGTTACATACACACGAGTCACAATCACGCATTTCACACAAATGAATTATTTTCACTAATTTTCTGTTTATAACTATTTTTTTAAAACAATGTTTGACCATTGTTCATACAGTATCTTATAGTGTTCTATTCCTATAAGTATCTTATAGTGTTTTATATATATGTGAGTGTGAATAAGTTCGTATTAATTTTGTTACATAAAGTATTAGACATTCGTTTTAACTGTAACATGTTGTTGGTCTGTGGTTTATTTCCCGTGAATTAATGTTTATACGTGGTGTATATTATAATTAGATTATGCATTCATATCACTTTAGCACGTTCCGTGCAGAACAGATTTGTGTATAAAATAATAAAAGTCTGTCAAGTTTCATAAGTTTCTCATAGGAAAAAAAAACACTACCGCTGACTGACAAGCGAGATAAAAAGGTAAACCCGTGTCGTGTTGCCACAGATAGACAGGTTCTTGCATGGAAACTATTTGCATTCAAGGTGCTTTTTTGTTATTCAGTTCTTCCGTGTGGGGCAAATAAAAGTGGCCCGGAGAACAGAGTGCTAGGGTACATAGAGACACAGCAGAAGAAAGGAACCACAGTACTAACCTGACTATAGCAGATGTTGAAAATGATCACCATTCATCTCTTAGCACTTTTGGGCCCTGGTCAGCAAGTTGCTTGAAGGCAGATCGAAGCTAGACTGCTGGAATTGCTGCAATCTCATCCGAAATGTTCTGTTGCAGTTCTTGAAGACTATGAGGGTTGTTGCGACACACCTTCGACTTGAGGGTACCCCTCAAAAAGTAATCGCACACTGACAGATCAGGTGACCTAGGTGGCCAGCTAGGGCCGAGACCAGACTGACCTCTGCTGACAACTCGGTGAAGAGTGTGTAAATGTGCTCCAAGGTTCGGCCGGCTGTATGGGCAGTTGCTCCATCCTGTTGGAACTAACTGTAGGTCTTTTGCTCCTCAGTTAATGCTGCCACAAATGGATTTAAAATGTTGGCAATGTAATGCGCCGAATTCAGCGTCTGATGAAAGAAGATGGAACCAATAATGCGGCGTGCAGACACTGCACATCAAACCCCAACCTTCTGATCATGTAATGATGTTTCGTGAAAGTTATGCGGATTCTCCGCTGCCCAGAACCTGTGATTCTGTGAGTTGACATAACCACTCAGGTGAAACCAGTCTTCATCAGAAATAAAGAACAGATCCATGTCCAAGCCATTCATTGTAATCTCAGTGAACAGCCACTCACAAAACTGGAGGCGCTGAGGAGCATCTGCTGGTTTTAATGCATGCACAACAAACACTCGGTAGGGATGCATGTGCAGGTCCAGGTGGAGAATTCGTCTGCATGATCGACGTGATATGTCAGTCTCTTGCGACAGGCGTCGGGTTGATTTGGTAGGACTCTGAAGCATTTTCTGGTGAACTGCAGCCACATTTTCGGGTGTGCGGACACGTTTCGGAATGTTTTTGACTTGTTCAACACTGATCCTGTCTGACCCCATTTTCGGACTAAGCGTTGCATGGCACTTTTTGCTGGCACTTTGACACCATTAAACTTCTGAGCAAACAACTGACCACATCGTTTCCACGACTTTGTTGTCACGTAACTTTCCACCACGAACACCCGCTCCTCCACTGTAAGTACTACCTTCCCCTTTGCACAGCTCCACTCACACTGACACAGCCCGTACTACGCTCTCTTTGGATAACGTGGTGGGCGTACACGTGGTGTGGTTATATGCCTCCAGTCACGTCCACTCGTCCGGGCCACTTTTATTTGCCCCACCCTGTATATAGGAGAAATAAAACCTAATGTCTGTCTGTCTGTGTGTTTGAACACGATTTAAATCTACATGCGTGCATTGATTTCAACCAAATTTTGCATACATGTTCTTTGGGTTCAGGTGCAGGAGCTTTAGGTATTTTAAGTAACCGGAAGTGACTGTGCCGCGGTCTAATTAATAAAAGCCTTAATTTTATTGATTATAACAATGAAATAAATACATTGTTTCCATCTTTAAGTTAAAACAACAGTTAAAAATAAATAAATAGTTAAGTTTTTTTTTATTTAAATTTGGATTGTTGTAAATGGATATTTTGATTTCATGTTTTTAAATATTGTAGTAGTATTTGCAGTAGTATTAGCAGTAACAGTAGTAGTTCTGTAGTATTAGTTAGTTGTAGCATAAGTAGTAGCTGTAGTAGTCGTAGTAGTAGTACGTAGTAGTATTTATAATAGAAGTGGTAGTTGTACTAGATGTATTTGTAGCAATAGTAGTTATTAGTAGTAGCAGTACTATTATTAGTTGTAGTAGTTTATTAGTTTTTGTAGTGGTACGGCTATTAGTGTTGCCAACGTATTTTACTCACCCCGCACCAACGGGCTAGTTTTTAATAAAATTTAAATCAAAACTCATGATCCGGCTTTACTTGGACCCAGTTGAATACGAAATTTCCAACAAGTAAGTTATTTGACAACAACATACCTTTTAACAAACTATTGTATGTGACACTTCTTGCTTGTTACAGTATTTTCACGTGCATGTTTATAATAATTAAACAAAAAGGTTGTCACATAAGCACACCAGAAGATGGTCTTAGGTTTTGAACCAGAAGTTCTTTCTTCCTTTTTTCTTTCTTTTTTCCTAACGAGGATTAGAAAAACATAAGAGTACGTTATTTATTTTAGAATCAACGACTTTTTGTTCATGTCATTCGAAATGAATTTGTTAAATACAATTCATGAAATTGAAAAATAGCTGTGTAGACACACACTATTGTCGTATGTAAACATCTGCACGCGTGATGTGACCACGGATGACGGCGTGGCGCTGATGGCTTAGTTGTAGATCACTTGGCCAACAACCGAGACAGCATGTTCGGTTCTCGATCAATCCAGCGAACATTTTTTCTGAATGGTTCAACTATTTACACATATGGTTTTGAAAAACAGTTTCTAATCCATTGCATTATCCCGTACACATTTTAATGTTCAATTTTGGCTTTTAATAGGTGAAGTTGTTTTTCCATAAGGATAAGGAGGCTGAGGAACCTAGCTGTATGAAAGTTTCATGCCTAACACAGCCCGTAGCTGTGCGATTCGGACCTTCAACTGGTCACACCCTCACAGTTTCTACTCAAGTCTGGAGTCAAGCTTTGGCCAGAGTATTTGATCAGCCTATTATTGAAGAAAGGTAAGAGTCGAAATTTCTGTTTTTACGTCATAGATTTTTAATATACGAGATGTACGTGCAGATCTTCTGTTGTTCATTGTGATATTAATACTTGGCAAAGAAGAAAAGTGAAAATATTTGTAAGCATTTTTTCTAAGTATATGTATATATAAACTTACTTGGCGCATTGCTTAACAGCCCTAGTAGCTCAATCAAACTTCATCAGTTGAGTTCGAAAGAAGGAAAAAAAACTTACATTAAAACTATCATCGGCTGAAGTCACAGGGAGGTAAAAGGAAAACTGAGCTGAAATCGAAGCTCAAGCAGGCGTAAATGTTGACAGTAGATTATGGGGTGCTTGGGCTTCGATCTTTGATCTTCTTTAATGCGTAAAATATTGCCTGTTTCCAAAGTCTCAGTTTATAATAGTTCCCAATTGTGTTCTTTCGCAAGTAACTAGGTGAAATTTCAAAATTATGTGCAGAAATAAAAAGAGAATGGGACAACACACTAAATATCATCATAGCCCGTGAAATTAAAGTTGACGGGTTTCAGATTTTTTTAAAAAAAAGAAATCACTCAGTTACGAAATAATTACCGTGGGAGATTTTTCTGGAACTCCCAGAACGTTCTTGTAGAGTTAATTCAAACTTTTATTTAGAACACGGTGATCTTACTTAGTTGTAGTTGTAATAGCCTTCCGATATAGTCAGTTTACTGTGCTTTACGACAGTTATAAATTAATTTGACTGTCGGGTTTTAGTGAATACTGACATACTTTATTGAGACTCCACATTTGTGTCAGAATTCTGATGCTGTTTTAACTCAACCATGCAAGTAATTACAACCTAGAGTGCAAGGGCGAATCCTCCTTAGGTCCCCCTTCTACTACTTCCACATCAGCAAGAATGTGTGTTAAAAAATTAATACTGCAGCAATGTTTAGCTGATCTTTCTCTGTAGCCTAAATATCTAATTATTATACAGTTGGGTTATAGAGCCCCGATATCAAGAGGGTTAGGATGATAATACGTATACGGATGATAATATATCATCCGTAGTGTTAAAATCCATGGCTCTGTCTCTGGCTTTTCCTTTGTTTCTCATATTTAATGTTTTACTGAAGGTACTTACCCGGATCTATGGAAGATGGCTAATGTGATGCCCATATACAAGTCGGGTGGTAGGAATTTTGTATCTAATTATCGACCTATTTCCCTTCTTCCAGCGCTGTCCATTCTTTATGAAAGGATCATCAAGCATCGTCTCCTGACAGCGACTATTTCACACATTCATCAGTCTCCACATTGATTCTTCCTGGTACATCATGTTTAAGTAATCTGGTTGTTCCACAGACTCATGCTGTTGAAGCTTTTGCCCATAACTCTCAACTGGATGTAATTATCGTCGATCTTAAAAAAACTTTTGATTCAATAAATCATGAAATACTGCTGTATAAATTATCAACTAGATTTAACATTACTGGTTCCCTTCTTGCACTGCTACGAAGTTATTTATCCCATCAATGTCAGAGAGTGGTATTGGATAGTATTAATTCCAATTGGTTGCCTGTCCTGTCTGGTGTTACACAGTGGTTCGTTTTAGAACTGTCACTTTTTGTTCTGTATGTGGATGATCTTGCTGAGTTGTGTGAACACTATAATTATAAGTTACTTCTATTCGCGGATAACTGTAAAGTGTTCCGTGGAATTAATAACCTTAATGATGTGACTGGGCTCTAACTTGATATTAATGCATTTATTTCTTGGTGTGAACAGTGGGATTTAAAAATAATACCGGCTAAATGTATGTCTTTCACGATCTTGCTAAAAGAAAAATGTCTTTCACAGCTCTTTTATTATTGGAGACACTATTATTAAGCAAACTAGTAGTCCTAATGACCTTGGAGTTATCGTACATTCGAAACTAAGCTTCGAAGAACATGTTGCCACAACCAAAAAAGCTATGCGTCTCCTTGGGTTACTCTACAGATACATCGAGATCAGAAATCTTCAGGATTTATCTTTATATTACAAAACTTACGTTTCCCCTTCACTGGAGTACTGTTCACCCGTATAGTCTATAGCTACTCCTACAGTGCTTTCTAAGTTTGAGAGAGTTTTAAACTTATTTCCTAGCAGTTCTTAGATTTAGAGTTCCCACTGCTCGCAACTTGGACAAAAAAAAAAAAAAAAAAAACATTACTTCAAGTGTTGAATATTGAATCTCCAGAATATCGTCGTAAGGTGGACGATTTCAGGTTCCTCTATAAAATTATAAATGGACAGATCAGATGTGACCAACTATTATCATACATATTTCAGAGTACCTACGCGGAGTACAAGATCCAGACACTATTTTGCTCGTCCATACCCAAGGATATCACTAATAAAGAGATCCTTATGTTATAGATTACCCGCCCAATTCAGTGAACTGGCTAGTGAACTGGACAGTTAAAATACGTATTTGAGAATGGCTACTGAACAACTGAATCTGTAGTTTAAGTTTTATTTAGCTCGGTATTGCTTCTAATATCTAGTTTATTGTTATTTCTTTTCTTTGTTGTTTATTGTTATTTTCTTTTGTTTGTTGCGCATTGTTATTTGTCCAATGTAAAATGGCTTAAGCTGTATTTGGATACCTAATAAATAAATAAATAATGAATAGACTGTAAAATACGACGAGTTGCTCAGTTAATATTTAATACTATTTCTATCGATAGAAGGCAATATATATCATACATGTCTAGAGCGAAGTCCTAAGTAAATATTGAAAATAATATAAACATCTTTTGTGCTGTTTACAAGTAAATAACAGAAAAGTGAAGTAGCAGAAAATGCACCAATCCTTGATATTTTGGTGGGATCTCTTTTTGATTGACTTCAAACGCATACTAACTTAAAACACAAGTGAAATTAGGAAGATCATCTTTAGGGCTTGTATAAATAATCTGGGTGTAAGTTTTTTCAGACATTAATCATTGTAAACATTTCATGGTAATATCGAAAGCCTATGTTAATATTTGTGTCGACTTACCAATTACATTTTATCAAGTTAAAAGATGAGATTTTGCTTTGTTTTAATGGTGTAAATCACTAGTTAACGAAAATACACACGTTGAGCATCCGAAATAATTCCTATCTGAAATTATTTGCGAGAGAATGGATGTTAGACTTATAGTTATAGGAGAAACGCAGCGGTGCGGCTTTAATAAGTTGTTTGGCCACTTTTCTGACTCAACTAATGCGTTGTATGTAGAACTGGCTATTACAATGAAGGAGATAGCTTCCTCGGGAAACATCTGTCGAGAATCGAGGTACAAACCTAAGCTAAAAGGTTTGTAGAGGCACTTTTGAAGTTCTGACAGCGCAAATATTCTTGAGGATTTTTTCAGTCACAACTACTCTTTCGATCTATCTGCAAAGTAGTGGAGCTGATCTGTTGCAGTGATATCAAATGGTACAGTCAGTACTATCGCAACTCCAAACATATTGCACTGATTTAAAATCTGTTAAAGAGACTGCTGGCAAATTTGCTGAGTGGGTGAACAGTAAACTAGGTCACGAAAGCTCAAGAGGTTTTCTTTTGTATTGTATATAGTTATTGCATATGCATTGTAACCTGCATATGCATATGCATTGCATATAATTATTTACAGTATTTCGAGAAAATCTCAGCAGCATGGTACTCTGTGGGCTGACATGTCATGCCTTGACCCAAAGAACCTCAGTCAACTTAGTGAACTCCTTAGAAACATAGTTACAAAAACTAGTCGATCTGCTATAGAAATTTAAGTCAGATATATTAAAACAGTCTCTCTCTAAGAGAAGAATTGCTTGACTTCTCAGTGAAATATTTATCACTAAAGGAAAGCTGTAGTGATGTGTAAGGAAAAAATGAACAACAAAACAAGGGCAATACTGAAACATCGGACAACTCTGAAACGGATGAGCTTTACCTCTCAGTACAAGAAGAAAAAAGTACTTTTGTAAAAATTGTCCAAGTTGTTATTTAGTGCTAAAAAATTAAAACTTATACAGTAACACTTATCCAAGCTTGCAACTGGCATATAAGTTTGTACTAATAATGTTGTCAGTTATACAGGTGTTTTGTGAACGAAGTTTTTCATACCTTCTACCTAGCCTAACTGGGAATCGTTAATATGCCAACGAGGATCTTGGGTAGCACACGCACAAGCGAGAATAGTACGCAAACGATCTCATTGGGATTGACGGCATTTCTCAGTATCTGAGTGTGGAGTTAGTCTGAGTTCTACAGCAGTCATTGCACAGAGACTGAGACAGGATCCATCATGCCCAATATCCAGCCGTAAAATAAACATAATCTTCCACCTGTTGTTACCAAACCAACTTCTACCCAATCCCAATCCACCGCTCAAGGAGCCAGTCCAAAATCTCATCGCAAGACCAGCAACCGTTCATCGCCTTCAAGCTTCAGATCTCGTTCTCCAGTTCCCCGAAGACCAGGCAGTTCGAACTCACCTCCACAGAAAAAGCAACTCCGACTCTGACAGTCTACATTCTATGGATGCCACCGATCAGTCTACATTTCATCAAGCAGCAACTACTACACCTAAACTGCTGTTACAACAACTCCAGAAGTTCCTTTCACGAGAAGTCAACGATAATCATTCCGACCAAAAATAAAATAATCCTTCAATCACCAAACCCTGACAACCACTATAAGAAATAACTTCAGTTTCGAAATTTTTGAGAAATAGGTCAATCTACAGAAGCTAGACAACAAGCCAATCCGACAACCTCCGCCTTCTAGACGATCTCCGATGCTTTCTGTGATCATAAGAGTCGATCTAGATGTCACAGACGCTGAAGCATAGCAAGAACTCACCATGGAAGAACATACAATTTCTAAAAGTCTCCGAATCGAAACAAAAGAAGGAACACCAAATTTTATGATCAGGATTCTCACACCACATCAACAGACCACATTTTACTAGCCAGTGGAGCGTACATGTATAAGAGAAGATATCGAGCAGAATCATCCCGTACCACATCACCCCTACCTCTCCGCTGTGAAAAATGCCAAGCCTATAACTCTCATGATCCTCAACACTGTCCAAATGGCCCAAAATGTGGCTCTTGCGTCGGACCTCACTGAACCAGAGACTGTACCAACTTACAATCCCCACCTAAGTGTAATACCTATGGCAAATCCCACTCCATAAGTGTAAAGGCCGTCCTCAAATCGAACCTGATACACCAGCGTACATTACACCTCTCCACCTTCCAGAACCCGTACAGCAAGATCCTATTACTTCAGACCAACAACCCATTACAGTCGCTCAAACCCTTACTCTCCTTACACTTACCTTCCAGAATATCTTCCCATTTGACCGAGAAAAGATCCTTCAACACATTCAACACGCCGCCAAAGAGACATTCCATGTTTACTTTAAAGCAGCCTACTCTGGTCTTAACGTTCATTTCCATACCTCACCAGCCTTTCCTCCTGACTGATTCATTACAACCTTCACACTCGTCACATTATTTCTCACCTCTATCCGTGTACTGTATTCATTAATGTTCACTAAGGACTCATCCGTCCTGCATTGCATCTAGAGTCGCCACTAGGTGAGAAGAATAACCCTAAATTTGTCTTCGATGTGTTAACGTGCTGTGGCATCAAAGTGCACTGCATTCTCATTATTCGTTCAAATAATTTTCATCTTAAATTTACCCAAAAATATGATTATAAGCAAAGCTGAATCTGAGATAGAAAGATGATAATAAAATAAAGGATATAAATAATATTGTACTGACCCTCAGTCAATCCATCCATCCTTTCAACCCTATACATTCCCTTACTCTTCTTTCCGAAATAGAGGCCGTAACCCTCTACTTCGGTGACGAAGATTTTCGAAACTGAATTTTTTGGAAAAACAGATTGAGAAGTACACTGACACAAGAACATTGGAAACATTAATGCTTATGCCTTGGAACGAAATATGGTAGTAACTTTAGAAAACAACATTATTATAGATGTAGTGGCTTCCAAAAGTGAAGTGTACAAAACATATTGAAGCTCTAGTGAAGCGTGTGTATTTTTCATTGTCTTATCTATGTTGTTATTGGTTTGGAAACAGGTGTATCCGTGTTTTTACTGTAAATTCACAGATTTTCTTTTAAAACTATAGTGGCTATGAAAATTAAGGTATTGATAATGGGACTCCAAAAAATGAGCCTCCCGAGCCCATCCGCCCCTGCTAGAATGTAATTATGTCTTCTTCCTTTGCATTTCGTTACATTTTTTTTTTTTTCACAGTGTCTTAGTCTATTACCACGATGAACGTATGTCATAATTGAAACATTACAACACAGGAAGGTTTTTATCGTACCGAATTACCGTATTGGGTTCAGGAAAATCTCCAAAAGCAAATTCTAGCAGGTTCTGACATCTTTCGAAGAACACACCGTCTTCTTTATTAAAGGAAGGACAATCTGGGAATCGGCAATGGATCGATCTTAAAGGTTGTCCTTCCTCTAATAAAGAAGACTGTGTGTTCTTCGAAAGACGTCAGAACCTTCTCGAATTCGCGTTTGGAGGTGTTTGTGAATCAAAAGGACAAGATAATATGTCAGAAATGTTCGTAGTTCATAGGAGAATAAGGTAATAAACTAAAAAATTAATATTTTTATAAAATATATTGAGGGTTAACCTTTTTTTTTTTTTTTTTTCTTTCTTTCTTTCTTTCTTTCTTTCTTTCTTCACCTGAAGTTATTGTCTTCATTGAAAGGAGAAAAATTGGCGAACTTTCCAGATGAAACTTCGTAACAAATAAACCTAGACTTAAACTGGACATTTATTGTTAACGAAATTTCAACTGGAAAGTTCGCTAATTTTTCTCCTTTCAGTAAAAAGACAACAACAACTTTAGGTGACAAGAACTGTAGGTACGAGGTATCTGTAGCTAACCCTCGATATTTTTCTAGATACTTCATTTTCTGTATGTGGATTCAAAATATTGAAACGTTATTTAATACGTTTTCCACTTCCTTTTTCCAGTTCTTTGGTGCTAATTACAAGGTATGTTATATGTAACGATACAGTTGATGTTGTGAAATTCGGCCAAGTTGATACTGATGAAAGCATCTTATTAATGAGTAGGCAGGCTCACTTCTACGTGTGGAGGACTCAAAAAGCAAAGCAGGTTTGTTATCAGTACTTCATATATAATTTAGAAAGATATTAAAACGTTCGTGGGCTAAACATGAAGAACTACTGCTAGGTGCTTATAATTTTTGTGGTATTGTACAGATTTTCATTCCTCTATCAGTTCTTTTCTTTTCTCTCTCTTTCTTTTGCAGCTACTGAATAGAGTTTTTGTTTTAAAGGACGGAGTAGAAATGGCCAAGGGTGGCAGATGGCTTTCACTCCAAAGGGCGTTCATGAAGATATAGTAAGAACCTTGAGATTTTTTTATTTGCATCCTTTAAGCGTTCCAGGCTCTGATCGGGATAGGGTGATGGAGAGGATATTAGAAGATAGTGGTCAGGAACTAGTTTGTAGGTACTATCATATAATTTACCTAGTGTGACTAAGGAAAAACTTCAAGCACGAGGAACACTGGGCAAAAAATCCCAAAAAAGATTGTAGTGAAGAAATGAGCTTCTGTATTACATATTCCCATCTCCATTCCGTCACTGCAAACACCTCTAATTTTTCATCTGTATAAAGAGAAAAGAAAAAATTACAGAACAACGAAGCTCCGTATATAAGTACACAAAAGATCACATAACATATAACAAAAATTACAATTACCTAGCAATAGCCTTTAGAATTAAGCCACGAACTTTTTAGATGTTCCTCATATATCTATAGTGGGAACAATATGTGCTCGAATAGCAAGTAGATATTAAGGGAGAAGATCTGGCAGTGTGTACTAATAGAAAGCCTGATATAATGACGCACTGTGAGTTTTAACGAAGATCCCATGAAATCCCATGAAAAACAAGCAAGGAAAACATGTTTGGGGATTAATTTGAAGTTCACTCGTTTTGCTTTCCTTCCTAGTGTATCGTAGATGTACCTCGTACATTTATTTATTCCTATATTTATTGTGGGTGCATTAGCCTGCAGAAGAGGAAACGTACTGACATTGTAATTTAAAGAAAATATAAGTGTACACAATGAAAGAAGGATAGTATTCACTTAGTTAACTTGTCGAAAAACGAGAAGTTTACCTCAATGTCCAACAGTTCGTCAAAATTTGTGTTTTACGCCAGCTTTACTTATTGTCTATCGGGCATATGAATGGTACAAGAAACAATTGTTAGTACCTTCCCTTTCATATTACTGTACAGTTATCTTATTTTGCTCTGTTAAATATCGTCATTTTTTTCTTATTGATGTGTAAGCAAAATGTCAAATCCACTAGCGGTATCTATGAGTACAATATAAAAATGAAACAAGAAATATAAAATCTAAGCAGAATAAAAAGCACGAGTCAAAAGAAAGTCAATTTACACTACAAATGCACTAGACGATACCAAAACACACTAAAAAATTAATAGCTGAAACAATGTTACACGTAAAACGTAATACAATAAACATGGTGATAACTATTTGCTAAGTGACATTTTTTTGCTGAGGGTTGTTAGTTATTTTCAAAACTATGTTCCTACGCAGTTAATTCTCGTTAATCTTTTCTTTTTTTTTTTTTTTCACTACAATTAACTAACTAGTCCAAACGTTTCAATTCAGCGCTAAATCTTCGTCCAAGGACGAACGCAAATAAATACTCAAAAAATTAAATAGAGAAACGTACGGAACTCGTAAGTTCATCGGCGCATTGACAAACGTTCGCCACTGGATTCTATCCTGAACAACATCGAGCTAGTTTTCCTCTTGAACATTTACTTCTCGAATATCCTTTTTAATATTGTCCTTCTAAAGTCGTCTCGGTCTTCCCAGTGGTCTCTTTCCCTCCAGCTTCCCAACCATGCTAGAATATAATCTTCGATTTTTCCCCATCCGAGCTACATGGTCTGCCCATCTTAGTCGTCGCGATTTCATTATTCTTACAATATCTGGGGCATCGTACAGTCCGTGGAGTTGTTCATTATGCAGTCTCCTACATTCTCCAGTCATCTCGTACCGTTTCGGCCCGTATATCTTTCTCAAAAGCTTATTTTCACACGTAATTTATGTTCATCTGATAGGGTCGTACTCCAACTTTAGCAACCCTAAAGTATTACCAGAAGAACAATCGTTCTGTATATTTTCAATTTCAATTTCCTTGATATTAATCGCGATGATAGAAGTTTCTGGACTGAATATAAACATGCGTTGTCCAATACTGAGCGACCTTTTATTTCTTCCGTGACCTCACTCTTGCTTGTTACATGTGCAGCAGCCAAGTATTTAAATTTGCTCTATGATCTCATCCCTAATTATTTTGTTTTTATTTCCTTCATTCTCTGTGTTCCGGCTTGTTATTAGGTATTTTATCTATGTTTATCTGTAGACCTATTTCATCGCACTCTTTTACTAAAACATTGGTGTTGTTTTGTAGTGCATCTAGATCCCTATTAAATGTACATCATCTGCTTACATGAACAGTTGATTCAAACCAGTCAGTGTTAGTTCCTTTTTGTCCACTTTAATTTTTAAAATCGCATATTCTAAAGTCAAGTTAAACAGTAGTGGTGATAAGACATTACCTTGTTTCAATCCGTTGCGAATCTTAAAACTATCTGACATATTATTACATATTTCAAATTTTGCTTATAGGGTCGGTGACACATCTTCAGTAGTTGAACAAGTTTTTTTCGGAATTCCAAATCGTATCAGGATACTGTATAACTTTTCCCTTTCGATAGAATCATATATTTTCTTAAAAGCAATGAATAGCTGGTGAACAGTCTCATTGTATTCCCATTTCTTCTCCAAGATTTGTCTCAAAGCGAAAGTCTGGTCCAACGTGGATCTATTTCTTCTAAATCCACATTGATGATCTCCAGTTATTTCTTGTACGTATACACTTAGGTGTGTGTTATACGCCCTTAACTGTTTCGCGAATTGCCTCCCATATTTTACTTACATCAATCTCATTATTAATATTATCTTTATGTTTACTGGAGTCGGCTAAGATTTCGAACCTATTTGAGAGTTTGTGTTTGTAATTTGCTTTTACGCTCGGATTATTTAATCGTTTAACTTTGCATTTAAATTGTTTTGACCCTTTGCTTTCTCTCTTCGCGATGCATAATTTTTCCCTCACTTTTGTGATCACTAATTGATGGTCGGTGTCACCTTCCGCTCCTCTAAAAGACCTAAAGTCCATTATGTTGGTATGTCTTTGTCTATCTACTAATACGTGATCAATCTGGTTGAGAGTTTTTCATCCGGAGATACCCTTGTGTATTTGTGTTCAAAGTACATGCTCTTTGCCAGTAGGGGTTTCGAAATCGCGAGAGTTCTCAGTCTTTCTCCATTGTTGTTGATCTTTTTGTGAAGGCTGTATTTGTCAGTAGTAGGTCTATATTTTTCTTCCCTCCCCTACCTTAGCGTTGAAATCACCCAATATAATTTTCGTATTATACTTACGTAATCGGTCAAACAGCCATTCTAGCTCTGTAGAATGTATCTTTGTCGTTTCCATCAGCCTCATCGGTCGGAGCATGGACGTATTTACACCATTTTAAAAAGTGTTCCTGTTCTTTCATCCTGCGCTGAAGATTAAGTACTTAATCGAAGCGTTGGAGTATGTTAGCGTATTATAGTGCATAAAAGATCGAGGGGAGTTCACAGTGTAAGAACATTGTGATAACTATATTTTTGCTTTTTCACTTACTTTTATATATGTTGCGTTTTCACCTCAAATTTTTAAAAAATATATAAAATCAACTTGGTCTTCGAGTATGTGGTCTCATTGTGGAGAATGTTCTGGTTCTGGTGCGGGCCAAGACGAGGTGTTTCGAAAAATCAACATGAGATTATTAATAAATGTTGATATGTATTCCTTTTTATTGTTCTTGCTCATCTTTTTCATTCTTTAGGATCTATGTGTGTAACTAAAAGTTTATATTTTAGCTTTTCTTTTGGAAATTGAAGTCTTTCTTTGTACTTCCAGTAGTTATGTTGTGATGTTATCTTCAGTAGAAATTGTAAAGAGAATGTAGTGTTGTAATTAAATACCGGTACTGTTATTCATAATTATAATAATTTCCAAATCGATACTACACAGCTCCATGGTCACTGACTTTGGATTAGCACTGGGGAGTCAGCGGGTTCAAGTCCCTGCTGCAGGCAAGCTTAATTGAGATTTTCTAGGGTTTCCCCTCAGATTTTACCACAAGAATGCCGGGATGCTGCCTATAATATCGCCGTAGACACTAACATTCTTGATAAAGTTCTTACCGAGGAACGTATTTACGGGCTTATTTCATTAGACTATCTATGGGCTTATTTCATAGATGTTTGTGGATGTCTGTTAAGTCCATAAAATGCTAATTACTGGGTGTTTTCCTATTTTAGAGGTTTTTTTTATTCGATTTAAGATTACCATGCCACAAGTAAAGAGCAATCGGAATGGATATTCAGAAGAGACAGAGTGTATTTAACATCTATGTAAACTACTCAGCCATCATAACACCCTGTAAGAACTTTGAATTATGTGATTCCATCACAAAACCCGTATTTCAGGGTTTTTTTTCTTCTTCTTTCTTTCTGCTTGTGATTTCATTTCGGGAAATGAATTAATTCTTACACCCTTCCTGATTCTGGTATACAACCTCTAACGAGCAAGAACTTAATCTTTGAAATGCAAAATGTCAATATAGTCTCCATATATATATATGAGAGATCCTCCGCTACCGAGCGGCCGTAGCTCAGTTGGTAGTGCGTTGAAGATGCAACCGGAAGCTCCTAGGAACGATCCCAGTGGCCGTCCATCCTGACAGATTTTTCCACGGTTTTTCCTCAGTCACATCAGACAAATGGGGATAGTACTTACTAACTACAACCTGGCCGACTACCTTTCAACATCATCTCCGCCATCCTGTCCCAATCTGAGTCTGAGGTGCCTAAAGACCATAAATAAATACAAATTCAAAAAGATCCACAGCTTTTCACTAGCAAAGTTAAAAACGTGTCTTCGTAAAGACCAAAACAGTTCTATTGATAACATTATTTATTTGTCTTAACTAGCCACGTAATCATGTATCTAGCTGTAGTGGTCTACTTAGTTATTATTATATACGTGTTAGCAAGTCTCCAGACACCTTGAGGAAGACAGAAGACACTTAAAAAAATCCAAATTTTCGTCCCTTTTATTCTCAAGAACATTTGGCAAGACACTTGGAGCCTTACTAACATGTAAGTGTGAAGAATTTAATGGAACTATTATTATGTGCGTGGGGCTACTTCAGAAATACTTTAGTTACGTGTCTGCGACGCAGGAGCTTCCTTGAAATACAATCATTTTTATTCTTTCTCTGCTAATTGTTCTCACCCATTTTTGATTATTTAGTTCCACAAAATTGCTCGAATGTACTGTGCGGATCATATTTCATTTTATCCTTTAAATCCAGAATCTACTGATTTCAAAAGTAGGAAACAAAATCTTTTTGCCTTCTTGAAAATTCGAACGCGAGGCATCCATTTTGTTTCAGTTAACAAGTTAATTATTTACTGTAACTTCTGATTAAGATTAAATAGGAGGCCAATTGGTTCATATTCTCTCCTGGTATGTAAGCAAATGGTGTCTAGTTTGTAGTTAACTTAAGTGAATAAATTGTAATCCATCACCCACGATTATGCTGTGTAAAATTAGTAACATAATGCTGTTGATTATTTTAGCTGCTTCATATTGGCATCGAATCGTGTGGATTTTCATGGGGAGAACCTTTTAGTTTGGACAGTGATGGAACAGTGCTTTACAACCTGGATTACGGAAGTTGCAAAGCTGCATTGGTCCTCAAAATACAGTCGCTCTCTGCAACTCAAAAGCAGGTATTTATTTTGCTTAGAAACAAGAGAATAAATGTAATGGTAATACAATTCGTGAAATGTAATGAAAAGAGTTAAAGCTAGCTATTTTAAAGATTATATTGCGCTTTATTTT
>JAGDQP010000196.1:27858-41751 GCA_022664845.1 Lepisma saccharinum
AAAGAGTTAAAGCTAGCTATTTTAAAGATTATATTGCGCTTTATTTTCAGCTTACCTGTAAGCGAATATATTCACGATAGGAAATACATATACACAAAAGAAACCAAATCAAACATCGTATAGAACATTCAGGTTTTAACTAGACATGAAAACATATTGCCTGACTAAGAATACGCCATTGTCCGTGTTCACAAGTACTTTAAGGTATTTACTTAAATTTAACATCATTGAAGCGAGCGTTCTTTGTAACTCTGAGCAAGCTTTCAGTAGCGTTTGCTGTTCTTCAGGACCTCTGTGTACATCTTAGTAACTTTTTTTTTCGCGTGAGACATAGTAGGTCTTGGTGGCAATAGCATTACTTGTTTTACTAGTCAAAACTTTGTTCAGGAATTTCCTGAATATAGACTTGTGTTAAGACTGTGATATATTTACGTTATCAATTTCCCTTCTGCTTATGTTCTATGCATAATTAAAGAGAATTTATACATTTATGGATTATTAGCTGATAGGTGTGGTGATAAAAGTATTTGATTGGTATCTAATGATATATGGCCCTAAGTTTTGACCATACAGTTTCCTTCTTTGTATGGTCTAATGAAAGAACTATGGAAAATTTAGTACACACTTGTCAAACGGTATTGATTTGAGAATCCACAATGTATTTGCTAGTTACCCCCAAGAAATGTGGTCCCTTACTGTATTTGTTGAAGTGAAACATAATCAACACACTTTCAATCGTCAAATGAAGACTAATGCAAAATTTTCATCCCTTGCCAAGTGAAGAATGCATCCCAAATTTAGTATAAATCAGTCAAACAGTTTGGATTTGAGAGGCGACAATGTATTTTTTACTGCATGCAAGAATGTATGCCCAGCAGTGTATATATTGAGAGGAAACGAAGCCTTTGGTCTATTCCCGGTCATGTGAAGGACCCGTGTAAAATTTGTTGCAGATTGTTGCAGCATTTTGGATTTGTCTAGTATAGCGGACAAACATGTGCGTAATTTGAACTTGACCTAGTTGATTCAAAATTGTAATGTTGTTTTCCTAACGTTAAGATTTTCTGTCTTTTGCTGAGAGCAATGTACAACTACTTACGAATTTTTTTCGAATAATGTGTAATTTAGCTTTTTGTATTATTAACTGTAATATAATTCCTCAAAAACATATTGTCTGATGTAGTTGGGAGATGTGTATTTTAGTTAGGTTTCGTGTCATTCTAATTTGTGTAAAGGACAAACGGAATAGTAGTTTCAGTACAGTAGTGCATCTGTTTATGTAGTCCAGTAATGTAAATTCAGCTTTTAAAAATTCCTATGTCAGTGGTCTTATGGTAACTTTGTACCTAGATTGGAAAACATGGCTCCTACCTTACCTGGCTGCTGCTATTCTTGGAATGTTCGGAGCATCATCAACTTTCAAAGTTTTCACGTTTTAGTACCAGGGGAACCTAGGAATGGAAATTAATACGTGCTTTTCATTTATTAATCGTTTAAAGTGCAAATGGAGAAATAGTGAAATTCAACATACGATCTTAATTATACTATTACTATTATAAAGTAGATAGTTTTAATAGAATTTGTTGCTGTACCATGATAAGAGATTCAAAGATCAGAACGGCCTGAGCCATAGTTGCCCAAAGGCCTTAAAATAAATTCAAATCAAAGATCAGAAATGTTCGTGTTTGATCAGCGGCGGTTCAAGAGCCGTTTCTTATTACATGGGTATGTTGGTCCGTTTTCTTTGTTTTCCGTGTTTAAGAAGAAATAGGTGTGACTTTGCGTAAAAAAGTCTTCCGCTTTTCTCGTAATGTGGTGATTAGGCAGAAGATACAGCTGTCATGTTGAAGCAAGATCAGTTTGTATGACCATTTCAAATGGAGCAGTGCAGTCGCATAGTGGTAAGGGGCAATATCTCTGGATAACGATGCTTTTACAAAGAAGCACGATTGCTCTCCACAGAGCGCTGAAGCAGCCGGCCGCTGGCTAATTGGCTATGAAGGAAAATCGTGGAAAATCCTCAGCCCGTATAAGGAACTCACAGATTTTATCCGTCAATTTCCCGATAGCAAAGGGGGCACAATTCTAAGCGAAAACCCAACATCTGGGAAGTTGTTTATGTATATGTTATTGGAACACATCTTACATTAAATACAGAATTGTGTGATTTAATATATACTGAAGCGAAATTCGCCTTGTAAGTCTGCCCCAAGACAGAATAACGCCAAGTTTTGTTTTAGATACACTTGCCCTCCGTGCGTATATAAAATGGAATTTATTATATAGTAGTTTGAAATAATTGATTTTATAAAAACTTTTTTTTGTGTGTGTTTCAGATTTCAATATCAGGACAGTTTCTAATCGCAAATTTGTTGAAGGATCATTTTGAAATCCTAACCTTGTTGAATAACGGAAAGAAACCTGAAGATATGGTCGATCAGAAATTCATAATTCCAGGCAATGCTACTCCGCCGTCAATTATACTCAATCCGAGTAATATTCGTGGACTACGCATTAAGTTTTTCGGAATGGAAAGTACATGGTCCGGCGAGATTCCTTTTGCTGACAGCATTAAATCGAATGAAGCTTGGCTAGTTAAAGGTGAGAATGGTTATTCCAGTTATGATTATGAATATTCTTGTGTTTACTTTTTCATTAGGCCACAAATCCATATTTAGCAAATAAGGTGTGTTAAATCACAAAGGATCGGAGACCAATATTCTGTACTGGTATACCAAAGTCCGGTATTTGGTCTTACGAGATGCTGAAAATAAAACTTACTGCAATCATTCCTTTTTAAATGTCAACATATAGTCAAGCATCAGCAGTTTGCTTTTCCTTAGCAAGAAGCACCGTCATTTTATTTTGTACTTCACTTACAAATTTTGTTGCGAATGCATCGCTGCAGCATTAGAAGAGTGTTACACGATATGGTTGGTACAAAATTCCGTGCCCAAAATGCACAAAATTACGCCATTCCTTGCTGTGCCTTAAGCAAAAAGTTCAAATTGAATGGAAGCGCAGTGGTGCAACACCTTTCCCATTTTAATATGATGGACGTTGTGGGGTAGCTGATATATTTAACAATCGGTATAAACTAGCCTATGAAAGTGAACAAGTGGTTAAATTTTGCATAAAATGTGTAACAAAATCTCTGACTTTGAGAAGATTTTGTTTAAAAAAAAATGAAATTAGTAAAAATTTAGAAAATTAAAAACCTTTGAACACATGTCGACATGAAAAGGTTCCTAGCACCACTAGTAGGAAAGGTTCCTACAACACTTGGTGTAGGGTCACTGGTCCCTTATTTTAAGTTGGAGAGAAACTACAATAAGTTCTCATTTTCGCCCTAACATAGATGTAAACAATGTTTCAAATGCCTTACTTATAAATGGACACTTAAATTCTTTTCCTTTTATTTTCGTTCTCTTTGTAGTTTTCAGGGTGCCTGCCAGTCAAGAAAACCACGCAAGTCAAGAAAATGTCAGTTAAATTCAAATCTAACTACATAGAAACCTTTACGAGTTTATTATTCATATAAAAGTCGCCGAAGTTATATGAAGAGAAAGTTCAAAGAATAATATTAAAATATTAAGAATCAAAGAAGTAAAGAAGTGGTGTAATTTTTAAGCTGAAACTCGGAACGTAACAAAAATTAAGTATTAGAAATGAAATAACTAAAGACTGCTTTATCAGCAATACGTATTTCCTTTAACGAGAAATTAACATTGCTCGTTATTTATAATTATTCATTTAATTGTAATTTACTTTACCTTTTCCGGACATACAGAGAGCTATAGCCTAAGTAAATAAGAAAATTTATTTATGGCCTTAAGGCTCGGACTCAAGAAGAATATGGTACGGAAAAGGATATTGGAAGATAGTTGCCAGGGTCTAGTTTGTAGGTACCATTCCTGTATTTTCTGGTGTCAATGAAGATAAAGTAAATCACACGTCGAAGAGGCCACGTCCCTCGGTAAACACTCTTCCAGGGATAAAGGAAGGAAAAGTAGCATCTTTGTCTAGTTACCATCCCGGTATTCGCGTGATTAAATTGAAGAAAACCCTAGAAAATCTCTGTCAATATGGCCGACATTACGTGTCCAACCAGGCTGCTTTGCCAGTACTGATCTGGAGCCTGCGACTGTAACCACCAGACCACGGGGGCTGGTGTTCCCGCTTCTGTGAGAATACTTACAATCATTTATGCTAAAACGAAATATCAAACCTTATTTATTGAATCGTTGTTTCAACAAACAGTAGTTGCGGTGTGAAAAGAGACGCAGATAATATTGCTATTTTTGTGTAACACCATTATATATACCAATAGTTTCATTTATTCGAGGATCTATGTAATATTGTGGCTCATTCCTAGTAGACTAATGAGTTTTGTAATGATTACGTTCTGTATGATTTTATAATTCAGAATATATTCACAACCTGGACAATATTTCCCCAACTCATTTCGGAGTACCGTAAATTATATATTGTACTTATATTCTGATACACTGTAGACGAATACACTTACAGCTTATTTGTTCGAATTGTTACAAGCTTTCTAAATAAGCGTGTTCGCTTCTGCGGGTGAGACCTTAAGCTTTTGTTACAGATGGGCTTCAAACCATTGTATTCCATGGAACCACACCGAGATTGAATCCAAAAACGCGCCCACAAACTGCGGGCGGGCTAACTGTGCGTCGACCCGGGAACAAGAAAACTCTAACGTGATACAGTAATGCTGTTTCTTAGAATTCTCGTTTTCACGTTCTGAATCAAATATATTTATATTTTTGATAACTGTTCTATATTATGTAATACGCATATCGTCATATTTGGACTTAATGTTAGCAGATTGTTTGCACACTGAGCTATAATAATATCTTTCTCTTAACGACGTTTGTGGTTTTCTGATGACTAAAACCAGAGAAGTTAACATAGATACAGATGAGTTGGAAATAGACTTTTTTTTTATCAATCCTAGAAAAAAATTAATGTTTTATTCGTGAACGTAACAACAGTACATAGTCGAAATCTTAAACATTTTCCAAATGCGAGTAATCACTGATGAAAAGACTGAAGTGCAAGTATCTGGTATGCGAATTGTTTCTTGAGAAGTGTAACAATTTTCAAATTATTCGTTAATCAGTTTTGTTCTTTTAAATGTAAGTAATATGTATATTGCAAAAGTAGAATAATACCTTTAAATGTGTAGGTGACTTCCTCCAGCAGATTATTATATTCGAGTAGAAAAACGGCCTGGGCCAAAGTTGTCTAAAGACCTTAAATAAAATTCGAATTCAAATTCCAGTAGAAAAAGTGGCTCATCATAGGAGGTAGATATGTGTCTCGTAACGTTTGACCAAATGATAGAAAAATCATGTGTAAATATTCTTAAAGATTTAGAAAAATCATGTGTAAATATTCTTAAAGATTATGAATGTGCAGTACAGTTCCCTGTACAAGGAAAGCTAATGCTGAAATAAAAAAAAAATAATAATAAACTTTTTAAATACATACTTTTATTAAGCAATTCATACTAAAGAGTAAAAACATGTTTATGCATGACTAGAAAGAAAAGCATGCAGCGCGCTCTCCTATCGTCACCTTGGATCCCGAAGGTACTATGTCCAATTTTTATACTTTTGAGATAAAACTGTTTTAAAGCTTGAAGTTCCATTTAAAGTCTGTATTTCATTTCATTTCTAGCCACTTGGCGTTCGTTTTGTGAGATGATATTTTGGGGGTTGATGCCCTTTAGTACAAGGTCTTTGACTACAGTGTTAACTCAATTTTGCTAAAAAGTAGACATAGTACCTTCTTGTTCCAGGGTGATGATATACAGTCACTTTATAAATTCTTGAATTGACGCGCCCCATCTTTTCTTTTTGTCATGCATACACTTTTTTTTTTTTACTTTTTAGTACGAATTGTTTACGAAAACAACTCGTACTAAACAGTTTTTTTTTAAATAGTTTTAAACAGTTTTTTTTAAATTAGTTTTTCTAGTTATTTCTGAATTCGGATACTTTTTCTCAAGCTAATGTTTTGTGACCCAAATTCTAAAAGTGTTCTACAACCAGTCAAAACCTAAGGTCGTTGCAAACTAGTATTTATTTTATGATAAAGAAGTCCATATTATATATATATAATACACAGCCATATTCAATCCACTACTGGATGAGGCCTCTCCCGGAGGGAGGAGGTGGTCTACTGCTCACACGTTGACCAGACGTGTTGGCAGAGGAGAGCCGAAGCTCTCAACTGCGATCGCTATCTATTTATTCAGGTAGCTCCCCAATTGGCCTCACGACGCTGGGTGGACGCCGCACAGGCAACACCATCTGGAGTACTGCAACGGTCACCCGTCCAAGCACTGACCAAACCAAGAGCTGCTTGACTTCGGTGATCTTACGGGAACCTGTAGACCAGTTCGGCTAGGGCGTTACCATATATATATATATATATATATATATATATATATATAGAGAGAGAGAGAGAGAGAGAGAGAGAGAGAGAGAGATTAAAATGTGCTTTTAAAATATAGAAATATATAAAAGTAACAATGGAATATTGTATTGTCACCCGACTTACGTCGCTGTGTAAAGTTTCATCATTCTACGACGTCGGGAAATGAGATAAATTAACGTTGCAAAATTTGAGGACACCGCAAACCATTGTGAACTAAAGGAAAGAATGTAAAAACTACATAAATATGTATAAGAAAGATGCAAGCACATTACTCATTCATTTTTAAAGATCATATTTTCGGTAACCTTCTTTACATCTTAAAGCCTAAGCAGAATGGCGTAGATAACACAAATGCAAAATAAGTATATTAGAAAGAAATTTTTTTTTCTGTTTCAGTTCCTCTGAAGGACAAGGTCCAGTTCGTGAGCATCTGGTGTCATGTTCTTCGACAGAGAGTAGGAGATGGAGAAAAAGTGCTGGTACGTATATGTGTATTATTGTCTTAAAAATGGGAGATTTTTATGTTATAATTATTTTCAGGTGAAAAAATGGTTTCTCATTTCTTCTTATGTAATTAAGACCGAGTTAAATACATCGAGGGTTTAGTTTAGGATCATAATACTCTGTTTAGTACAATAATTCCCTTAGCGCGATTGACAAAACTAAACAGAAAGTTTTAGAGTCATCCACCCTTGCGTACATCAAAATCTTGGGTTAAAATAATTTATTTTTCAGAGTTTTTTATATGTAAATAAATTTCTCACACAGATTGTGCCATTATGGATAGTGACGTAAAATTTCTCATAGTAAGAGATCATCTTTTAACATTGTCAGTTGATATTTTGTAATCCTATAATTATTACTGGGCCAATTCCTTATTTTTAAAATCTGAGAAATTTGAGGTTTAAATGTGTTTCTTAAGCTGGCCACATATCTTGGTTTAATCGACATATACGCTAGATGAAATCTGAATTTAGTACTTCATTTTATAGTCGTTTATGTTAAATTACGTCATAACTTTCAATCATCATATTGAGGGTGAAACATGGATACCTCATATCTACAATTTTCGCCAGCAAAGTTGTTGTTATCTAATTATTGAAAGGAAGAAAATTGGTGGACTTTCCGGGTGAAACCTCGTAACAAGTAAGCGTTCAGTTTACCGCGTGGTTTAGTTGTTACGAGGTTTCAACTGGAAAGACCGCCAGTTCTTTTCTTTTTAATAATTAGATAACAATTTTAGGTGAAAAAAAATTGTAGATATGAGGTATCAATGTTTCACCCTCGATATTCTGTTTGTTATTGTTACTATGCAAAATGATGTCTCATTAGTTTTGTTGAAAAATAAAATCGGGTATTATTCACTGATTCTGTTTCCCAATGTTACTGTGCAACTTGCCTGGCTTGTGCCATCTCGAAACATACATAGGAATGGTATTCTTATTAAATTGTTATTTAATGTCGTAAATGAGTTTGTGAGCTTGTAAGGACGATACCTACAATTTTTGTCAAACTGAGCCCCGAACCGCTCCGTACATTGGTCTTTACCGGTTTTGTACCCGGGAAACATGCATACAGAAGAACATGAGCGGGCTAACCATTTGACCAACGGGGCTTTCCAGACACAGTGTTCTTACGCGTACTTGAATGTTAATGTATTATCGAATGTAAATCTCAGATACAAGGGCCGTGCCAAAATGCCTTCTCGCTAACAACAGGTGCCATCAGTTGATAAATACAGTCCCTTGAAATGCCAGAACGTCTCTTTTGTGTAGATTATGGAAGTTTTCGGTTGTTGCACAGTATCATTTACGCGACGATAGTTTTAATTCTGTTATCATTTCTATTAGTCGTCGCTTACCAAGCTTGAATCTAGTATGAAAACTTTGTTTCTAAAAGGAAGCTATATACAGAGGTGAAAATAAGGAAACAGGAGAAGATGGCGTCCACCTAGTTCCAGTCATCAGCGTACATTAGTTTGATCCACCCTTCAGTTTATATACCATAAAATAAATTTAAACTGATCAGCACGACAGCCCCTGAAGGGTCCTGACCTATTTAGATGACTGTATTACATTCGCATAAAGGGTTACAGAGTCAGTGTAACGCCTCTTCGTAACTGTATGCCTGACTTTCATGAGCTCAGTCCGCCACTTCATTATTTGAGTAGCTCCCCAATTGTCCTCCGGGTCAAGGCAGAAATTTTGAACCCCTACCGGGAACCGAATCTCTCTCCTTTCTATTTCTTCTTTCTTTTATTGGAGCACCCAGCCCCCATTTTAAATTTAGTTCCCATAGTGCAGTGGTTACGGACACGGACTGCGGAACGGCAATGGTGAGGCAAGCAGGCCTTAGATGCCAGTAAATGTTCGGAAATTTAAATTGAAAAAAAAAAAAAAAAAAATACTGGGTCACAGTATTAGTATTGGTTGTCCACAAGTATCGCCATTTTGTACTATTTACGGCCGTGTTTTATATTTTGCCATTCTAAAAGTTTCCCAAAAGCAGCAGCTTTTGTTACAGATTACCACATTTGACAAATATCGATAAAATTAAGCTTAAATATATCCTTCAGTACTATCGATTATTATATTTTTTTCTGTTTGCTTTGTTGTGTTTTCATGGGGCTATGCTGATAAAATCTAATATATGTAAATTAGCATGAACACATGAACAACACACACCTTCCAATGAAGCATATATCACAATCTAAATGCGTAGAAAGCACATTCAAAACATTTTATAGTGCTGATCGCGAACTGTTTTCCTCTCAGAACGTAATCGCTTTGGAAGATAGAGTCTGTAGAGTACATTAGAAATAACAGAGCAGCATGTGCATCTATATCAAAGTACAATCTCAATAAAGAAAAGAAAAATGGACTGTATGTCAACAAACACACAGGACAACGCATGGAGAGGTTACGGGAATATGCCTTTGTCGACCAATCCACACACGTTATGTAGACGTTGCTAAGGTAGAGGTTGACAAATACAAATACAACTATAAAAAGTGAGCCAGAGAGGCCTTGACATGGGCTTCGGAGATATCTGAATGGAGTTGAGAGCAGCGGAAAATATCAAACTTGACTTTATGTGTACAATACCATCGCTTTGTAGGTATACATCAACTATATACAGAGCACTAGGAGTCCCGCTTCCAGTAATCTTAGTCAATGATATCAGTCCCAAGGAGAGAGTTGTCTTTGCCAGCCAAACAAGTGTTTGAATGTTGAGTCAACAGTGCTTTGGCCATAGATGATGGCACATTTAAAAGTTATCCTAAATAAAGTCATTTTAAATGTGCATAGAGAGCAAGTGTATCAAAACAGGAGATATCTTACGACTTTATGCTAAGTGAATAAAGAAATGGATTCGCAAAAAAATGTTGAATACAAAAATGTCAGTGTCGTAGTGCAGATAGTGACAGTAAGCAAATTCTTTAAGCATAATACATAGTTACGAGTACACAAGCACGAAGATTACACAATTAACATACACTTTCCATATTAAAACAAATTTTTGTTTGCGCCAGAAGAAGTTCCTAGGTTAAGGAGAGAAAACCTTCGCATATTTGAAGTTTCAACATTAAAGAGAGTAAAACTTTAAAATTGGCACCTGTTCTTGTTTTGTTCTAAATACTTCAGCCAAATCTACATAGTGCATGGTGAGGTCATGGAATTAGTGGTGGTTATTGTTTCTCCGTCTCCATTTATGCTTAGCAGACATCTGTACTTGGTTCATTCCTACATAACTAAATAATAATAATGATGGATATGTAGAATTCGGGCAGCGGGAACCCCAGAATCAGCGGAAAGCTGTCAACGATATTCAATTCTAGCAGTCCAGCTATATTATACTCCTCTTTATGTTAGCCATTCTTTGACGAAATTTTAGGCTTAAGAGAAGTGGAGGGGTGTGTGAAGGAAGAGTAGGAATATGTAATTTACTTCTCTTTATATGAGGATTTAGTGTGCGGAAATAAGTTAAAAGATGCACAGTAAAATTGGCTGCTGGATTAACTAAGAACCTAAATCAGATCTCTCCACTTGTTTCCCGCCTTCTTTACCACTAATGTGTCAGCGACACGGCCAACTGCTCCTCAAAATGAGGCTAAACATCCGTGTGCTGATCTAGAACATCAGGTCGCTCTACAGTTCTGTAGGAAGGAAAATTAACATATAATTTATTCGTTACAATAACATTTCCGCAGGATTTCTACAGCATATTGAGTTGATCTGCTTCAGCTAAGAGAGCGGGAGACCTTAGGTTTTTCTTTTAGTTCCTACACATTAGAATTTAAATTTGTATTATATTTATGTCCTTTAGGCATCTTTATCTCTTGCCGGGATAGGGTAGGAAGTGAATGTGAGAAGGAAGTCATCCAGGGCCTAGTGTGTGGGTACCACTCCGTTATTAGGCCGTTGGTTTTGATTCGAGAACCCTCCGAATGCGAAACTAACGCTTTACCAAATGAGTTACGGCTGCCTGGTCATATAAGTTACAATTTTAGGCTTCAGCAGCAAGTGCTGTGAAACCTTACGCGCCCGCTCTCCGTCTCAGGAACTACTAGGACTAGGCAAGTGGTTGAGGTGTCGTTGGAAAGGTCTCAGCAAGACGAGTTGAAACCATCATTCATCCAGATCGCAGGGGTGGCGCCAGAGATAGAGGATAATTTTCAATTCAGGAACTACTAGGGATAGAAAGGTAGTTTAGGTAGTGTCGCCGTAATTTTTCCAACGGAACATTGATCATATAAATAGGATGCTCGCTGTTGAAGCCTGGCGGTAGCTTATATGCACAGTTCCCCGACTGGACTCCGCCAAACGTGTTTATTTTAAACCTCACACAGACCGCGTGTGAACTTTGTTTTCATTGTACGCAGTAGAAGAAGAGCGAGAGAGTTGATCATTACTATTTATCTAGGCACCAGGTGTGTCTGTGCATCAGATGAGCATTATTTTAGGTGGATTTATGAGAGATAACACTAAATATAAGTCAAAATACCCACTATTGAGGTTCGAATACTAAATCTCACTAGTACAAGGTAGAAGCCACATGATGAATCTACTAGTGGTAGTATTCTGTAGTATTGAGTTGTTATATATTATTCGTAAGCTATAACATATATACTGTATTGATCTTTGAACGTTTTGGTTTTTCTTTTCTAGGTTCTGCTGTGTCCATTGTACAAGATCAGATCTCATTTGCCTGTAGATGTACTTGTCCACGTTAAAACACCAGGATTGAACTCTAGCTACGATACGGTGGTCAAAGGTCAAAGAGAAGAGCAACAACTATGTTGCCCAGGAGCTGTAGATCACACTCATCACTTAACATTCCAATTAGGGTAAGTTCATTAAAAGGTGGATTCCTTCAAATTATGATTAGTATTGAGGTGCATTCAAGTCTTTCAGAAACTAGGTACACAACAAATTCAAATCTAACGTCAGTACAACTACTGCTTGTCCGCTGAGAATGTCGTTTAGAGGATATTTTCTGCCGCATTACTGATAAATTGATGATGCAAGAGCGAAATGACTGCCAAACATCTTGCGTGAAGAGAGTCCAAACTTTGTCCATGGTCACCATCCATGCGGGAATGACGTGACAACATCGCCTGACACAAAACTGTTTTACATGTGGTCAGGTTCTTTGTAGAATTTTTTCACATTAACAACGTTTCTCCTTTGGCGCGAGGCTTTATCGAGTTAAAAGAACGTAATAATTACATGAAGAATATGGAAGATAGGAAATCAAAAATAGATGAAAAGTGGAAAGAAGTACCTACATTACTGCAAACATGCCATTATAACAAGGAAGGAAAACTGTTATTAAAGGTGCCATGTCGGCTTAGCAAATCAGAGTGGAAATTTTACCCAAAGAATGTATTTGAGCAATATTTATTGAGAAGTGCACCTCAGAAAGTATTACTCACAAAAAGATTTCAGTGAGATGGAATTCGTAATGCGCATTAGACAAGCAAATGAATCGTCTTGCAGCTGTAGTCTTCACTCATAAACCTCGCTCACATACATTCTTTGGGCGCAACTTTGTTCGTCATTTGCCAAGCCATTATTTGCGGTGTACATCATTATTTTTCGAGATACTGTGTAATTCTGACCATGCCATAATAACTTCCAGATCGACCTGAGCCATAAATGCTTTAAAGGCCATAAATAAATACAATAATACACACTCGATCCGAAAATACGCGTAATTTTTACGAAGTTCTATACAATCAGTTTTCGTCTTTGTACTATGGGGAAATAATTGCTAAAATATTGCTGTGTAGAAACACAATGAGAAATAAATTAATAATGTGAATGATTTTACACTAGTTACTTTTTTATATAATTCCTTCATACAAGAGTTTTAAAGTTTCCTCGCCTCTTCGAGCGAATACAGCAATATTCATTGTATCACCTGCAACATCTTCGAACTCAGTCTCGGAAAGAATGTTTCCTATCTCAAACTTTTTACACCCTACAGTGCAGCAGTTCCCCTCATGTTACGCTATGAATTTGCCCAGCTAATGCAGGGTTTAACCTGATGTTTTAAAAAATATTTTCAAAACTCCTATTAGCAAACTCTGGGATGAATTTATCTATCATTAAAATAATAATAATAATAATTAGTTATCCGGAAGTTACAATCTCGTATTTCTAACAGGAGAAATTGTGGGTAAGAGATATCGTTCAGAATTAATTTATTTGTTCGTTTGCCATAGGTACAACAGAAATAGTTTGACAATATTAGGAGAAACACATCTTTTTTCAAACACGAAGAAATTGTGGGTAAGAGACATCGTTCAGAATTAATTTATTTATCCGTTGGCCATAGGTACAACCAGAGGTGGATTTCGGTCCTGGCCCGGCCCAGAGGCCTGTCCAGTCCAGGCTAAATCCTGCTGTAGCCCGTTTCACTTCCATTTTCGTTCTGTAGCTAATAAAAAAATACGTTACAAAATCGGTCGGAATAAAATTGTATACCGTATAAACTGAATGTGAAAGTTACTCTCTCACAAACATTGTCATCAGCTAGCTTCATTGTCTCGTAGGACTCATTCCACAACACTGCCTGATTTTTGGTAAAGAAATTTGTGTGACAAGAAAATATCGAGTAGTAAAATAAAGCCGACCAATCACTCCTATTGCTACTTCTCTGAAATAAATTGTGGAATGTTTTCGATTTATTTTCTTCTCGAGTTTTGAAGCATTTGGTGTTCAAATTAGTTTGTCTAATTTTAAACTGGGTTGATTAAGGCTTTGCTCAGAAATTTCACTAAGCCCTGCATCGATTTTGATCCACAAACATTTTAAGTAGGTCGGACAATTTATTCTAGTCTTCAATTACCTTTTGTGCGACTGGCTGTATTATTTGTGTGTGTGTGTGTGTGTGTGTGTGTGTGTGTGTGTGTGTGTGTGT
>JAGDQP010000196.1:49887-113892 GCA_022664845.1 Lepisma saccharinum
CTTTCCCCGGCCGGATTTTGCTTTTTTTTTCTTCGAATTTCCCAAAGTAATGGCGCTCTACTGGCCAAAATTTGCATGTACACATACTTTTTGACATTCTAATTATGACGGAAGAAAAAATATAATTCTTTTCTGTTCCATCAGTATGTTTGCTTGTAAATACTTAATAAATATGATTTGTATCTACATTTAAAATGTACAAACTGCAATGATGGATGGAGTTTGCAAATGTTGGAATTGAAACTATCAAACGGTAAACAACTTAGTTTATGTCTTGTTATGGTATATGGCTACCAAATATTATTTTGTGTTCTTTCCTTTTGTGGATTATGAGATGAACATTATTTGTTTCTAGTACTGTTATAATAAATCTGTTATCAAAAGAATATAAGATAAGTGATTTTGATTTGCTTTGATTGTTTTCTTCAATCGTTAACGTTAGAACCATCATCTTCGAACAGATCACTATGTCTCCCAGTTTGGGATTAACATTAATCAGATTGTTTTTGGCCGTTTACATACGTTGGATTTGAGTTTAGATACTCCCCGAATGCTGGCCTTCAATTTAGGTCATTCACGATTTATTGAACCAAAACTAAGCGCAACTATTTTAGTCTCTAAAGTTAAACTTACTTAGCACACAATATAATTTATATTTAAGATGTTAATAACATATTTACATGTAAACGTAAATTTGTGTTTTAGGTTACATTCTCTCCTGTCAGCCCTTACGCCAAGACATTGTTGGTGGAAATGAAGCCATGGGCATTGGTCATTAACCTTATTGGTATAGAATTACTGTTGCAGGTTCATGAAGGAGTTGCATATAAAATTCCTCACAAGGGAGTGTTGGCTCCACCGCGATTGGAGGTATGTGGAGTTTGTAATGTTATAATGTTCTCAGACTGTTTATTCAGATTGTATTGTAAAGAACCGAGAGGCCCTCGTTCAGTTGATAGAGCGTTGGATTCGCATTCTGGAGATCCTGGGTTCGATACGCGCGGCCGACCATCCTGACTGAGTGTTTTTCTAAGTAACACCACGCAAATGTCAGAATAGTACCTTCGACTTAGGCCCTGGCCGACTACTTCCAGCATCCTTTCCCCTGTCTTACCCCGGCCTGAGCCATAGATGCCTAAATTCCGTAAATACATTAAATTCTGTTGTAAAGAGTAAATAGAGTAATGTTCTGTAGAATGTAAGACGTAAAACGCCATTAACATTTTTTATGTGCACGTTGAAGAAGTAATTCTGTCTTTAGAACAAATAATTTGTGAGTATTTTATTGTCAGTTTATCTGAAGAATGTAGAAGTGTTTTTGCCATGAAAAAAAAAATCAGAACTTGACTATGGGCACTTAATTTTCTGTACGAAAACCAAGTAATATTTCAGTTGTGCATATACAAGATGAGAACTTTTGTTGTTTGACATGTTAAATACTGTATATTATTTATATTTTTAAATAAAATTTAAAATAAGTGTTTTCTAAGTACGGTATATATAAGAAAGCTTAACTGAACACGTTAAAGAAAAGTCGGAGTTCACAAGATTTCACTTGATCTGCAATGAAACTTGCAGTTCTGAAAGACGAAATATTGACAGTAAAATTTTACATTGAAATTACTGTTGGGAAGAGTCATAGCTCTCTCCTTTAAGCTTCCCGTGACTTTTACCGATGGTAATATGAAGTTATCTTTTAATCTTCTCTTTTGTAGGGCACTTTTCATTTGGGTATTTATGTTGAGGATGAGGCGTTCTATACGTCACCTCTGCAACTTGGAAGTGCTGAGTGGACAGGAAGTTTTTACATGCCTCGAATTTCTGGAGTAATTCCACAAACTGGATTTACAAGAACAACTATAGTATGCGCACAACAGGTAAATAACCTTGTAGTTATTATGGCTGTAATCTATCTGATCTTCATGAGATTCATCAATTCTCGAACCTAAAGAAATAGCTCGGAGAAAGGTGGCCACAGTGAAATGGTAAATGGTAATTTTGTAGAGTTGGAGAAACAGTTAGGACTATCTCTTAAATGCGGTTCAACTAAGTTTGGTTTCCAGAAATGGGATTATATAATATAGTAAATTCAGTTAACTCTGAATAATTGTTTTTGTCTTCATTACCGTACTTATCAAATAATGCTTTTATACACACAAATAATACTTCTGTTTACTTTCGTATCCCTTGCAAATGTGGGACTACAGTCACCAATGTTTCCAAGTGCCTTGCATCATTACCAAGGTGGTAAAAGAATTAGGAAAATTGAAGCATAAACATAAAGCAGCAAGAACTAAGTCGCAACTAAACCTCTGAAAAAGCACATAATTGCGCAGAGTCTGCATAATTTTAAGTAATATTCACGTACTTGGTTATAAATGTAATCTGCAAATGTATGTTTTCTGTCGATGGTGTTCGTATTTACCGAAATTTGCCCTTCTAAATGGCGAAGTTAATTTATAAAATAACATTATTGCTCGGGAGATTACGTGTTCCATCAAGTAAGTAAATATTGTCTTAACCTCTTCCGCTCGCAACTTTGCTATGTTCATGAAACATTTACATTTATGGCGTTGCCGACCGTCTGGTGGAAGATAATCTGTTTTATTGCTTTTTCTTCCGTACAAAAGAAATTAATTGATTTGTGGAATTTTGTCATTTTTTGTTTATTCTTCCTTTATGGCAATTTAAGAAATGTTTGCAGAATACACGAAGGTTTTCTGGTGAATTTTATCGAATTCGTAGGCAGGTGCGGAAATCATTAAATAAAATGATAAAGTAGGGTATATTTCAGCACAATGACTGGCAACATATAAGAATAATTTCATTCTATATTCATGGCTGCTTATGAAGAATAATAATAAAAAACTTTTTAAAGACATATTTTTCTTAAACAATTTCTACTAGAAAGTAAAAAATAATTTTGTTTATGCATGACTAAAAAGAAGAGGGAGGGGCGCTCTCTCATATACAGTCACTTTATAAATTCTTGGATTGACGCGCCCCATCCTTTTCGTTTCGGTCATGCATGAACAAAATTATTTTTTTACTTTTTAATACGGATTGTTGAAGAAAAGTCTGTCTTTAAAAAAGTTTTTTTTTTTTTTAATTAATTTTTCGGGTTATTTCGGTGTTTGGATACATTTTCTCAAGCTAATGTTTTGTGACCCAAATCCTAAAGCGTTCTGCAACCAGTCAGAGCACAACATCGTTGCAGGCTAGTATTTATTTTAAGATAAAGAAGTCCATATTTAAAAAAAATATATTAAAATATGCTTTTAAAATATAGAAATATATGAAAGTAACGATGGAATATTGTATTGTCACCTGACTTCCATCGCTCTGCAAAATTTTATCATTGTATGACGTCCGGAAGATGGCAAGATTTGATAACACCACGAACCATTGTGAACTAAAGAACAGTCTGTAAAAAATGGAGATCATTCCGATCTGCGTTCTTTATATTTCGTACTTCTTTTCACGTTTTCTGCGTACAGTGTTCCACGAGATAATTGGAAATAACAGTCTAGATACTCGTAAATTTTCTACAGATATGAAAAATAAGTATTATTTGTACTTAGTTTTGTGGATTAGTATTTACTAAGGAGGAAGTTGCAATCAATAAGTTTAGTTTGCTGTATGATACCGTAGTTGGTTATTCAATATTCTTGTATTTGCTATGATGGTTGTAATACTCCTTCTGACGTGACATGAGATCCTCGTGGTCATACGAACTTGCACAATTTGGAATAGCCATATCATTGAAAATAAATAAAAACTGATCCTTTATTATTATTATTAGTTATTTGTAGGAGTCTTTTGTGTAGAATATATTGCATGTCTGGAGTGTGAAAATGGGTGTATCTTTTGTCTTTTATGGTCCATGACAGCTCAGACAGTTACTTTTTAATACTAAACTGAATTAGCAATGCTACTTACTTTTCACGATTTATGAAGAAAAGTGTACTATGATAACTAATCTTACGCATGTTGAAATTTACTATGTTTGTACTCTCGAAATAGCTCTGGTACTTTTTTCACCCATAGGTCAGTTACGAATTGACTCATATTTCAGTCCCCAATAGAGCAAGGTTTCTGTCAGAAACGTACTTTGTAAGTAGCCTTTCTTGTTACACTGTTTATTTCACCGCAAGCTGTGCCAGAACAGATCACCGTAGGTTTTATTCAGCAGTAACCACGTTGTCTTGACATCAGAGAGCGAGGACACCCAACACAGGAAAAGAAGAATTTCCATATCTTAAGTAGTTGTAGTGCTGATCACTTTTCATCCAACATATTCCATATTTACTCGCATATTAACCATGTATTTCAAGTTACTTTAGTTAACTTACAACAGTGGAACTCTACACTTTGATGTAACAAAACTTCTTTTGAAACTATTCTTCACCAGCGAAAATCATGTGGAAATTTTAAAGAATGTTCTCTAGGGTAATTTGATATTTCAACAGTGAGAAAGCATGAAGGTCCGAATTCTGTTTCCAGCTATTCAGACTGAAAGTTTTCCTAACTTGTACAATTTCACCAGGTGAACGTCGGGATGGTACGTTGACAAACTGTAACCGCTACCTTCCCAATGCCTCCCAGAAAGAGCACTCGACGAAGAGTGTCGTCCATTAGACTTCTAACGGAATAAATACCTATTCAGATCATAGATTTCTATGAAGCTAATTCAACATAAATTAAATAAAAGTTTAAATGAACGCTTCGTTGCAATTGTACAGTTGAACATTATTAAATGTGTACCACCGTGATAATAATCGGTGTCTGCCCGTAAGCAGGTCTATGACGCGAAGGTTCCTGGACAAAGCAAACCAATGATAGTTTGCCGTCGCCTTTCATCAAATTCATATAATGTCCTAAGGACTGAACCTACATATCCGAAAGTTGATCGCGAGCCACTGCGTTCAGTGTGTTCCCACCAGGAATCGAATACGGTTAGCAGGTTTTCTTAAGAGAAAAATTAATTTTTCATAGACATCAGAAATGTAATGAAAATCACTAAAAATTACCATTTTAAGTTATTTATTTGCCGTGTTGTGATTGTTATCATGTGATCATGCAGATTTCAAATAATATTTTGGCTACAAGTAAGTGTATTTTTATTTTTTACCTGAAAAGTTAGTAAACGGAGGAAAGCATCTCATGGGAAGAGGAAACACCTAAGATGTAAAATAATAATAAAAAAACTTAGAACTTACAGAAAAACGTAAGTTCTGGTAACCCTAGAATCGAACCTACAGCCCCGTGATTACAAGGCAACTAGCAAAACTTGCTCGGACTATTTTCGCAAGGGTCCCATGATTTCTCTAAGTTTTACCAACGAGTGGTGCTATGGTACCTAAACAGAGGCCATGGTCTCTTCCTTCTCTTTCTCAGCCTCCAGAAAAGGGTTGTTCTATGGGCGTCTTCTCTCAGCTTTCCTTTATGAGCCAGACAGGAAGCTACAACCTAAGCCGTAGCTTCTTGTCTGGCTCATAAAGGAAAGCTAAATAATATTTGAATCATAACAAAAGAATTGAGAATTAAATGTCTGCATCTATTGAAACTTACCACTTCTACAAGTCAAATGGGATGTCTAAGCTAATTTATAGGTGACAGGAAGAAGGCATGGAAGGAGGAAAAGACAGATGTTTTTAATGATTGCATAAATTTATGGTTAAATTAATATTTTTTTAACCTTGTATCCCATCTCACGTAGTAGTAGTAGTAGTAGTAGGCTTTATGTCATTAGTAAAATAAATCCATTCCTTTCATTAATCCACAAGAAGATATACCTCTATGTTGTGAGTGTAAATGATAGTTTTTTTTTTTTTCAGTATGTTTTTCCCCCTTCTCATTACATATCCTCTATTTCACTTGTATACCTTTAAATTTATAATACTTAAAAAAGGTTTTACTTACAAACCTTTTCCATGAGAGTTTATCACTTAAGTAAGACGTAAATTTCACGTCACGAGAGACATTTTATAACATACGTAAGCATGCTTCTGTAGCGGAATTTGAAAATTGCTTATGAGCTATCTCACTCTCTTCCCCAATTGTAGTTTTGGTCGATTCCCTTTGTAGTAGAAGTAGGACTTACTGTAGATAAAATGAAGTCGATTTCACTTATCACAGTAATTTTCTCCCTGTACCTTGTAGTTAGTTAGCTATTGACTTCAAGATTTTTCCTCTTTCTATACATCACTTTATAGTTTCTACACTTCAAAGGTATTTCTATTTAGATTTTTTCCTCTATTATCCAATAAGCTTAATATTTTGTAGTTGGAGAAAATGCGAGTAAATGTGATGAATATGCATATTTTAATATATTTTACATATCTTTAAGTACTGCTTCTCGTTGAAGCACGTAGTTTGCGTAGAGCACTAAATACACGAAGTAGGTAAAAGTAGTAACTTTATACTGATACTTAAAGTTTTTAAATGAATATCTTATTTTTCCTCTGTGAGTAACAACTAACCAAAAAAAAACAGTGTAGCAAGATTGGAATTCAGTGTAGTTTTTCTGTGTAGGTCAATGAGGTAAGATAGTTCTATATAATGTGAAAACAAAGAACTGAAATATTACTAATTTTAACAATAGTTTTATACGTAATTAAGTGAAGTGTACACAATTTATGATTCATGGCAAAAGGGCTGCAGTAAACTATTGTTGAGGAGAAGCAAACTACGCCCATGTGTTTAAATCGCGTGCACAGTCAAAACTATACTTAGAGTAGTATTGGAGATAGTATGAGTACTTTCATCTTTAATTTTTTTCATTGGTTTCAAAGTCATATTAGAGACTTCTAAGGAAAGCCCGAATATTTGTCTGCACCGCAGGCATCAAGAACAGTAATAAATTGAGCAGGATGTAAAATAAATAGTAAAAGAAAGGGGTAAAATTATAACTAGAGTCAGCCCTCTGTGTTCGAAGTTCTAACCAACCGCGGATCAAAATTATTCTGAGAAATAAATAAATAAAGCAAAGCTTGAGTATGCCGCTCGCCGAATGAAATAATGTACGGTTTTGTTTTTTTTTCGTCATCGTAAACAATACAAATCTAAAGATATTTACGTTCTACTAAATATTCTAAGTACCGTAATCTTGAAATCATGTAAAGTTTGCTGGAGTATATGCGCAGCTTTGCAAATAGTATATCATTTTATATAAAGAATTGAGCATCCACGGCTTTTGGTTTCCTCGGGGAATCCTGAAACCATATACTTGTGTTCCGATTGAGATAATATTTTCTTGAAGGTTGCATAGCGCATGGCCAGGCCATGAGCTGCGTCCTTCTTCCAGAAACCACCTCAATTGTCAATTATTTCAAAAACTTTTATTTCAGTGTTTGTTTTGGAGATCAATGTGGCTGGTTGTAAGGGTTGAAGTGTGACTTGTTATTTTAGCTTTTGTCGTTTGCTGAATATTTAGTCAGTAAATGATCAATATTTTTATGTAAAGTTTTTATTTTTATTCGTTAAACTATAATCGCCGAGTCAAGGCTTGAAATATTCTCACAAAGTCGTTGCATTATTAGATACGTCCGAAGATCTGAAGAAGGCACCGATATAGTAAACGTAACTAATCTTCTGAGCACATTTTTCCGTAACAGTGATTTCGGTTCATAGCGTATGGAACAAGGCATGGGAAGATAAAACTTTCTGTTCAGTATTAGTTTTGGATTATAAATGTAATGTCTAAGAATTATTCTTCAAAGTATACATATTTACATTTTTTTTTTCAACTATACGCCTAAACATTCAGATTCTGCATTATTAATTTGCTAAGACATTTTCTGGGAACTTTTTAAATAAAGTTTACAGTTTAAAATATAACATAAAGTTTACAGTGTACCCAGTTAGTAAATAGGAGAGTAGTGCAATAAAATTTGTTTTTATCGTATTTTAAAAATGGGTTTTATTTTAAGGGTATTTTCGCTTAAGAAAGGCTGATTGGTGATTTTTCAGTTATATGTAAGTATGGTGAGAAGCGTCAAGTGATGCTACTATTTTGTTCGTAGAAGAATGAATGACTTGGAAATAATCTTGAAAGTTAATTAGTGTCTTTATTGCTGAAGTAATCAGGAAATGTCCGTGATCAATAGAGAAATCGATGGGAGTAACGATAGTGCAGAATTTTTGATGTGCTGTGTCTTTAAATATATATTACGAATTGTATATCCCAAATGATAAAATATTTAAAGTAATGATTGCAATCAAATAGCAGTATTTTTAGGTGCTGAGTGTATAGTTTCCTTTTCGTTGTACATTAGTCTTTGGTGTTGTGTGGGCTAAATAAAGCTGGTGAAGTAACAAGAGTATTCATCGTAGAAGGATCATGCGTCACTTAATGTAGGTTAAGAAAATATACATGAAACCTTTTAGCATTATTTTTGATCGACATAATACTTTCAGTTTTAAAAGGAGATGATAGAATCATGAATATAGGTTCCACCTATGAAACGATATTTGCATACTGAACTGCAGAACGCTACAAAAGTAAGTGGTACATGAGTGAACGGTGCATATTTTTCTGTACTCGTGAAATTTTGCTTATCTCTTTCGATTACTGATCCTGTCGGACTACAAAAAGAAATAAATTGGAGTGTAACGGATCGAGTATTCTTTTTTCATATCACGGAAACGTTTCTAGAGGTGCAACATACTACAGTAAAACCTCTTTGATCTGACCGTCCCCCCCCCCCCCAAAAAAAAAAAGAAAAATAGTCTAGAGGGATGGCGTTCGTAAAGCAGGTGTGATAACGGCATGAATTCATGTTTACCCAGTACCATCACACTTCCATTAGTCTGCCCGGTGGCCATACCACGTTCATCGTGAAGAAATAATAATAATAATAAAAAAAAAAAAAAAAACGAAGTTCAAATACACCCGAACACTTGATTTCAAATTTCCACAAATGCACAACTTTAAAATGCGTCCGTATTACCGCCCACAACTACAGAAATACGTGAAATGAGAGAAATGCCCTCCTTAAAGGAAAATATTCTTTTGGGTCGGTTCTAATCTTTGAACTATAGCAATCACTCTCTGGGAATTCTGGTCATGGCATCTTGCATGCAGATGGGGTATTCTTATTTCATTATAGAGAAACTTCCCTTGGAAAGATCTCGTACTGAGCTACCTACTGCGAAGGTAGGAAGGGCACATCGTTAGTAATACCGACATGATAGGGATGTATTTTATGATGTACCCAGAAACAGGAGTTGGCCACCACATGCTTTGTCACCTCCGGTAAAGTTATCAAAATATCACAAATATGTGTACGACCTTAAAAACTCCTCCCCGCTCCTTAAAAACTTACTTAAGTACACTTAAGTCAAATTAGTCGTGTTAAGAGGGATAAAAGAAGTGTTTTCGGACGAAAATTGATGGTCCCTTGGCGCGAGGAGGTATGTTTCGCTTTCAAAGGGTTTGTAATAGTTTTAGAAGGATACATCTCTGTTGTGATGAGTTGCGATTCACTATATTTGTTTACCTTGAAATAAATCAACACTTTTCATTTGAATGAAGATTGTATGTAAGTCTTCCGTCAGAGTGCGCGTATTCAGTTAGGCTGCTTTACATACCGAATAAGTGACAAAGTATCTGATAAAAAAGTTAAAAGAATGAAGAAAATTTACCTGGGATTTGATGTCCATGTTCTTTCATTGAACAAAGTCATTGATCGTAAACTAATTATTTTTATAAATTAATACTATACCGTATTAATCTGTTGCGATGACCTTTAAACAGTAATGGCACGAAGCACTTTTCGGCCTCACACCGCAGACCATCTTCAGGTATGTATTTAAATACGTGTGCAGATGTACATAAAAAAGAAAATTATTGAAGTGTTTGTTTCCACTCTATAACCTGCATGTCGGGAAACCCGTCTTCAGTTGTTTTTAAGTGCGGTCAGATTATGTGTTTTGATATATATTTCATTAAAAATTACCCAATGTATTTGTCACTTATTTGTTATGGATCTGTTTAAGTAACAGAATTTTATTTGTTATCTGGATACTTAATGTGATATTGAATTAAGTATCTTGAAAAACTATATTTGTGCTTTTATTTATTTCTATTTCTAAAGTGAGTTGATAAGTGAAGATTTTAAAAGTGGACTACGTTATGGTTTGCATTTCCCAACTATTTCCTCCGTGAAAAGGAGCCCAAATGCTGGGTAACTTTTCTCTCTCTGTACTAGTGCACCGATATAAAGTGGTATAAAACCTGCAATAGGATGGCAACACTGGCAAGTGGTGTACTTTTAGTTTGAGAACCCCGTAGTCCTATTTCGCATTAATACCAAGGTTATTTTTGAAGGGGGGATATGTTGAGCAATTTAAAAATATTTGCAGAACAAATAATAAATAATAATTCACTTTTATAAGTGGAATGATCCAGTTACATGCAATTCAATGAGTTCATCTCATTCTCAGCAGAGAGCAGGATGTTATTAAACCGCAGTGTCACTTACCGCCAGCTAGCATAACTTTGTTCTTCAACATTCGGAATGGCGGACACACAAGAGGAGAAGCAGAAAAAAACAAACATATTTTTTATTATAAATTTAATTCTTTAATATTTAAAATTATGGAGCACGCTTTCATAGCAGTTTTGGTCACTGTTATTTTTAGAACTATGAATTGCTCTGGCAGATGCTATCTGATGTTGCTCTGTTTGGAAATGTTTGGAAAGTCCTAATCTTGGGCTGTCTATGGAGTTCCCCCTATCTTAAAAATGTATGTAATTTCAGTGGCTAAATCGGGAGAGTTTGAACAAAATTTGCAATCTCGAAGGAAAATTCTTTTGCACACGTTTTCTTTTGATATACGTATATTAATAACCAGATCGTTGATGGATGTGAACAGTAGTTGGTGGCCTATAAACGGTGGTTTGAAATTTATTGTCCTTGCTGTAGATTAGGAGGTCCATATAATTTAACTTCCCTGACTTTTTCAACTCGTGGGTGAACTTCAATTTTGATTTGGTATTATATATTAATAAATCATCATCTACGTACCTTGTATACTTAACAAACTGAGTTCCGCTTTAGAAAACAATGATACCGCCTAGATTCATCATTGTTTTCTAAAGCGGAGCCCAGATTTTGAACTTAATGAATTAATCGCTTTTCACCCAATATTTAAGTTCACCCATGAGCTTGAAAAGTACGCGAAGTTGAATTATCTTCACCTGAAATTTTAAACCACCATCTATAGAAACCTTCAGCCACCATTGCCTAAATCCATCAACAGTCTGGTCATATATATATATATATAGTACAAAGGAAAGCCGGGAAGGTAATGTAAGGTAAATTTAAGACAAATGAAGGAGAAAAAAGGATAATACTTACAGCTTAGTTTCGCATTAGATCACACATATTCACATGTACACAAAAAAAGTCACTATATTTCGCGTATTCACACTTTTTCATGTAGAGAGGAAGAGAGCGAAGTTTACGTGTTCACAAAGTACAAGTTTGAAGAGACAGTGGCGACACGTAGAGGACAAAGCATCAAGACTGGAGAACAACTGACTGCTGTAACGCGTAGATATCCGGAACTTGAAATAATAACTGTATAGCTTTATTTTTTTTTTTTTTATTTTTTTTTTTTTTATATATAGATATATATATATTGGCCAGTTTAGTAACTTTGGACTTCGGCCCGTCACGATTTGCCTTTAGCTGTTAAGTGTTAAAATCCACACCCATGCCCCTGCCGGGACTCGAACCCGGGACCGTTGAGTCGATAGCCTACCGCCGCAGACCGCTCGACCACCCGGCCGGCAATAACTGTATAGCGTGTGTATATATATATATATATGTAAAAAAGAAACTTCTTTGTGCGAGCCCACAACCCATGTTCCAACCTCCCCGATTTAACCACTAAAATTTAATACATATTTTCGCTAGGAGAAAAAAAATATCCACATTCAACCGATCACAAAGTAAAAAAAAGCTTAATAATATTAAGCATCATTAACATTAACATTAATATTAAGCATGTCCAACATTCCAAGAGTAACACAACAACTGAAAAATGGTTTCCAGCATGTATGGCATTGAGCACACCAAAAATACTAGAAAAATCATACAGAGGATACAAAAGTTATTTCACAGGTACCACACAATGATCAGAAGTTCACTGTAGCTGTGGAGAAAGGTACAAAGGCTCGACAGTAAGAGTTAGCGAACACGATACAGACGGCAACACTGACAATCCAGTATCGGGACATTTCAAACATTTGCGAACAAAGCAGCATCGGTCAGCATAATTCATACTTCTAGACGTGAGGAAAAATTTGAGAAACGCTAACAGTAACGCAAGTCCACTTTTAAGATCTTCACTTATGACACGCAACTCACTTTAGTAATAGAAACTAGAAAAAACCCATTAAAATTCTTAAGATACTTATTACAATCTCAGATATATACATTTGAAGAGTCCACGGAAAGAAACGTCAGACTCCACTTTTTACGAAAATTGAGATAACGATGCCATGTAATAGCTTATTTTAGACTTATTCTGAACATATTCCCACTTCGCGAAAAACATTACCGAGAATTAAGGGCGTGAAAATTCCGTATAAAACGAAAGAAATATCAAATTTCATTTCATTTTTCTCAAAATCATTCAAATTGTAGTTTCACGTTTTTTTTTTTTTTTTTTTTCGTGGAGCCTTCATTTATTTGCACACAACATAACAAATGAAATTCTGTATATTGACATTATTCTACGTACTGAGAACAATTATTATGAAAACTAATACGATTATTTGAATTATCCTAGGTAGTTTTTGTTATAAGGAATGTAAATTTATGTTTTCCTAAGTAATTTTCACCTACCTGGGAAAAGCGTCTTCCGGAAGATGAAAATTACTTAGCGAGAAGAAAAAAATTGTTGCTAACTAGGACAAAATAGGATTATTCCAATAAAGAAGCATTTGTTTTCCATAAAATTCGAAACCTGACACAATCCCGTACCAAATAATTGGCAGATACATGTAATAACTTTTAAAATTCAAATCAAATCATATGATCTGGCCACACTTAAAAAACATCTAAATACAAATTTTCAGAACTGTTGGATATAGTGCGGCAACAAATACTTCAGCAAATTCTTTTATCTCTCTCTTTTATATGTACATATATTCACATAAACTGAACTCGCAAGTTCATTGCCGTACTAACAAGCATTCGCCATTGGATTCTATCCTGGGCAAAACCAAGCCAGTTTTCGTCACGCACACCTACCTCTCGAAAATACCTTTTAATATTGTCCTCCCAATGTCGTCTTCCTCTTTCCAATGACCTCTTTTCCTCCGTCTTCCCAACTACAATGAAATATATATACCATCCAATCTACATGGCCTGCCCATCTTAGTCGTGATTTCATTATTCTTACAGCATCGGGTGTATCATAGTCTGTGGAGTTCTTTGTTATGCAGTCTCCCACATCCTGCGATCACTGTCCCGTTTCGTCTCGAATATCTTTATCAAAACCTTAGTTTAAAACACTCGCAAATTGTGTTCATCTGCCAGGGTCTTACTACAACTTTCGCAACAATAAAGTATTACCGGCAGAATAACTTTTGTATACGGTATATTTAGCTTTAACATTCGTGATATTAATCACGAGGTTAGGAACTTCTGGACTGAATAGAAGGATACGTTGCCCGATGCTAATCAACTTTTTATTTCTTCATTGATCTTGTTCTTTCTCGTTACATAAGTATTTAAATTAGTTTACTTCCCTATGGTCTCATTCTTAATTGTTACATTTCTATTTCCTTCAGCATCCGTGTTTCCGCTTATCCTGCATTTTGTTTTTCGTGCGTTCACCCGTAGATCTGTCTCATTGCAAGCTTCTACTTAGACATCAGTGATACTTTGTAATGCATCTGTATCGTCCTCTATGAAATATACTCATCCGCGTGTACGAATAGTTGGTTCAAACCATTCAGTGTTAGTCCCTTTTTGTCCTCTTGTATTTTTAGGGATATTCTAATGCAAAGTTAAAAAGTAGTGGTGACATCACCTTGTTTCAATCCGATGCAAATCTCGAAACTATCTGACATATTATACAAGGGAACCAAAAAAAAGTTTTTGCCATTTTTGACGTCCCATTAATCATGCGCTCAAAGAGAGGATACGAAATGACGCACGGTGCTCACACACAGCAGTCATAGCTCGTCCAGTGTAAAACAGAAATGGAGGTATCGAAACAGCTTGTTCGCGTGTGTTTGTTGTATGACTTTAAAGTGGGCCTGTCAGCTGCCGCTTCAAGTCGCCGCATATGCCAAGCATTTGGTGAGAATGCTCTGAACGAACGCACAGCCAGGCATTGGTTCCAGAAATTCCGTTCGGAGATGTGAGCCTTGCTGATGAATCTCGCAGTGGACGACCACATCTGTTGGATGACGAGGCCCTGAAAGCAGCCATCGAGAAGGACAGTGGTCTAACGTGTGATGAACTTGCAGAAAGGTTCCATGTTTCAACTGAAACAGACTGCACCTGCATGGGATAAGGAAGTCATACAGGTTAAGCAAGTGGGTACCCCACACATTGCCGGCAGCCAAAAAGGAAGAACGAGTGACAGCCTGTTTGTCCTTGCTCACTTGGCACCTAAACACACCCATATTTGATCGCTTGCTCACTTGTGACAAAAAGTGGGTCCTCTTATGACACTACCAAGCGTACCAGACATTGGTTGTCACGTAACCCTGTTCCTCACACCTCAAGACCACCTCCGCACCCACGAAAGGTTATGCTCTCTGTATGGTGGACTTGTCGCCAAGTGGTGCATTACGAGCTCCTTCCACCTGGTCAGACCATCACTGCTGACCTCTATTCACAGCAGTTGCAAAGGGTTGCAAAGGTGTTGTATGCTTATAAAGCTTACTTCGAAACCTAAAAGTACGTACCATCCACTGTATTGCTCTTTGTTTATCACTGCTCTAGAGAGGCAAAATCTTTTTTGGTTACCTTGTAATTATCTATATGTATTCTGCTTATGGGGTCGCTAAGACACAGTCGTCACTAACTGGACATTTTTTTTTCGGAATTCCAAATCGTACCAAGATATTGAATAGTTTTCCTTTTTTGATAGAATCGTTTGCGTTCTTAGATCCGTGAACAACATACATATTTAAATAAAAGTTGACAACACCTGAAGATGGTTTATGGTGTGAGATTGAAAACTGCTTCGTGCAATTAATGAATGAAACGTCATCTTAACTACTCTAGAATAAATATAGTAATTATTTGCTGTTTTAGTCCCCAGGGCGCAAGTGTTAGTATTTAATTGTTGTATGTACAATTTTCCTTAGGTATGCTACATAACTGTCACCTCACATGTGGAAGAAGGAATGCGCATTTTGACTGCAAGACCAACCTACATAGTGTCCAACTACACGAATAGCAAATTGCATGTCGGAGGTCTGTGCGTCATAAGTACCGAGAAAAAGCATGAGTTAACAAATATTCCAAGTGCTAAAGTTGCAGTTCTTCCCAGTATTAAATCAGGACTTTCATCTGCTACCTCAATGTATGAAAGGAACACCGGCGTTCCTTTGTTACTGTGGGAAATGGTTGGTGATTTAGAAAACAGTTCCAAGGAGAATGAGTTCTTCCCGTATATCTGCTTCAGTTTGTCTTCAGGATGGTCGTGTCCTCTTCAAGTGTCCGTCACTGATAATTCCGAAAAACAGGAAAGAAGAAATTTTACTGCACCAATAAATGCAAAGAGTTCAAGAAGTGTAGGTACCAATGCAGAAATGAATAAAGCGTTTACAGCCACCATCCATGAGAAAAAGGGACAAGTATATGTACTTGTTTATGACGAACCTCATCCACATGTTACTATTCACAACCGATGCAAATTTAAGATCTATTGTGCTGAAGGAGCTCTTGATAAAGGTACGTTGAAATATGGTAATTGTGCTTTTTTATTATAATTATTTTGCCTTTTCCAAGTTAGTCTTGTACTAATTTTATCCCAATCAGAAAATTATATGTAAGAATGAAATGTGTGGAATAGTTAGTTCAGGTTTTTTAACCCTATTAGCTCAAGAAAGTTTTATTGATGTATACCTATCACATTCATAACTTAGAGTGTCTATTATTTGTGTTTTAACAAATTGTGAATTTTTGTAGACAAGTCAGTATATAAAGGCGAACGAAAGATAACTATCTATTTTTAAAGTTGTCCTCTCTGTACTCTTGCATGTGCTATGTTTTATTAATATCTCGTTCTAATGGTTTTCAGACGCTCATCATGTAATACAGTATATCCAGCTGGTTATATTTTTTAGGGAAAATCAGGATGAGCTTGGGGACTGTAGCAACTTAGAAACTGAATTAATTAGTCATTTTACAGTAAACAATAGGCAGACCTTTTCCAACTCTTTTTCTCTTTTCTGATGTGTAAAATGGATTGCTCTTTAATATTATTGATAATTATAATCGCAAGCGACGTAGTTGATGTCCTGATCATCTCTTCCGTAGAACATCCAGTATTATTTATTGTCCTTCTTCTATAGTCTCACCTAACAAACACCGCATCGGAATATTGACAGCGGTTTTGCTTGTCTTCCAAATTCGGCTTCACTGTAAGATTGAGAGTTGATTACCTTAATAGTTAAAATTCTTCAGATGTTGCGGTTTTAGAAATTGTTAGTTTTGAACTTCCTTTACTTAATGCTTCTACGTTTGTCTACATGTAACTAATACATAACATTAACGATATAGAAGGTCCTATTTATCTTCTGAGCTAAAAATCTTACTTTTTCTGATCTTAGAAATTTCTAATGTTGAGCTACTTTACCTATATATTTTTGTTGATAGAATAATCAACAAATAATGCCTATTTTTTTTTAACAGAAAGCTAACATGCAAACAGCGAGTGAGAACTATCTACCAACTGAATTATTAATTTGTAATATCTAATAAAATTGAACCTAAAGTTTTGATATCTTCTTAAACTTGGGTGATTCATTACAGGTGTAAAATTAGAAAGTAGGTAAATAAGATCTTACATGCAGTCACATGTTGGGAAGGTACACTTCGCAGGATGTTGTGCTGGAACTAAAACAACTGAATCCACATAAAATACCGCGTTGGCATATATTTGCCAGAGTTCTCTTCGTGTGTTTACTCGAACTTTGAAAAGTTTGTCTTTTTCGATAAATAATAATAAAGTTTTCAGGAAGATGGGTAACACAAAATTGACAGATGAGGAACTGTACGTCTTTTGACAGAACGGTCAGAACTTTTAGCATGCTATAACACTTGTCTTGGTTAAGTTTTCAAGAAATCTTCGGGATTTTGACGGGCCAAGTAAGATGCCTTACAGGATAAGCTGATAAAATGTTTTGTTCAGATTTGTCGAAGAAACATAACTGTAATTCAACAGGCCCTCACCGCCCTGGTCTACATTACATTGAGAGAAGAAATATCATTGTGAGATATCTTTTGACAGCGGGTTTTATTTTCAAGCTTCCCGCTGTCGCTCCCAGTGCAATATCTTCGACCTGTTTGATGCAGCCGACTGCATCCTGAAGACATCCTGAAATATCGGGGACGAGTATCCACTCAAGTCTATTTGTGTTCTATGCGTTCATCACGCGGGACAGGACAGTCAAGGTGATCAATGAGAATCAGGACGTCTATTCGGAACAAACTTCAAAATATTCCTAAGCAACAGCTTGTACATTGTTGATTTAATGATATAAAGAAACCACGGCGGAATAACAATCAGTATAAAATAAACATGCAAAATAACAATTAATTCTATTGTCAGCGTTGTATTCCTCGAATGTGACTGTCAAAATTTTTTTAATAGTTCAGTTTTACCTGTATTGTTCTTGGTTGTTGAATAACTTGTATGAATATGGTCTTGACATGAATAGATCCAGTCCCTCCTCATTAAATGGAAAAGTACGAAACGAAATAACGCAGATATGGAATTGAAGAGTACAGGGGAAATATGGGTAGGGGTACAGAAAATTTGATTTCTCGTAATATACATTTTGAAGTCTTACTTTCCCATTTACTTCCTTGTATTTAATATTCTGAAAACCGTTACAACTTGTGGAATATTTGTGTTTTAGCATTGGAACTTTCCGTGCGGTTATCTGTCATTGTTTTGTACTTGTTAGAAGTTCCAACCCCGTTTTTTTTTATTATTATTATTTTTTAAAGTAAAATGGATAGCCCCTTCCTTTGTTCTCTTTAATTATAACTGCTTGCGTCGTAGATGTTAACAAAGTGAAAAGGGGTGGATAAAAAAAGGAAATAGAGCGATTCTTATCAAATATTGCAAGATGAACTAAATTCCATGTGGCAGCACTCGGAAACAAATAAAATAAGACCCGAGTTAACCATTAGTGAAATTTGAGCTGTAGGTGGAATGCTCTCGTCAAATTTGTATTCATTAATTTTTATTCACTAATGGAAACCAGAAGTTATTTATGGTCAACATTTAGGGTTGGATTTAAAAAAAAATATATATATATGAATATATGTAAACACTCTCTTATACAGTGCTTTTCTTGTGTGAGTCAGTTTTATGTTTTCAACAATATAATGTCTAGTGGTGTGACAGACCTGATACCAGTGTTTCTCTTTTAGAGTTGCATTAGTGTTCTTTCAGTCTGATCTTCAAATATTTTCTCCTCATTGCAATATATTGATCTTTGCACTTCTACGTTACTTGGTAACCCTTACTTCCTAAATCATTTCGTACGAAGTAGCTTTCGTACTTCGTCGTGTTCTTATGTAGACTTTTCAGAGGGATTGAAATGGGTTTAAAGTCTAGTCTTTCTTTCATTTGCTTTGAGTGTTGGCGCATGGATTTTTAATTGTTCTCGCAGTATGTGACAATCGTTTGAGTTGCTTGTTTTTACCCACCCTTTTCATCGACTTAGCATTTGAAGAGACAAGAATTTAGAATTGCGAAAATATTTGTGTTGCTTTGTATTTATCGTATTGTGCCAGTTAGTGAGGACATACTGGATTTATTCAGGTAAATACCACGATGAGAATATTTTTAAACTAAAAAACTGTGCTAAAAGTTTGCGTGTTCGCTGATTCGCCCATGCGTTGGCACTTTGCGGGTATTCGCGCTCTTACGGAGCAGGTAGAAAAATTGAAGACGCGAAATTCTTAGTGGATCATATTGCGATAAAAATGAATCTCCGTTTTTAAAAAATATATGTATCTCTCTGTAGCGTTACATTATTATTCACGTTTGTATTACCGGTAAAAAATTCGTTTTATGAAGCTTACAATATTGTTGAAACTAATTGTCGTAACATAAATCTCTCATGTACTATAGTACAAGATAGTAAATATCTGCAACTATAAATTTCCATTCCTCGCCGAAAGAATTGAGAATTTTTCAGCTACCTTCTACTATGATATTCATGACTGCCCACGTCAGATTAAATGTTGCTTTATATAATCGTGTAATCTATTGTTGGTGCAGGGATTTTGTCAGCACTTGGGAGCGTATGGGGGAAAATGTGTGTGGAAAAGTTCCTGTAAAATACTACCAAAAACAGTGGCGCTAGTGTTCCGCTATTATAAAGTTCGGAAGAACTTTAATAGAACTTTCTATGTTTAAATTATCTTTGATTGTCTGTTTACGCCTATGCATTTATTTTTCAAAGCAATTGGAAGAAGTAGTTTTGTTTGAGAAATGAAGATTTCGCGTGAAAAATTTTGGGCAATGATGTTTGATGATTTCAAATGTAGTTTAACACCGAAACAATGCATCGAGCGACTTCATTTGGCTTTTGGGGATGATGCACCATCTAATAGAACTGTGTACAATTGGATTTTCGAATTCCAGCACGGTCGCACATTTCTCAGTAATGAATTTCGTGAAGGTCGTCCATCCACGTCTGTTGTTATCAGTAATGTTGATGCTGTACATGACATGATTGACAGAAATTGGCATGTGACATACCGTGAGATTCAGGCATCCTTGAACATTGACATGGAAACAATACATACGATTTTGCATGGTTACCAGAACGTATGGAAGCTTTCAAGTGGTGTAAAGAAATGGTCAAAAATTCAACCGTGGTAAGTCAAATTTGGTGTACTACATCGTTGGGAGACTACTTGGATTCATTCCTACGAACCCGAAACTAAACAGTAATCCACTGTTTGGATGTTTGAAAGTGAACCGATCCCAACAAAAGTTGTTCGTTCGAGGGGTGCTGCCAAGCAAATGATTGCTTGTTTCTTTGATTATACCGGACATGTGGCAACCATAGCTTTAGAAGATCGAAGAAATGTAACTTCTGAGTGGTACACAACAATTTGTTTGCCAGAGGTCATCAATGAATTACCTGAAACAAACCCAAATCGTCGAATCATTCTTCACCACGACAACGCCAGCTCCAATTCAGCACACATAACTGTTGATTTTTGTCAAGTAAAAATGTCGAATTAATTACTTATTGTCCGTACTCACTCGATTTATCGTCTAATGACTTCTTTTTGTTCTCCAACATTAAAAAGAAGATGCGTGGTAAGCGATTTGTGTCGCCTGAAGCAGTTGTTAGCAGCATATCTGTATCCTTGTTTGTACAGATTCGCTCAATGTCTTACAAAGAATAGCAAATATGTATTGTAAGCATCCGCTCGTGCAAGAAACATGAATTACGCACCTTCTGCTCTTCTGGTGGTGAGGTGGTCTTTTCCTGGATATCAAGGCATGTTGGTATCAATGGTAATGAATTGGCAGATGAAGCTGCACGTGAGACCTCTTTAAGAGTTAACATTAACATTCAGCATGTCCCATTCTAGAACATGTTGATATATTATCGACATATTGCCCAGACTGAGTGGCAGCGACGATGGGATGACGTTGCTGTCAGTAAGTTGAAATAAATTAAGATAACTGTTTCTCCATGGAAATCATCTTGCTGAGGTAGTAGGCGTGAAGAACTACTTTTATGACGCCTACGTATAGAACACAGTCGTATGAGACTCATGGATATCTGTTGCGACGTTTCGACTCTCCAAATTGTAATGAATGTGATGCAGTTTTGAGTATTCGTCACGTGCTTTTAGATTATCCTGGATATAGTCATCTTAGACAACGTTGTAACATTCCGAATGTCATGCCGTCAGTCTTAGGGGATGATTCTAATGTTTTGCGGGGAGTTTTTGTGTATATTCGAGACACAGGTCTCTCAACGTCTATTTGAGATGATTATGTCCATTAGCTATTAAGTCTTGTAATATTCTGTTATCTTGTGTAGTCTTTAACTTGTTATACTAAAGGTCTTAAAAATACACCTGTAGTTTTTATTATTTTTATAGTAGTCCTTTACACCAGGAAGTTATTTTCTGAAGACCTTTTACACCTTCAGTTTTTTAGATGATTTTATGGTTTTTATTCTATTAACAGCTATGTTTAGACATGACAAAGATAAGGAACTTTCTCGTATCGGGATGGGCGTAAGCCATAGTGCTGTTAACGCCCATAAAATTCACTTTATCTTATCTTGATTTATTTACAGTAATTGAGCAAATAATAGGTAAGCAACTTAACTACAAAATATATACAATTTCAGATGGTGTGGCAACTCCGGAGGCGGAACATTTCCTGTGGTGGAATTGTGTGGAGCAGATGACAGTTGCTAACTACAACCTACCAACAGTGTGCAGCAGATTTCCTGGTATTCTTGCCAAGTCGTCATTTCCTCCTTTAGTTTTTGCTGTCGAAAGTAACATCAGAAAGGAATCATTGGCTGGTACGATAAATTTTGCTTTATGACAAAAGCAAGCTAGAGAATATTTTTTAAGATATCGTTTTAATTTAGCATAGTGTAAGCTCTTTTGAAAGGAATATCATGTAATTTGTTTATCTATTAAGGATCGTTTTACTGAACTAGCATCGACCATGCTTTTAAATCGCAACAAAATTAGTATCAATATGTTCATTCGGAAAAAAAACTTGCTTTCTGCTTAAGTTCAACAATCAACTACTGTGAAATTCGAGCCCGCATAAAGGTATAGTTGGAATTATGTGCAAGATTTTGCAGTTCTCGCAAATACCGTATCTTTGACTTTAAATGTTCGAGTTTAGGAAATGTGCTCTGTAAACGCACCACAATTTTAAATGTCATCATAATATTCCATGTAAAGACACCAAGATATAATCTGTAACAGCCTTTAACCTTAATAATATCAGTTAGATTCCAATTAGTAATTAAAAACCACTAATAAGTAGTAAGAGTCGCTTTTAAAGATATTTCATACACATCTGTATAAATTACGACTACTTAGTATAACGCGTTTTATTACACTACTGTTTGGAAGCAAATAGATGTTCCTGAACTGAATTTTTACGCAGATTAAAAAAATCAGTTTGTGTCTATCACGTCAGGTTTTTCAGAAATGATGAACATTTAATCATAAAGATGAACATTAAAGAGCAAAAGAGTGCTCTTTTTGTATTTTAGGTAAGTGGACATTTGATCACACCTGTTTACTTATACAGTTGGTTCGCAATTTATGCTTATAAACTCCGATGCAATCATATTTGCATCAAAAATCGTCAGTATAAAACAAGAAACGTGACGGATATAAAAAAAATACTCATTTAAAGTGTACAAGAAGTGTACTTTTTGTTTATAATGTTGAACATTCATATACACTGATGGCCGCGTTTTATTATTATTAAATGGTTGAAAATAGAGGGTACCCATTGTAAAGGTTATAGGAAATGGCTAAACGAAGAAGATTTCTTGCTAAATAGGATGTTTGTGATAACTTCATATGCACATCTGAAAATACACCGTCTGTCCAGTGGGAAAGATGACTGATTTTATTGAGACGCAACCACTAGCCCCATCCGTGGATGAGTATATGCGTTAACTAGCGACATATTTTGACTAACTTCCGTAGAAGTTTTAGCGCGCTGGCATCACTGGTTCAGTCTTAATGTAACAAATGACAGTAACTGCTGAACCTCAGTCGGGAAAGGGAAAATAGAACAACGTGCCAACATTAAGTTTTGTTTTAAACTGGGTACAGGAACGTTTCAAATGATTCAAACTGTGTGATACTGAAGCAATGAGTCGTAAGAACAGTTTTAAAGTGATATGCAAGATTTCGGACTGGAAGGGACCAGAATGTTCGAAACCGAAATAGGTGTGCATGCAGAAGAGCAGAATCAAGACTCAGCTCACAATTTTCTTTGATTCTAAAGGAATTATTCATAAGGAATTCATGCCAGAAAGTCAAACGGTGAACACCGATTATTACTCAGGCGTTTTGATTCGTTTATGGGCCAAGATTCGTCGATTTCAACCAGAATACCGGGAACAAGAGACATGGTCTCTGTTGCATGTCAATTCGGTATACAAAAGCAAGATTGTACGCGATTTCTTGTCTAAATAAAGTATCTTTGGTGCTCGATCATCCCCAGTATTCGCCAGATTTGGTTCCTTACGACTTACGGCTATTTCCAAAACTAAAATTGGCGATAAAAGGAAGGGGGTTATGACACGATTGCAAACATTCTTCGTTTTCCGACTGATGTTCAGTAGCTACTGTCACGATAAATAGCAAGGAGTGGGTTAACTATTTTAGTCACACGAACTAGTTGTTTACAAATTGAAGTGATTCGATTGCTAGAGATCCCAAACTTTGCGCAATAACATAAGCATATTATTTGAATTTTGTGCAAATTTTGTTCTGATAATTTGTATTTCTGTGTGGAAAAGCTTTTGAGAAACAACCTTCGCACTCGCAACTAATTTGGATTCTTTCCATGGGCGTGACTTGTTCGTTCGTCCGATTACGAAGTTAATATAGTATGGGTTCTAGTATTGTGTTTTATAAAAATAAATAACGTGTATTCCTTATTTGTATATATATGTAGCTTCTTGTGGGATCTTGTGAAGGGAATGGCATACAGACTAAAGCTTCGCACAATTGTAACCCCCAAAAATGCTATAAGCCGTGAGATTGTAGCCATTACTGGAGTCAGTAGCAAAAGTTTTCGAAAACATGTAGGATCGAGTGTAAACATACTTGGATGTGGAAGGAGACCATTTTCAGTATCAACTGTAAGAAGGATCATTTACAACGTAACGAAATTTTCATAGCAAACTGTAAAGAAAAGTTGTTGTCTAAAGTTTGGAGCCTCTAGCGAGAAAATCAGTGAATGTATTGTGTAAACATAGATTGTTAAATTGTTCCATAATTGGGCTGTATCTGGATATTGTTCAATAAAATACCTGTTAAAAAAACAGTTACCTCTGTAAGAATCTACCTGGATCTCGAAATTTGCCAAATTATTTTAACAATTCGTGGTCCAAATTTTAAATTTGAATTTAGGTACTAATATTAATTTAGTATTGAAGCGATCATTTTTTTGTAATCTCCTGGTATTTGCCTTAGTCCTTTTCAGAGCTCTTTATTTACATTTGACTCAGCTCTATTCAGTACGCCAAATTTTGTATAATTCTCATGAAGTTAAAGGAGACAAATTATCTTTCGTTTCTTGCTGTTGGTTTAAGTTTTGACTGTTTTAGTCATCAACAAAATCAGAAAATGAGCAAACCTAAATTCAGTCATCAGTTGCTTAGCAGATTTTGGTGTGCCTACATTTTCTACACCTACATGTGGTGGTTGAGAATCATAGTGGTCTAAGTCAAATCAAGTCTGAAAAGTTGGATTATCGAAGAAAATGTCAATTTCCTGAAGCTAAATGTATATATTTCGTCATTTTGAGTTTAAAATTGTGTGTCCTGTACAAGTTCCATTCTTTTAAAAGTTGCTTATGTCTGATCATCGTAATTGACTTAAACCACTGTTTCTGACCCTCCCATTGTACGTAGTACCCAGTTCGCTCCTTAATATGATGTCTTTGCAGCTTTAGTCACCTTCGAGAAACCACAAACACAACCTACCATAGCAGACACAACAGATATTTGCCTATTCCTATTCACATTTCAGGCACATACATAACAGGAATTCTAGAACAATTTAGTATTATTTTGTACAGATAACTGATAATTTTAACCACATCTATGATCTTTTAAAATTTAATTTATTTTAAAATTTTTAAGTCAGTTCTAAGTGTGTAAAGTTGGAAAGAAAATACTGTATTGGTTAGTTGTATATGTTTGGATATAGCAAATGTATAGAAACACAAATGTACTTGAGGTCACGTGACGGAGGTGCGAAACCCCATATAGATCTTTACGTAATTTTCTTATACAGAAATTTCATCAAAAAATTTGAGATACCTCAATCCTAGGGATATTTCAAGGTATTTAGCAATAATAAGAATAACGCATGCTCTTATTATTGTTCTAAACTATTTTCATGGACAAATTTTATTGTTGTGTATTCTTTTCCTCAGGTAGCAGAATGGCAGCCAAGTCCCATAACTTGGATCTTGAATGGAGTCGTGGTATTGACATCACGATGCAATGTGAACAGTTCCTTTGTTTGCCAGGCCATGGAGATGTAAAGATTAAAACTGAACTTATAGGACATACTATCCATGTTCTTGTAGACACAGTCAGCTGCATCGAAATTTCTGCTAAAGAAATTCGAAGTCGACTGTATTTTGGTGGCCACAGTGCAGAGAGTGCCTTCCGACAGGCGACTCTTTCTGATTCTGAAAATGAAGTGTTTCTGGAGACGAAGGAGCTGCTTTCAAGGGATGACACTTCGAAAGAAGAATCTTCTGGACAATCGACAACTGTAGGTGATGTTGAGGACGTTCATAAACCAAGTACGTCTCAGGAAATGGGATCATCGACATCTTTCCGAACTGCCTCAAGTTGTGACTTAGATTTACAATTGAGTTCCAGAAATGCTTCACTTAAGTCAGAGTATTGTAAGAAAAGCAACAGCTCGTGTTTGCATTTAATGTTTTTTGCTAAATCGTTGTGTTTTACTGTAACGGATGATTTGCAGTCATCTACAGAAAGAACTGAAATAATACTTCTTTGTCTTGATGACTTGTGTTTGTCTTACGGTCCCAAACATAGTTCAGTGTCAGGCAAACATCGTAGTGATTGTTCAGAACACTTTAAAGAACTGCATATTTGCGTGGGAGATATTCAAGTTGATAATCAGCTTTACCACCATGGAAGTTTTGATTTTCCAGTTGTTTTGATTAGACAGAATCCGTATATAAGTCAGTACGCTTTGATGACAGGCTCCGAAGAACGATTATTAGATGCTGTGAAAAAAGATGGTGTTTTCGTTATGACTGTATTAACAGAATCTTCTGAAGATGCCTCTGCCATTAAATCAATTAACGTCTCAGTTCAGCCTGTGCGATTGTATATCGAGGACACGTTTATTATGAAGATCAACAACAGTATTCAAACGCTGAGCCCTACGGGATTAGTGTTCTTTCCTGATCTTAGAGAAAGGAGAAGGATGGTGTCCAAATCTTTAAGTGGCCGAAGAAACGTTGGCGAATTTAGCCATGTGTTAATTCCTACTTTACCTGGAACTGTTTATATACCAGAAGACATTTTCTGGATTTCTCACAGTATTGCAAGGCCTTTACGTATAGAGAAACTAACCATAAAATCATTGTCAGTTATTGTGAGTGTCCATACGTCTGTACGATTGTATATTGCACTGGATCATTCACCGTTGCTTTTCTCTGAGTTCACAAGACAGCGGCTCTTCACTACCAGCTACCGACTTGGTCATACATTAACGATGCATTATTTATCAAACGCTCTGTTTCATGCAGGTAAGAATTATTTATTGTTTCGAACAATCCTAACACTTCCTAGCATTACTTCTGTTCAAATTCGTACAAAACGTAGAACGCTATAGGGAAAGAGAACAAAGTGTAAAGCTCACCTAGGGCACGTCAGAAGATCAAAACTAAATTGGATGGCTAAAATAATAATAATAAAATGTACATAGAGACAAGGTGGTATGGACGGGACTAAGGTCAGGAGCAGACCGACCACTAAGGAAAGTAACATGGCGGATAGTTAGCATATGACGTCACCAGATGACGGTTGATGTTAAATAGGTGTGACGCACTCACTTCGCACTTCTTTCCAAGATTTATCTCCAGCTAAACCTACCAGAATTAATTCTTGAAGGTATCGTTATTAAACGGTTTTCCAGATTTTAATTTACTATGTGATTTCCTGATGTTCCTTTCGGTAACTACTTGTGTGATAAATTAATCGAAAACTTACGCTTTCGCAGTCTCTAATTGCAGCACATATTTATTTCATCCCTATCGGTTTCGAAACTTCTTTCAGCTTCTTTGTCCTGGCCGCACACTAAATGAGAAATTTATTGGTACAAAGAAAATTAAAAGAAATTGAAAATGTGTTGAAAAATTCGTCCTCGTTAACAGAGACACGTTTTCAATTCCTTTTTTTTTTTTTTTCTTATGTATAAATCTTTCCTTTGGTGTGCTGCCCTGACGAAGAAGCTTGAGGAAGCTTCGAAACCGATAGAGGTGAAATAAATTGTGCTACATTTGAAGATAGTGAAAGCCAATTAAGTTTTCGTAAGTTTCTTATGCGCTCAAATGAAAGTGTTTAATACTGTTGCATTGAATAACTTCACAGATGCAGAAAGGAAATCAGAGAATAGTTGACGACATTACAGTCTGAAAGCCCTTTGCTTGCTGGAACTATCCGGGCAGGTTTTGTTGGAAACTATTGTTGCACCGCAGTGCAAGGCTCCTGTGTACCAGAACATGTAAGTGCACTCAGACGATTTATTTACAATCAGCCGTCATCTCGTGATATTACATGTCTACAATCCGCTAAATGATGCCTTGTGATACGTTTACTCACGACCTACGTCTCTGTAACATTTACTTGTTTTTAACCACCCAACAAGTTCGGTAGACTGCTCGAAACATTGTGCAATTTTAATACGTTTTACGTGCCTCAGATGGGTTTTATTTTATTTTAAGCAAGCTGGTGGCATGTAGTGTGGTCAGAATGGAAAGTGTTATGCTACTCCCATTACAAACAATAGTTGTATAAAAGTAGTGTATCTATTGCGTAAGATTATAAATTAAAACAATTTTATTCCATTTAACAAGGCACGTGCTCAGGTATTTATTTTGTGATGTAAAATTTTGTCTCTACTAAGGGAACATGAAAAAATTTGAAAGAAATTTATCTTCCTTAATTATATAAACAGTTCCCTCTATGCCAATCTTGTCATAGTTTCATTAAATCTTACCAATGTAGTAGTTAACAGTTAAGAGTAGTTTTTTTCATATTTTGATTCCCCCCCCCCCCCTTTGACGTTTAACACAACTGAAGTTTGATTGGATCAAGTGAAATATCGTGGTTATGGTTTTTATCAAAAGGTCCAGTTAGTTGGAACTTTTTTATATTCTTGCTACTTTTTTATTTTATTTATTTATTTCACTTAAATTTATTCTTAATGATTTGATCGATCTCAGTGAGGAAAATTGAACAAAAACATCCTGTATCTTCTGTCAGTTAGAAATAAGACTTTAAATGCAGACTTTTTACCGTTACCGCTCTTGAAAAGGTGACTTCTGTAATTTTAGAAAGTGACATTAGGGATTTTGACTTCTTTGTTCCTTTGGATTGAAATATACTTCACCAGGTCCCAAAGTTCAAAGGAAGTTTGTTGCCGAGAAGTCTGCAATACAGTAGTTATCGAGTATGAATCTACATTTTTATTGCATTTTATTGAGACATCTTTTTAAAAATTGTGTACAAACAGATTTTTTTTTTTTTTTTTTCGATGTTAGTTTTAAGCTTTTGGGTACCAATAAATTAATTCAATGTGACTAAATTATTCTAGTCCGTCCGAGTTTCAATTTTTCTAGTCCGTTTTTAATTGACATTCCACTATTTATGGAATGTGACTTTAGTTTCTCATCGCGATAATCGGTGTCTTGTCTTATCCATTTGTGGGACGAAAAAGTTTGTTTTTGTAATGTATTGGTTCGGGGCGCCTAACGGTCGCTATTGGTACTAGAATTTCTGCAAACATTGATGACGAGCGAGGGAAGCCATATCTGACTTGATTGTGATAGAGGGAACGCTGTTTCTGTTCTCAGTGGAAATTATTTATATAAGTTGTTACTTTTACTATCTCAATTGTGTCTATGTATATGCTACTTGTACATGCATCAAGATATTGCGATCTTGTAAAGAGTTTGATTGCTATAGTGATTATTCCAACTACCAAATTGCAATCTAGTCTGAAAAGTGCTGATGAACATGGAGGAATTCCTGATGAGGTCCGTTCCGTTTGTGGAAGTTATAGCAAGTAGTATCTGTAGACTATATATTCTAGTTTTTATATTCACTTTCTTGTTTGCTGATAATTCAATTAAATTCCTTGCGGGGGCATTTTTGTTCTTGAGTTTCAGGAAAAAAGGGAGAGGAATTACAGGAATGGTACCATTCAACCACGTGTTTCGAATCCAACACTTGAGGATTTTTGCCAACATTTTTTTAATTTGGCCCTAGTTTTTCGTGAACATTTGTTCTAGTTATTTAAAGTTAGTTTCTCGACTTAAGCCTCACGAGTATCGGTATCACGATATATTCTAGCATTCTTAAATCTACTCAGGAATGCGTTCGTTTTTGTGAAATTGTCACTATATTATATTATTACGACTTAGTAATCCATTTCTTCTACAGAAAACATTCACGAACCAAAGATTCAATTTTGTTTTTTTGAAATCGTTTAATAATATAGTATCAGTAAAGCTATTATGTAAATTTAACTCGTAAAGTATTTGACTTCGTATTTCTGTACTGAGAGATGTCCTATTATAAATGACAACGATTTTAGTATTTTGCTCTTATATGAGCTAGCTGTTGAGTTTGATGTACTACAAGTTAACTTTGTTCATTACATTTATAAAAAATAAATAGTTTCGAATTTGCTTTCAGATAAATGGACCAAACCAAACCTATCACTCTTAATGAGATCAAACTTATTTGTGGGGTGCCTTTACTGCATCCTCCCCATGCTTTCTACCATAGGCCTTTTCTCTGAGCGGGATTGGTTCCGAACCAACAATTAGGAATTTTGTTTTCAAGTATAAATTTTGGGGATCTTGGTAGTTACAGTACATGATTATGTTTTTCATAACATTTATGTAGTGCCAAATGTTTTTTTTTTTTTTAATTTATTTATTTATTTTTATTTATATTTCGTGCCTTTCTTTCAATTTACAAATTAGTTTAATTCAAAAAGTTGATTCTGTTAAGATGGGACGACTTTACATACCTTATTTACGGTTAAATCCCCTTCTGCCAACAGCGATAGCTTTCATTGTGACAGCCGCGCGCCTGGACTGTGGGTCGGTATCGCAACTTCCACTGTGGAAGGCTTTGCGCAGGTACGCAAACGGAATACAAGACGTATGGTTCGACGTTGTGAAGTAATGCCTCTCTTCACGAGAACAATGGCGCAAAAGTCAATAGAAGATGCATCCGGGGACTTTACGACAGAGACTGACGAAAACAGGAGGACACGGATGCACGTCTCAGCCTTCCTTCTGCTGTAGTAGCTTATACAAGATCGAGCAATATGGTTGGACGCCTTACCCATATGGCGAGGCTGTGCTGCGTTTGTGGATTTTCTTTCATCACATACGCCCTTACATGTTATACTACCTTCTGGACTGGTTGTTTCCGTATTTTTTGGGACAAAGCTCTTCCGGAAAGAACCCGTTCTTGTGTTGTTGGATAATGCACCACACACGCGACATACTGAAGGTCAGTCCTTTGCTTTTACACCGCTGCACTATTCTTGAGACTGCACCTTTCTTCGGAAAGTGCAGCTGTGTACCCCTGCCATATGTCAGTAACTTTGGATGCCATAACGGGAACGTACGAACGTCACATTTCTCCACAGTAACTCCACACTGCTACTGCCACGTCATTCCTATAACGGTGGCGCTGTGTGCTCCTGAGGCGGAATAGACCCAAGGTCAAATAGTCTCATCTTAACTAAATATATGTGTACAGCACATGACGGAAGATTTTATTTAAATAAATGTGTGTCTGAAAATTCTAAAATAGTCTTTTTTTAAGCGGTGTTCGAGGCCAAACACGCAGCGAAAATATCTTTAATTGCTGTTCTAATGGCATTGTGTTGTAATGGGAGTAAGTGATCAAATTTTGGTTCTCTTTGTTTTGTATTCTTTTCGATTTGGTACACATTAACTCTAATGTAAATTAAAATATATTTTCATCTAAATTACGTGAAACAAAATTATGAGGTTTATTAAACGAACTCTTTGCTGGAAACGACAGCCACTCTATATCAAAACTTTTCACATGTATGGAGATGTTATTTCAGTGTCTTGCCTCTATTGAGACGTAGAGGATCTGTGTTTCGAGTTTGAAGATACTTAAACCTTTGTTGCATAAAAAGAGATTTAGAATTAACACAGAAAAGTTTACAGCAAACAAAGAGATATTTTATGTTTTAAGTTCCTGCAGTATCTATCTTACTAACTTTGTTTCTGTATTTTGAGTGCTGATGTTGGGAAGGGTCCTTACTCACAATTTCAACAAATGGTGGTCGCTCGACTATTTTTTATTTCCTTCATATTTAGTACATTGAATGCTATAGAGGAGCGAAGATGAAAAACAGTTTATAGTTTTTATTCATAATAATTCATGATATACAGGGTGCTCAAAAATCAGATTCGACAAAATTTTGTTTAATGCAGATAATAAAAAAAAACTATAGGCATAAACCAATAGAGATATTTCAATACTTATAATTCGAAAATATGTGAAATATAAACCTTCCAAAGAATATTTCAAGCTATTACTTTTAAATTCTATTGTAAAGAAGTATATCGCACAATGTGATTTAAACGTTTGTAAAATATAGGTTAAATTTCCTTTTCATTTCTTTTCCTTTTCTTCTTCTTGAATGGAAAGAAATAACATGTCGTTAACTTCGTTTTGTTATCTACCGTTGTCACTATAATGACAGAATAAAAATAACGTTTATAACATTTCCTTCTCCTTTTATGTGGACATCAGTTTCAGAAAAAGAAAAAAAAATCGAGTTTGTAAATCAAAAGGGGAAGGGACCACATGAACCAAATTTGTCACTGGAGTTCCTTTGTTTTTGTTCTAAAACCTCTGAAAGTTTCATTCTGTTATTCCAATTTTTTTATGAAATACAGCTTCTTAAATTTGCGAAAAGAAAAATACAGAGCAGTCATGCGGCGACAGGTTTGCCTTGGATGGCACTTCTGAACGCCAGAACAGACGCATTGAATCAGTGAACAGGTAAATTAGCATCTTTTCGTTTTGTACCTCAAAGAAAGAAATGACAAAGCAGCTCGAGTGATAAGCTTGAGTTTTTGTATGATAAATTATTGTCTAACAAGGGAAGTCGGGGAAGTGGTACGCGGGGATCTGCATGTGTTATATATCGTTGGAAAGGTCACACCGAGTACACGTTACATGTGAAATATCTCGCTTGATAGGGGGCGTGGCGACCATTTGAAGATACGAACAATGCACGCCCCGAAACACCAGAAAACGTGGACAAAATAGAAAGCTGTGTTTCAGTGTGTATGAGACTTGGTATATATAGATTTAAAAGGTGGCTGAGTACGAATCTGACATCACATTTGTGAATTCAAAATGGCGGACACAAAATATAAAAAAACAAGCTATGGATCTGAAATTGTGTGTATAGAGATATTCGACGTCGCTAATTATGAATCGGATACCAAAATTGTAAAATTCAATATGGCGGACAAAAATTGCAAAAAAGATGTACATAATGGACATATGTGATGATTACACATGTAGTAGAAAAATACGTATAGTACATAACGGGGCAAGTAGGAGCAGCTGATCCTGATAATAAAGAGGGAGTTTGTTGTATACAGCAGAGCTTTAAGCTAGAATATGGTGTTTGTCCACGTATAGTGGTGTTTCGAATCTCATTGCAATGGCAGTGAAAAAGTGCGCGGCTTGAATTATAAAATGCGTTATGCTTCCACAACTGTCTTTCTGGTATAACATGATGCCGTTTACACTTTCAACCTCCCCCCCCCCTTCCCCAGGTATGCACTGCTGTGCGTTACATGGGTGTAAGAGGATGAGGGAAAGAGGGTATAATGACTGATGATGATAATGGTAGAGGTCAAAAAAACAGGTGTAACACAGGCTTTTACGACAAAATACATAGGAACATGCAATGAAGGATTCTTTCTGCTTGCAGTTCTGGCAAATGGGCTCGTCGAAAGAAAATTTATGTCATTTACACCTTGAAATGGAACATCAAAACCCGCTTTGTACCAGGCGTACCTAAAGAAGGGTTGATACAGTGTCGATTGAAATTGGTTCAAAATGAGGCTATGAATTTTCAAGATATTGTCACGCCTGTGCAGCAGTTTTTCGTGTCCTGTAAGGAGGCATGTTCAGTGAACCGTTTCATAAAATCTTTCCACTGATGGAAGCAAAACACATCCAGTGGTTGCATGAAAGCAGTGGAACCTGGTGGAAGGATTTTTAATGTAATCGCAACACTGTCGTCTTGGTAGAGTGTCTTTGACTTTTGAGCACTCCAGGCATCGGCAATCACAACGGCCTTCTTTGCTGGAAACTTCTCTACGTTAGGTTTGAGGACATTACGGAAAAAATCACCCACCAGTTCTTTATTTAACTTGCTGGATTGCGTGCATCGAATGACAAGGTTCTGGTAATTGGGAAGAAATGGATCCGCCATTTTGAATTTTACGATTTTGGTATCCGATTCATAATTAGCGACGTCGAATATCTCTATATACCCAATTTCAGATCCATAGCTTTTTTTTTTTTTGTAATTTGTGTCCGCCATTTTGAATTTTACAATTGTGATGTCAGATTCGTACTCAGCCACCTTTTAAATCTATATATACCAAGTCCCATTCACATTGAAACACAGCTTCCTATTTTGTCCACGTTTTCTTTTGTTTCGGGGCGTGCATTGTTTGTATCTTCAAATGGTCGCCACGCCCCCTATCAAGCAAGATATTTCACATGTAACGTGTACTCGGTGTGACCTTTCCAACGATATATAACACATGCAGATCCCCGCGTACCACTTCCCCGACTTCCCTTGTAAGTCATACTGTTGAAGCTGTTTTCACGTTCTAAAAGAAAGCTATCAGACTTTTCAACAATACTTCGCTGCAAGTGGAAAAGTTGTTTATTGTACAGACAGAGCGTCCGGTCAGTACAGAAACCGGGAAAATCGACTTTATCCATCACTTCAGTGTTTTTGAACTGCTGAATGGCGCTTTTTCGTGACTTCGGATGGAATGGGTCCTTGTAATGTGATGGAAGAGGAGAAGCAACGAAGAGACTTGAGGCAACCTCCCAAAGAATTACTAGAAAACACATTTTGACATAAATATGTTTTTTTCAAAGCATTAAAGAAATAACTTATGTGTTGGTTCCGTCATACAACAAGGCAGGCAGAGAGGAATTGTCACCCTCTGGTACTGCCGCGGTCACTTGTCGGGAATACAAACTAATGCATAATGCATTGTTTTGTATTTCTGATACGTGGCAGTTCCGCATTATCTGTCTTTTTGTAAAAGTGCTTTAAGATTGAAGATACAGCTTCGTTATTAGCAAACCGTTTCAGTTGCTCTATAAGATTTGTTAGTACTCGTGACTTCTATGCTCCATGGCTCCGTCCTCCTCAGCAAAACAAAACATCCACATTATATTGATTCGTAGACCGTAAGATTTCCTAGAAGTTACAGCTAAAGAAATATTACTTCGCATGTGAAACGAAAAGACTATGTAGCATGTGTCTATTGTAACAAATCGTTACGCGAAATGAATGGCAGCGATGATGGGATGACGTTGCTGTTAATAAATTGAAAGAAATTAAGGCAACTGTCACTCCGTGGAAATCACCTTGGCGAGGTAGTAGGCGTGAAGAAGTACTTTTATGTCGCCTACGTATAGGACACAGTCGCCTGACACATGGATATCTCTTGCGACGTCTGGATCCACCGCATTGTAATAATTGCAATGTAGTTTTAAGAATTCGTTACATTCTTTTAGATTGCCCAGGATATAATCATCTCAGACAACGTTATAACATCCCCAGTGACGTGGCGTCGTGTTAGGGGATGAACCAGATATGTTGCGGGGAGTTTTTATGTATATTCGAGAAACAGGTCTATCTCCGTCTATTTGAGATGAATATGCCCTTTAGTTGTTAAGTTTTATGTTGTATTATTCTTTTATCTTGTGAATGCCCCTTTACAGCCTTATCATTTTTAACTTATTATACTAAAGACTATACATCTTTATTTTTTACTAATAGCTATGCTGACCATTTACACCGGTAAGCTGCTTCTGAAGACCTTTTACATCTTCAACTTTTCTATGATTTGATTATTTTATCCAATTAACAGCTAAGTTTAGACGTTAGACGTAACAAAGATAAGGGGCTTCCTCGTATCGAAATGGGCGTAAGCCATAGTCCTGTTACCGCCCATCAAATTTAGATTATGTGTTATCAACTTTGACCACTTGTAAAATTACTTCCTCTAGGAATATATTCACATCCGACCATGAGTCCCTTGATATTATTTTTACACTTTTCACTTACTCCCAGTCTGTGAGGAGTCTTGGCAGGCCTTTTACTCCTCATTGGACGAAAACAAATTGACCTTTTTTTTTGGCACGTAATTAAGTTTTTGCCATGGAGTTCTTTCTTATCTGGTGACATTCAAATGCCACTGATACATTTACTGAAATTTTGCTGGCTGTCATTCGAGACTGTGTTCCTCATAAAAAGAGTCGTTCTTCTAAATATCCTTGATGGTTTGATCATGAAATTATGGCGGCCCTTTACAATAAAAAAAAAAGAAAAAGCTTGGAAATTGTGGAAAACATTTCCAAACGAATATACGCATAACAACTTTAGATTACTTAGACATTCTGCTAAAAATCTTTTACGAACTAAATATAACGAGTACATACAATGTATAACTTAAAAGATACGTAGCAATCCTAAAAGGTTCTGGTCACTAATTAAGCAGAAAACCAGTAGTAAACAGGTCCCAGTGGAAATGACGTACAATAATTTAACTGCTACTGGGTCTGATAGAGCGCACTTATTCGCTGAGTTTTTCAGTACTAACAGTTGTCAACAGGTCAGTACCACTACTGTCCTTCCTGATGTTAGATCTGTAACAAATGGGTCCGTGACAACCGTAAGTACAAATACATTTGAAGTTCACAGATTGCTAGTATCCCTTTCCCACTACAGAGCCTCCGGTTATGATTCTATTCCAGCTGGTTTTCTAAAGAATACAGCTACTTCTTTAGCTTATCCTTTAACTTATCTTTTGAATAGGTGCTTTTCAGAATGTTCTTTCCCTTCTATATGGAAGAAGGCCAACATCGTACCCATTCCAAAGTCCGGCAACAGAAATTTGGTCACCAACTACAGGCCCATATCCCTTTTGCCTGTCTTTTCCATCATCTGTGAAAAGATCGTTAAGGATAGGCTATTAAAATTCACTTTGCCGTACAACCATCGTGCTCAGCATGGATTTCTTCCTGGCAGTTCCTGCCTCACCAGTCTGTCTATTCTCCAGTCACACGCCATTAGTTGCCTGTCTAATAATACACAACTTGATGTCATATACTTCGATCTCACAAAAGCTTTTGATTCGATTAGTCATGCTCATATGTTACATAAACTGTCTCACAGGTTTAACATTCACGGTCAATTCTTATCCTTAATTAAAGATTACCTAGCTGACCGCCAGGAACGTGTTGTTCTGTCTGGGGCTGCTTCTCAGTGGTGTACTATTACATCTGGAGTACCACAAGGTTCCGTCCTCGGACCTTTCTTTTTGTTCTGTTCATGGAAGACCTTATGGATCTTTCAGCAACATTCTTATGTATGCCGATGACTGTAAACTTTTTAGAGAAATTAAAACTCTTGATGATATAACGCAACTGCAGTCGGATTGTAATTTTCTCTTCGTGGTGCGATACATGGCAGCTCAAAATTGACACTGATAAATGTACTACACTCACAATTAGCCTTAAGAAATGTCCTCTTCAAAGTTCGTATCATCTTAACACAACCCCTCTTACCAAAATTTCATCACATAAAGATCTCGGTGTTTTGATCGACTCAAAGCTGAATTTTGAAGACCGTGTTACAGTGTCTACTAAAAAGGCCATGAAACTTCAAGGTTTACTTTGTAGATTCGTTGATTTGAAGGATCCTACAGCTCTTAGTTTATTTTACGAGAGTTCCGTATCTCCAGACCTTGAATATTGGTTTCCTATCTGGGCTATGGCGTCTCAGAGAGTGCTGTCCCAAGGTTAAGAGAGTTTTGAACATTTTCTTGGCTATTGTTCGCTTTCGTGTCCCATCCACACGCAGTTTCAACAAACAACAACTCTTAGAAGTCCTTCATATTGAACCTCCTTTAGCACTTACATATTTGCATGACCTCAGATACCTCTACAAAATTGTTAATGTTCATTCCAGATCTCCCGATATTCTTCACGAGTTGTTTTTTCGAGTTCCTGTTAGATCCACTCGCAGTAATGACCTGTTTGCTTTGCGAACACCCAGGCTTGCTATTATACAGCGTTCCCTAATTTACAGATTGCCATCTCAGTATAACAGAGTTTCAAACTATTTTGATTTTGCTTTACCATATGACCATTTTTGAAAAAACTGGTATCGATATCAGATTTAAGTTGAGGTAATGATTTTGTCCTTTATTTCTTGAATTTGTTTCTGTTAATGTATTTGTTCATTTTTTACCCTTTTTGTATTGATTATTTATCTTTATTGTTTGACAACTCAGTGTAAAATGGTCATTAATGCTGTATCTGGGTTCTTGTTAATAAATAAATAAATTTTATCTTTATCTTTTTGTAACAAATGGTGGCATGTCAAGGATATTTCCGATGCTGAGCAAAACTTCTACATCTAGTTCTTTCATCAGGAGCAGGAACTACTTTTAAATTGTCCAAAATTGACTGTGAGTGGGTTCAACTCAAATACGTACTGAGGATTCTATCGCTTGTAGGTGTTATATTACCAACAGGAACAATTCATAACATTAGACTGCTGCTTTATCAGATCTTTTCCTTAACAAACCGCTACAATGAAACAAAAATAGCTCTGTACACCACAAGGATTGTAAAACAAAATCTATTCGTGCTTAAGGTCTGTGATTTAAATTATTACGTTAACAAAATACAATGTTTTAACAATAATCTCATTTTTTAATGAAAATTTGTACTGACATAACTGTACTGTTTGCAGTAATTTTAAGAAACTGTATTGTGTAGTCGGATTGGAATAAAAAAATTAAACTTTCAGGGTTTTTTTAGAACATAAAAAGAACCTCCAGTGGCAAATTTGATTCCTCTATTCCCTTCCCCTTTTGACTTACATGCGAAATTCGAAAAAAATAACAGTTTTATGAAATTGAGGTCCATATATGAAGAGGAAGAAATCATTTATTCTGTCATTACAGTGACAATAGTAGATTATAGTAACAAATTAACGACTTGTTTTGTTTTGTTTTTTTCATTCATTGAGGGGAAAAATCTGAAAATGAAAATCTCAGCTATATTTTGCGAATGTTTAAACCACGTTGTCCGATAGACTTAAAGGCATAACTTTAAATATTTTCTGAGGTGTGTCTATGTTTTTGAATTGTTTCTCAAAAATTGTTGCTCACTTTCGAACACTTTGTATATCGTTAACTATAAGCATTGAGAATTAAAAAGTTTCGATCACTGTTCTCAACTTCGCTTGTCTATAGCATTCAATGTAATAAATACGAAGAAAGTTGAAAATAATCGAGCGACCAGTTTCTATTTTAATTGTTGAAATTCTGTTGAATGACCCGGAAGGGACTAAATTTAAACAGAACAAATACAGTCTGTGTCTATTTATGTTCCAGGTTGGGTTGTTGGATCGTTGGAACTTCTTGGAAGTCCTGGTGGATTTGCTCGCACTCTTGGTACTGGACTATGGGATTTTATATGTATGCCATACCAAGGAATTCTTCAGGGACCATGGGGCTTCTTAGTTGGTATTACTCATGGGTCAGCATCACTAATGAAACACATTACAGCAGGTAAAGTGGTTACGTAAAAAAATATTATTTGTATTATCGACTATACAAATCGCGTAATTTTAGTACTCATATGGCGTCATAATACAGCAATGAAATTTGTTATTGAAGTAATAAAACATTTTAAGAACGATTTACTTCGTGCTGTTCTATATTATCATCTCTACTTACTTTTATTTGGCGTTTGCCACCTTCTAGTTTTCTTCTCTTCTGTTATAGTTAAAGCATGGAGTTTTTTTTTATTAATACATACCTGGTCGTTCGGACATAATAACAGATTTTTGGAGGTGCTACCAATGCTAGCACATCAACCCGATCACGGAGCCAGTTGTAGTTGACGGGCGACTCATGACGTCGCCTACACCATAATACGTTGAGTTGCAGTTGTTGCTAGCCGTGTGAAAGTAGTCTGTAGGTGTTAAGAAGGAATGAGTTGCGGATGATTCTGCTTCATGAGTTCAAACTTGGTCGTAATGCGACACACGCCTACAGTAATGTGGTTGGGGTATGGGAGGAGGAGGCAACAGGGGAGCATATGATTTGTCGTCGATTGTAAAAATTCCATTCCTGATACACAAACCTATGAGGAGGGCCCGGGACGACTTTGTGCTATGTATAACGACACCCTGAAGGAATTTGTTCAGGCGAATCCTCGCGTCGTCAAGTAACTCGATTCAACGATTTCTGAACATCAAATTTGTAAAATAAAGGAACCTAGTACGTGGATGCGACATGAACTGACAGAGTATCAGAAATAATAACAGTTTGCGATTTGCTGCAACCTTACCCTTTGAAATGAGGAGCCTACTTGATCGCGGGGTGGTGCTGCACGACAATAGTAAGCGTTCTGGACAGTGATTGGACTCTGCTGAACCTGTGAAAATAATAATTCTCATAAGGGTTTGTTGACCATGTGGTGAGACTGCAAGTTTCTGAATGTTAGTGAAAGCATTACCTCGCTTACATATTATGAAGATATTGCCTAAATTCACCAGAAATTATGAACCAGAAGTCATCTTTAGTTAACAGCAACATGTTAGTCATCTTGCTTCGTAACACCAAACCACACATGTCAAACATGACAAACGGAAACTACATGATTTGAGGTACGAAACTCTACCGTATCCATTATATTGCCCTGAGTTGGCACCAACAGATTTCCATGTTTCCGTGCCTCAGTACCTTCAGGAACAAATGATGCAGAAAATTCAGCCCAAAACTATTTTGCTTCCAGAAAGCCCAGTTTCTATCGAACTGGCATGAAACTTCTTGTCTATCGCAGAGGTGTGTAGATGTTGAAAGAGCATATTTCGAGTAAACAGATGCGAGATATGTTGCATTCCTATTTCACTTAAACCCTCCAAATAAATCATTATTTTCAGATGACCAGTATTTTGTAGGTACCTTTAGTTGGTATATATTTAAATAACAATTAGGCCTTGTATTCATATTACCAAACACACACAACTTCGCTGATAAGGCAATGTCAAAAATATATGTATAAGAAATATATATAAAATTACGGTTTCGACACACTATCGGTGTCTTCTTCAGACAAAATCATCTGAAAAACATTCACTGACCATCGAGTTAATCAAGGAGATCATCCTATCCACTAATCACATATCTCATCTCATTAAAAATTCACTTTCTCTCACCTATTGAAATTATCTTCATAGCTCTTTTCGGAGAAACCACTTTCACCTGTCAGCGAAATTATCTGTGTTTAGTATATATTTAACAGTATATTATATATTTCCAAGGACTTTATATAAAATACATTGTTCGGTACTTGTCTTACTAGTGACACATTTGAGGTAAATTACGCAAATATAACACAGAGTGACATGGCTGTTTCATAGACAACCAAACCCACGTAGGACACGCCAAAAGAATTAATAATCCACAGTATTTCAACCTGCCCACTGGACTTTATCGGTGGTTAAAAGATTAAACTTGCTTACAGAGAAGGTATGAACAGAAGGGTGATCGAAAGCAGACGGGCCACGAGGCTAGAACGTGGCAAGAAGTCGACCTGTGGCATCACCTGGTGACGGTGAGATGTAAACAACCATGACGTCAGAGTGAACTGTGGATGTCCTGGTACAAAGAGATTTTGCACTGCTTTCCGAGAGTAGTCTCCAACATCATCTGCCAGGGTGCGCCCTTGGGACCAGCAGTCTCATTTAACGAGTATTCTGATCGTAATATTTCAAGTTATTCACCGATCCAATTCACTTTCTGAATTGGATCGAGCATGTTTAATAAGTGGATATGATTAACCCTGTTCTCCTCTGTTTGTTGTTAATATTTAAATTATGTTCGTAAACTCTTCTGTGTATATTTGTTTGGCCTATGTGTTCCTTTCCACATCCACATATGCTTTTGCAAAGGCGTGAATCATTCCCAACTTCTTAAGTCCGTCGTTTTTGTCTTTTACTAAAATTGACTTGTTTTAATACCTGCTTAGTTTTAATACCAGGGTTTTCTGAATACACATTGAAAAGAAGTCATTGAATACCATCATATCAGCTTATTAAATATCCTCGATCCAATACAAAAAGAAATATCAGAGAACCATTTACAATATTGCAATCTGAAAAACCATTAAATGAGAATCTGTATACATCCATCGTGACGGATGTTGGAAAATCACTCTCGGAAAGGAATACCACAGTTCACTCTGACGTCATAGTTAGTTGTACCATCACCAGGTGACGTCACATGCTGACTTTCCGTCATATTCGCAACGCGCCCAGTCTGCCCTTAACGAAGCCCAGTGGGGTTATTAATTGTTTTGACGTGTCCTAGGTGAGTTTTATTCTTTTTATTTTATTCTACGCAAGATGGTGGCACACACTGTGATCAAGCAATATGGCTGTATAATAGGCAACTAAGCTTTCCTTTCTCGGATCTAGTATCAACTGGTTAGATGTTGGCCAAAATGCACAGGATATAGACACAGCATTAGTGTGTACTATTGTACTGCTGAGAACAAAATTAGCGAACTGCAGTGTGTATTTTGTAAGACATTAAACCAGTCTACTTACACCCCTATTCTATCGATTTTTAAAACTAATGCAATCACAGAATACTTAGTACAATTTTAAATTCCAACCCGCTCATGATTACAGTTCTAAAAGAGTAGAATTTAAGAATGTGTTTTCTGCTCCACTAATTAATTTGGTTCTTTGTTCCAGGAACATTAAGTTCTCTGACCAAAATGGCTTCCAGTGTGGCCCGTAATTTAGACCGTTTATCCTTGGATGAAGAACATGTGCAGAGAACGGAAGAAGCTCGGAGGCAGCGACCACAAGGCGTTACGCAGGGCTTAGTACAAGGATTAACAGGATTAGGAATCAGTATGTTAAGTAAGTATAATATAGACACTAAGCTAAAAGGGTCGTTGTGGGTTCATCGCAAATTTAGTCTTTAAAATACTGTGTAGTGCTCGCACAACAAAATGCCATCTTCCATTGTGTTTCTTCCACGATCAGCTTTTGTTCCATTGATTTTTTTAACTATCTCCAGTTACGGAGATACAGCTCATTTTCAGCTATTTTACACTGGATACTTTGAATGAACGACAAGGAGAATTTTGGAAATAATCGGTTCTGGCCTTTTTCAATATACTGTCTTTGCGTTTGCCTGATATGACTGAGGGAAACCAAGGAAAACCTCATTCAGGGTGGCCGGCACCAGGAATCGAACCCGGACTCCCGATTACAAAGTGAGCTCTCTACTGACTACTCTACCACGTCAGTATTTGTAGTATGCTATCTAGCTTCAGGTGGTATGTCTGTAACTCAGAAGCAGTGGTATATGATCAAATTTATTGTGAGAAAGAAGATAAAACTGACTGAGATTTTGAGAAGATTGAAATGAAGATTGAAATCAGAGTGTGAGAAAGAAACTAAATAGGAAGCAAGAATGTGTAATTCGTGTCAGATGTTAGGTAAAAGATGATAAGTGTTCTTCGCCTCCCAAAACATACAAACCATAAGCGCCTGTGGGGAAGACACTGCAACTTCCTACGCAGATTTCAGACGGATGGAGTTATGAGCGTGGGCCGAAGGTTGCGGTATCGGCAGGTAGCTTCAACAATATCAATATCCAACGTAAAACTCCGAAGTGACTAACAACCCTCCATCGCTCTCTCGCAAGCTTGGTGCGCGTGGGAGGAAATGCTCACCTTGGATGGAAATGCACACAGATGATGTTACCCATGTGGATTTCTTGGAGAAAAAGAGAACAGTTACGCCAAGTACTACTTCACGCTGTTGGAGAAATTTCGTCATGACAATATCCAATCGCATACGGCCAATCTGTCAGCAGCATCTTTACTAAGAAATTTTGTACCATCCATACAGTCCGCACTTGGTCCCCAAGCAACTATAGTCTTTTGATCATCGTATAGAGCATCTGCACTGTTAAAAATTTGGTTCACATTGCTAGGGACTCTCAGTAATGTTCCGTAGAAGTTTTAGTATTTCGTGTTGTTTCATTGAAATCAAGGAAAATCGCAGAGTGAGAAAACTGTTTCTCATTGCATCCGTTAATGCAATTCTGATGCTGCCGCCATCGTGACTACTTCTCATTTTAAAAGAAATGGGAAATATTCTTAGTGAATGGAAATTCCAATCTCTAGTTCGAAATTACAAAAGTGATTAAAATATGGGATCAATTTAGTTTATATTTTTGGGGTTCATACAGTAACGGTGAGTTGTCACCTTCTGACCTTCAATACTGTTTGAATGTGGTCATTTTTATGTCTGTAAATTTAGCACACTCGATAAGACGCTAAACTTCTAACTAATTAACCCGTGTCCAAATCTCGCTCAAGCTTCTCATATTTTTTTCTATTGCTCGCAGTTAGCCTGAAAATTAAATTGAGACTGCTTTTTTATACTGAAGACTGGCTAAGTAGCTATTATGAGCAACTTTAGGTATTGAGATAAGATTTTAAGAAAGTACTACAAATGTATAGTTTCGGTCATGTATGTCGATAGCATCAAAGTGGTTAAATAAACAGGGATAATTTTGCAGAAAGAAAAGAAAATATGTCGAAGTGAGAAACTAGATAGAGCTATTTTAGTATTTGCTCTTTGTAAGTGAATTCTGTTACCAGTTGCATTGTATAACTTGCATATTTCCATAGTGTGCACAGGGTACAAGTACCATGGTTAACATTACTTTTGTGTTTTGACCTCCAAGTTGGTCAGTTTTTTATTATTATTTAGCTATTCGACCTGCATATAAGATCGTACTCACTCAGTAATCTAAAACGTGAAGTGGAAAATGAGAAAGAGCGTACAATTATGTGTTACAGAAGTGAAGAAGGTGGTGAGAAATTTAACTCTGGTATTTGAAGTGTGTACCAATTTTCCACATCTGGTGACCTTATTTAAATTGTATGTCACATTCTTGACTTATAACACATACTCCTACGGGCCGCGGTGGCTCAATGGAAGACCCTTCACCTTGGGTGCAAGGGGTCGTTGGTTCGAACCCTGTGTATGCCATGTGGGCTTTGTGGTGGACAAACACTGTGTGCGTGGGTTTTCCCCTTTCCCCTCACTTTCTTCATTCCACCAATCATTCATTTGGCCTGAGCCAAAGTTGCGTAAAGGCCTTAGAAATTAATTAAAAATTCACATGCTTCTACTTTTCTTCTCCTTTTCCACTTTTAAGGGTTTAAATTACTGAGGACGATCTCAGTGTAGATCAAAATTTTTAATATTATTAATTTTGTATTCCTTGGAGGCAGAAACATGTTAGCGTTGTAGAAATTTCATGTGTAAAATTGTACAAATGAATATGAGGTTATAGGTAGAAAACAGGTCCCAAAATGTAATATAGTAACAGTCATGGAAGAAGCCAGAGGCACAAGCCATAAGGTAGAAATATGTAATAATATATAACAATAGAATTAAATACTAAGAAAGAAAGAACAAACAACAAATATGGGTGTGTAGATGACTGCAAATCAAATGACGGAATAATTAAATAGATGATGCAAAAGTGAGCCTAATGTAGGGAATAGACTTGAAATTGGGCAAAATAATAGATGGATTAATCAGGAAAGAACTATTCGGAACGTATAAACAACAACAAAATAGTGAGAATATGCAGAGTTGTCACATAATGAGAGAACCACAAACTTGACCTTCAACTAACTGAGCCAAAAAATAAAAAGATAATTTGAATTTATTTATGGCCTTTAGGCAGCTTTGGATCAAGCCGGAAAGAAAGTAATAATGGACATGAGTCGAGAAAAGCTTCTTTTTCGAGATACAGAAGGTCGACGTTGGAGCTCAATATCTCTTACTATGGTCTATTATATAAACATTTCTCGATACTAGTTAATTTGTATCAAAATAATAGAGCCAACATGATAAGATTTGATGTAATTGAGTTGACAGTGTTGCAAACTCGGTGTCAAGTTTCATTTTATTTTCAAATTTGCTATCCGTAGTTTATTTTGTTTTGATATCTTAATTTACTTGATATTTAATATCCAACAATGATAAAGATCACATGTGGAACACACAGTACGGTGTTACATGCTCTGGATAATAGATGGGGAGGTTCAGTGATCACCTTGAGAGTAAAACATTATCCATGTAAGTACGGAGTCAAGAAAAGCGCAGTTGAAAGTTTGATAAAATGCGTAATGAAAGCATAAGCATATACAGTACATGTATGGATACCGAATGAACTTGTGTCATTATTATGCGTCAACAGGGCACCGTCTAGAAACTGGATCCAATGTGAACCGAATTTCGAACGAAGTGTGGGCTATCAAGTTTGACTTCCGAGTCGCTCAGGTATCGTAAATAACTTTATACTTTACATATCATCTGGAAAATGGCTAATTTTCGGGCGCTCGTGTATAGGAACTTTTTTTTTCCTTTCAATATAGGAAATCACTACACAAAGTTGGTCCCCACTATTTTTTAATTATTTATTTAAACTCAGAATTATTTTCTGAAATGTGCGTGCCATTAGAATTTGGATATAGTTTAGTACATGTGGGAACAGAGTTGGCGTGGTGATTCCTAACATTGAAAGGTACCAAGAAGCCCCAAAAGACATGTTCCAGGAAGTGGACAATATTCTACATAAAATGCAAAATTCAAATTTATTTAGGGTATTTAAATCTATATATTATGTATTTTGCATCACCGCGTTCTGTGCGTCGCATGCAATGTTTATCACCACTGTTGGATACAGATATCCAGTAAACTATGATCTAAACCAAACATGGCCAACTTCTTTCTATACGAGGGCCAATATATGAAGAGCGTTACGGGCCATCATCAGAAATAATGAATATAACTAGTATATCAGTCAAAAAGTCTGCGGCCGAAACCAGTAACTAAAATGATAACAGATATAATTTAATATAGTTTTCATCTTGCCGCGAACCAGCTGTTGGCCATGCCTGTTTTGGATGCAAGTTGATTTATCGGGAAATGTTTATAGAATGTGTCATTATAAAAATTGATTGGCCTCCTCGAAAACGAGGCTCTTTCGTACCAACTTCATATGAGCTTCTTTCCTTATTTTAGTCTCAGGTATTTATCTGCTAAGTTCGTCTCCTCACTACGTGACTACCCTGTGTAAATAACAAAATGAAGGAAAGACGAAGTGACGGTACTTAAGTGTACAGGATCGTTGATCGTGAACGAACAAAATCACTTACAGAAAAAGAATCACTTACATGCCTGTCAAGACATGTTCACGATATATGAGTTTTGAATTTGAATTTATTATGACCTTTTGGCATCTTTGGCTGACGATACTTCAGTTAAGAAGGATAGCTGATATGGATCGACTTAGGATAGCATATGAACAACTTGTTATTTTAATTGAGTTTCATATTCAAGATAACGATGAGCTTATAAGCATTTTATGCTTAGGAACAAGTGTAGTTTTAGATAAGGGAAAACAGTAGTATAATTAATGCAGTGTGTTGAATGACAATTCTCGTAATTTATATAGGCGCCGTGGGTGGAATTGCGCATCATCCTATACAGTCTGTGATGAACGATGGCGCTTCACCCCGAGGACTAGTCACAAGTGTTGGTCGTGGTTTGGTGGGAGTCTTCACGAAGCCTTTGAGTGGAGCAGCCGAACTTGTAGCTCTGACAGGTCAAGGACTTCTTCATGGTGCCGGCTGGAGCAACATGCCGCAGGTAGGAATTTGGTTATGAAAAAAAAAAAAAAAAAAAAAAAAAAAAAGCGTGGGACATAAACAGCGGTTTTTTTTTTTTTTTGTTTTTTTTTCACTTCACAAAGACATTTATGTTTTGAAAATTACGTCCTGGAGGTGACCACAAATTCAGTGTTGACACTCGGACATTCTGCAATCGAAATCGTCCATGACACGTTCCAACTTCTGAATAGGAATGTTTTTGATTTCAAAACGGTTTTTTCTTCGTGTGCTGAATCAACGTCCGTTACACAGAGAGTCACAGTGTGGTGTGAGGATTCCTCAATGGGAATAATCGGTCCTATCTTTCTCCAGTGATCATAGACTAGCAGCCACGGTCGCATCTTAATGCATTCCTCGCACCTGAAGTTGTACATTTCCCTTCAAATAAGTCGACATTTTGGCTCCAGCAAGTTGGTGCTACTCAGTGTAGCCATTTCGGTCTCACCGTGCGCGAATTTTAATGAAATCCCTACGCCTACTTTTCGGAAACCGCATCACTTCGAGGAATGGTGACATTTCTTGTCCTTTAAGTAAAATAAAATAATAACTGAGCAAAGCAAAACAAAGTCCTGTCAGGTTACCAGATTTAACAGTTTGTTATTACTTCCTGTGGGAATTCCTCAAGCAAAAGGTCTATGGACGACGTTCACACGTCATGGCGAAGCTGTAAAATAACATCTGTCCTGAAATAAGAAACATTCCTGTTCAGATGTTTGAACGCGCCGTGGACGATTTTCTTCGCCAATTGTTCGAAAATCAACGTCGAAATGGTGGTCACATCCAGGACGTCATTTTCAAAACATAAGTGTGACTGCATATTTTACAAATGCCTTATCAATTATATTGCATTCAAAAAGGCCCGTTTTTATGCCACACCCTGTATAATACTCTATATTACACTCAATTTTGTATCCAATTCAGTAATCCTTTTTTCACAAAATAAAATATGCTATATGCCCATGTGCCTTCTAACCTTCCTACACCACTGCAATCCAATAAACATAATAAGGGTGAGATAGGTCTTTCCAATAATAGTATTGTTTTCAGTTTCTACCACATTCTATGATACGGGAGTCATTTTGTAAAAGTGAACGCTACAAAGTTTACGAGAATTTATTTTATAAAAATGTTTTAAAATTTATTATTCTCATCTAAGCGTCTATATATATTCGTCCTCACAAAACCCCGATGTTAAGGCACTAAAAATTTCTAAATCAGAATAAAAAGGAGGAACTAGAATGAAAACTCTTGCTCAGAAAATTTATTTTATTTATGTGTGTATTTATATTCTTGGATGAATTGAGTTGAATTTTACTTAAGGCCTTTAGGCAACTTTGCCTCAGGCCTCTGTACATTCTTGATTCCTGCTGTCTATATAGATACAGCATACATTAAGAAGCATAGCAGACTTTGTAGAAAACCTTGTACCATACGAAACATTGTAAAAAATTAGTTCAGGTTCTAATTATATCACTAAATTGCTGTTCATTGTATTAATAGCAAGGGCTGTAATACGGTATTAATAATCTTTTGGAAAGTGTTGTTGTTTATAGATATTTAGAAGATTTTTGTATGGATTTTCCATTAGTACTGTGGAATTGCAGCTTTGTTATCCCTTTAAAGCACGTATCAGTTTAATTCTATTGGAGAGAAAAATCAATCTAACGTTGTTGAATTTTGCTCATTTAATAAAGTTCAAGCACAGTTGAGAGGTGTGGCATGCCATCAGCTTAACGTGAAGCTTGATTTCGACCATTGATACAGCCCCATGGTTATGTTGCAGACTTCGGATCGGCACGTAGTTTCGTGTTGGTCTACCGGCAATCCTGACAGAAGTTTTCCAGTTTGCCAAAGTGGGCGCAGCCCCAAGAAACCCAGCGGCCTTTTTTGAGGTTGGGCCCACTTGAGAAAACCCACTTCCCCTTTATGATATTGAAATATACGGAATTATTCGATCTCAGTCAGTATTCCAATGTAAACTATTAAATAACATTTTTCCAGCTATTGGTTTCTTAACCTACTAAAACTATTAACTTTTCCAATTAGATTAATTGTAGATTTCGATGCTCTTTACTTTCAGTCTTTATTAACAAATTACTTCCATACAAATTATTAGTAAAATATATTATAAAATATAAACTGCGTCTTTGTAATATCAAATTCTGTGCAAAAGTAATTACTAGATTACAAATATTATTAATAACAACATATTTTTCAAACAAATAATATAGTGATGTAGCACTTACTATTCACAGAGGCACAGAGCTAATCAGGAAATCACAGAGATTAAATAATGTATAAATAGCACTGTGGTTTCCCTGTATGTTGAGATGTGGTGGTTGGTGTGCTGGACGGTCCAGTGGTACCATAGACTAAATAATAATAGACTTATACCGCTTACCTATTTTCGTCTGCACTAAAATCAGTGGGTTTTGCTTAAGAACACGTGCTTTGGAAGTTTGGTGGCTACTACTGAAAAAAAAAAACGACTGAAAATAGTTAATCGCCAGTCATCTAGCAGCAGGCTTCAAAATCACGTGTTCCTTAGCGAAGACGAAAATATGTAGGGTAGGCGTGATAATTATATCTTATTATTTATTTAGTCTATGGCGGTACTGGGAATGTTGAGCGGCAATTCAGACCCTTTTCATGTGGATCAGTGGGACAATCCTGAGTGGCGTTCTCCCTCGTTTTCTTCAGTCTTACCTATGATACAGGAACCTGCAATTACCTTAGGCTCCGAACCACGCTGCGGCTTGAATCCGGCGCGCAGACCGTCAATTTAAATTTTATTTGTGGCCTCAGGCCGGGATAGTGGAGGGGCAATCAAGAAATCTCCCACTTCTATAATAAAACATGTACCCAATACATACATCATCAGGAATTCTCCCAACTACCACTGTTTCATACTATTCTTGCTATGCTGTATCCTCCAGATTTCCACCATACGTTTATGCAACCAATCCTTTTTTCCGTCTAGAAATACACATAAAAATCGTTTTACCTTTCGTTTCCACGCAAAATTCCATTTGAAATAAATCTCATTTAAAATTATACACAGGGTTAATCAGATTGAAACATAAAAGACGTGGCACGTCGCTTCGCACAAACCTACGATACAAATAAACATCTTATCTTTAAAGAAAGTGGGTTGGACGAGCGTCAATTTTCACATTTAGATGAAGCAGTTGACAGATATTCCTTGTAATCTTCATTATTTCACTAAACTTCACACTCTTTTTGTTCCACTCTGTAAATGCATTGTTCTTGTTAGCGGGATACTTACTTCTTTGCTTTCAACTCCTCAAATCCATCGCGCGTCTGCCGTGTCTCCCGCCAAAAGAAAGTGTCCGTTCCAGCATTCTCCCGCACGCTGTTGCCAAACCGCTTTTCGAGACGAAGTGCTAGAAGATTCTTAACCATTTTTTTTTTTATTTGCAAAAAGTTTATAGAGAGAGGTAAAAAGAATTAAACTTATTTGCCATAATACTTATACATCTTACGTACCTAATTGTAGGTGTAACTACAAAATACTTCTTATTTTAATATAAAGGAAGGCCTAAAAAGAAAAAAATACACAATTTACGTACACAGAAATATAAAAATGCAAAAGTCACTTACTATCTAACATATTAAAAGAACTAAAAAAATTCTGGTGTGCACACCTTACCTAATTATTACACTACGATCGTCCGATCCGAAATTCCGACTTTCCAAATTCCAACATTTCCAAATATTCGGAAATTCCGAACACCTTTATTTCAACGTTCTTTCATTCCTCCAGACATTGTTTTATACAAGGCACATTTCAAAAGTAAAAGCCGATTGGTTATAAACAAATAAGAAAAGAAGTATATTAAATGAATTAGTGGGTACAAACACATATATAGCCGCTTGACTTTTCTATGTAGTGGCCATTGATCTCCAAGCGCTTTTAGTACCGTGGAACAATCTTGTATATATTCTTTGCATAAAATTCCGCCGTCTATGTGTTCAGCTAGTTCAGCAGTGCCGTTTTCTGCACCTCACTTTTTTCGAATCGTTAAGACGTAAGTCACTGCTTCAGGTAGAGGAATACGTGGTGGTCACTAGATGTTATGACTATCATGGGAGAGATAAAAAGAATCTCATCAATTTTTTTTAATCATGTGGACAGTGGGATCAGCAGTGTTTGGGCAGTGTAAAAGAACAAATTCCTGACGTCAGCATAACTCGTCGCTGGTAATAAATGGAACGACTCAGTTTCGAAAGTGTTTCACAGTATACTTTCAGTGTGATTTGCATTAAATATTCGTCTCGGTGACTGTACTTCACAACTGGTGGAATTATTTCTTCTCGAAGCCATAAACTCACTGTAACACAAAGACAAACAACAGCAGACTAGTAACAGTAGGGGCCCTAGGTGGAAAATGGGTCAGTTGAAGATACTACAAAAGCGTGATCCGAACACTATTGCCCAATCGCCGCTCACTTTTGAAATGCGTCTAATACATCATATTAACCTTTCAGTTCGGCTTCTCTGGCGGAAATTTTGATTTAAACTTCTTTGTTCGTAATCATCAGGGATGCGTGGGAGACTGCTTGTACAATTCTGAATGGTCTTGAAGTATGGTGAACCTGGACTGTGTTCGACGAACATTTATGGGATTAGAATAAAATCGTAATGAAACTATTGCTGTCTAATTTCCTCGCTACGTTGGCAGTAAGTTTTTCCGCCTGTTTCTCATGAACTGTTGGGTATTGATTCGAATTACTTTACGAGGATAGAATGCTACTTGTACTTCAACGATAAGGAAGCTTCATTTAATTCGGGAATATCAAAGAGGTTGACCCTTCTTTTAAGTACTGTGGAAAATACGTTTCCACTCGTATCTTTTGCATTGACCCAAACGGTTTAATAAAACTTGTTATTTCTGGTAGGAATGTTTTTTGGTGCAGTGCAAGACAAAATAGATTATTTATACATAAAACAGATAATGTTTGTAACTAATTATTTCTTTATGAGTAATTTATATTGACGTCGTCGGATTCAGAATACTTAATAATTTATTCCGTTTCTTTGACTTGTAAGCATAAGAAAACAATTTAGAAATTTTGCATAGTCCGTGTCCCTACTTTGAATTATAACTGAAATATTCTTTCTTGTTTTTTTTTCAGTCAAGACAACAACCCGTGGTGGAGTATTGCTGTAATGGTGCAAACTCGAGAACAAAGTACATGTGGAAGTTTTTGCAGGGAAATTCATCTTCAGGAAATAATTTACTTTGTGCGATGGAAGCTACTTGCACCAACCCATCTGGATGCTATCAAGGAGTAGCTTTGATTCTTACACCTGAGGTAAATAATCGAAAATGTTGTGAAGACTTACACATCAAAATTAGTACTGTTCAAATAAACGAGAGTTCTAGTTGAATTGAATTTATTTGTGACCTTTAGGCATCTCAGCCTTAGGCCGGGATTGAGTGGGGGAGATGATGCTGGAAGGTAGTCGACCAGGGCCTAGTTTGTATATTACATGAGGAAACTATTGTGGTAGGTTTAAATACCAGCTTTGCGCGAAGGAACAGTTTTTTGCAAAGAGTAATAGAGGAGCTATTTGCTATTGTGGTAGGAGTTCGATACTAATTCAGTAACCGGTACGAAAGTTAAACAAAAAAAATTAACATTGTTAATTAATGTTAATTATATGTGCTGAATTACCAACTTTCCGCTTTAGCCTATCAAGTTTTAAGGATGACGTCCATTGGCTGTCTCTCCTCCAGGGCCAGGGATGGAAAAGGTAGCGGCCAGGGCTTTAGTTAAGATATCATCCTGGCATTTGCTGGTTAAACTCAGGAAAACCCCGGAGAACCTCAGTCAGGATGATGTGCTTCTTCATTGCCGATCCGAAGTCCGCGATGTTTCCGACTGGATGTTACGAATTTTAAATTTGATATTGTATTAGCAACATTTCAGAATTATTTACGTGATTCAAGATAAAATTTATAACAAATGTAATGCTATAAGTCAGGCATGGAGACATTCTTTTATTGTCATGTATATCACTCATTCTTTCCATTGAGAAGAAAGTGCACATGTGTTTGAAAAGCTTCCGACTGAGCTAGTTTTGTAGAAGTGCTGATATATTTGTCACGACATGTATTAGATTTTTTTTTAAATTTTATTTATGACCTTTAGGCAACTAAGACTCAGGCCGGGATAGGGCAAGGAAAGAGATTCGGGAAGGTGTCGGCCAGGGACTATGTTGAAGGTGCTATCCCGGCATTTGCCTGGTATGACTGAGGAAAACTCCAGGAAAACCTCAGTCAGGATGGTCGACCTCTGGGATCGAACCCACGACCCCCCAAACGCCAACGCTCTACCACTGAGCTACGGTGGCTCTGTGTTTTAGAAAGTTTTTTGAATTAACAAGATTTTTTTCACTGTGTGTATCGTTTCTACCGAAGTGCTTTGGTAAGCTTCTTATTTTGGCCATGTAGGTTATCGTATTTGAATGCAGTGAATGGACGCAAAGTGAAGTTATGTACTTTCCAGGGTTGCGGGATTTCTTTTAGTTAAAATATTCTGTCTGAATTACATAAAATGAGTGACTTTTTTTTTTCGTATGCTACGCGTTCTAGACCTTACTCAAATAATAGTATGACTTTTCATGTTGTGTTTTCTTTCTTTTGATAGGCTTTAATTATCGTAAGTTTGGATGACGACCAACAGCAGCATGTGCTTTCGTTGTCGGAACTGGAGGAAATTGAATACACATCAAGTCCAACGCTCCTTCGCTTGTGTTATCAACAGCAAAATTCTCAAGGAGAGGTAAAATTTCTCATTGTACTTACTTATTAAGAAAGTCATGGACCCAAAAGGTTTTAATACTGCTGCACAAAACTAATTTGAAGTAGCTGAACCAGAAAACTCTTTATAACCTGGAAGACTAAATATGATTGTGTTATCTTCAGTACTTGATCGTATTTACATTGTATCATCTAGCTACTCTTCTTGTAGGACTCGTGAAACCCTTAATCAAAATGGTGACTATCCCCTGAATTCAGTTATAAGGCGAACGTACTAATGCATCACTTATTTCCTGTGGGCTAGACAACTGTGGCCTAAGTCTGTCCCATGTCTAAGGGATATCGTTTCTACGTAGGCCTTAGTTTAGGAACCATCCCAACATTCTCCTAGTGAAACAGAAGACCTCAGTCAGCTGGCAGCAGGGCTCAAACCTCCTTGCCCCTCAAATACTTACAAAGTTCGCGATCTTAACCAGTTCAGAATGAGTGAGGGGTGCTATTGGTTGATGGGCGCTAGTTATTTACAGCCAAATTTTTCACTAGGAGCTCATATGCACGTTCGTTGGTTCGGGGTTAAAATTATTCGGTAGGTATCCCATGATAAATGGCAAGTAAATATACATGTCTGAAGCAGCCAGAGAATAGAACTTGCCTTTATCTAGTAAAGATCGCATGAAAATTTACTCGATTCCACGTTTAATCTGGTATAATATTAACAGTTCGCAGTACTGCATTCTGTGCTTCATTTATGATTATTATTATTAAAGCATATAACATTTCCAATAAACTAACGCCGTTAAAAAAAAATAATATAGGTTTGGAACACTGAGAGTTGAGGTCCTTATGGGATAAGGTTACTCATAGTATTTTTTTTCTCTACTGTCGAATAATGTTCATGCCAAGTTTCGTGCGGATACGTCTAACGCTATTGAAGCAGTTTGAAAAATACAATTTTAACATAGGTTGGCTACATTGACAACTGAGGTGTTATGGGGATGGAGACACCCACAAAAGTTTTGTGCGGATACGTCGAGTGGTATGGAAACCATTTGAAAAGTTGAATTTTTAAGTAGACTAGCATCACTTACAACTGGCGTGCTTGGGGATATAAAGTGATATATAAACCTGGCCCGGACCAAGGTCTGACTTCGTGTTAAAAATGGTTTGGACCTGTCCAGGCGTTTTTGCATGATACAAACTCTCACTCATTTTTATTTATATAGATAAGATTACCGGAAAATTAAGAGGATCTATTGTATTTTTATTATGAAATCAAATTAAATTACGAAAGAGATTTACAAACATTCATTGATTAGTAAGGTTCTTAAAGTTTGCATTTCCTTTGTTAACTGCAGGATCCAACCGTAAATATGAATTTCTGTTATGTGGAAGTATAGTAATTTGTGATCAGAGAGAAAATGTTAAGTTGTAGGGTAGTCGATTTCACAACTTGTCGAATTTAAAGATTAATGCTCTGTCAGGTTACTAAAGCTAATATAGCACATGCCTTCTTAATTAAATAAAAAGGTTAATATTAGAAGTAGGCACCCCTCCGTAATAAAAAGAGAACATAATAAGTTTCGTCTAGTGTATACTTGAAATATTCTCCATCTCTTGATCTGCAAGACTGGGAAATTGCAGATATTACTTACATTTTTTAATTTTAAAAAAGTAGTAATTTGTGAAAGTTAAGTTGATATGGAGCTCTTGTGTCTTCAACTTGCTAGCTCATTAAGCACGAGCAATATTATTTGCATAGTTGCTTTAAAAATGATGTGTACATTTTTTTAGTTATTCATTACCATGTCATGGTCATAGATTTGTAGCTAGTTTATCTACTTCATATGTTTGTCCTAAAAATTAAGCTTTTTCAATTCTAGAGTTAATTTTCTCAAAACTTAATGTTTTACTAAACTTCTTTGTTTATCGGCCAATCCAGGAGTTCCGGGTGTAACAACCTGACACTAGAAAACTAAATATTAAAACATCAATGACTGTTAACTAGTTCCTGTTGTTATTATTACAATGTCAGAATATTTGTATTCTACTATTCTTCAGTAGCTCGGCTTTCAACTGAGATTTGATTTCGTACAAATCAAGAAAAATCAGGAGTCCGGGTGTGATATTGTAATAACAACAGGAACTAGTTAACAGTCCTTGATTTTTTTAATATTTAGCTTTCTAGTGTCAGACTGTCACGTCCGGAACTCCTGAATTGGCCGTTATAGAACCTATTTATTTAGTTTTCCGTTTTAAATACACCCTATTCTTAATATCGTACATTCTGGTTCAGCGAGTCCGTGCTCTCCTCGTAGTGGGGAAATGCCAACTTCAAACCCTGAGAGAGAGCATCCTCACTGTTGACTCATCCTTGTTCAAGGCCGCATTACGTAATTGCAAACAAGAGCCTCGTAGTTTGACGCTGCACTTTACATATTTTTTTACAGAGATCGCGATCGATGGGGATGGAACTTTAATCTGAGTTCCATTATGTTCCATGTAAGAAATGGTAAAATATGCCACCTAATGTAAATAATCGGAATTTAAGCTCACAAGAACTCTGCTGCCAAAATCAGATCTGAGTCGCTTTTACAGTATTACGGGCACATCAGTCAAAACGATAAGTAACTCACGACACCATGTACGTCTCTGACCTCCTGCGAAGTGTATTCGTATCGTCTTAGTATAAAATACTGATTTTTTAAAGTCGTATTTATTCACCATTTTACCGTTCTAATCGTGTAATTGTTGTTAGCAGGTGGACGATTTATGCCATTCCCGAGTCGTGGATTTTGTCCGACTAAGTGGAATGAATTTTGTGGAAGGAGAAGATCATTCTGAGGCATCATCGCAATCAGGAAATCTCCCCGAGACAACGAGGCAGGATAGCCAAGAAATGCTTCTGACGTTTTACGTGAGTCCTGCAACTCGAAACCACTTCCTTTCAGTATTCTCATTGGCCAAACGACAGAAACATGGCAAAGGATTTTTAGTGTTATAGAAAGATTAAGTCATAGGAATTTAAATAATCATTGGGATTCAATTACGTATATATTAACGCAGTATATTTTGTAAGATTTCTATTCTTCCATACCTCGATTAAGTAACGTACTTACACACTGCCATGCTGAAAGGAAAGAAATGATTTTTCATAATGCAAATATTCGATACCGTATTAATAACAGGATAGATTTATTTATTTAATATCTGAATTGTATATCAGTATTGATGTAGAATGGAAGCTGTAAAAGAAAATACAAATGAAAGAGAAACAGATTTGGTTCAGATAAGCCGAAGAATCACGTGAAAATTGATTCACGGAAATTTCAACACAGCTATTAACTACAATATATTTCTAGTGTAAGGTATATTTTTGGTAATGTCTGTTGGGTAATACATTTCTGGGTTGATTTATCACAACATATGTGTCCTCGAATATTTTAATATTAATGAATATTTCTCACATTTTAATAAGTTTAATCCACACTTTTATTGTTGGTCTTCTTTTATCTTCATCTATTTCGCACAACTATGTATTAATCAGCGAAGTATTCGAAAGTGGGCATATAATTCAGTTTCTTCAGGTTTTACAGGGTACTTATAAAACTGCAAAGTTTCGTACATTTTATCTTCGTCGAAAAGACCATGTAATAGAACTATACGAAGCGCAACGTCTTTTTTATTATTATTATTATTTATTTATTTGGTGTAATGAGCACAAGTAAACTATCCTGGTAGTTACATTTATTGTACTAGTTTCCACATTGTACTCATCACAAACTGTGCAGATAACAGTGATATATAATATTCAGTTACAATAATAAAACAACATTCCAATAACCATTTACGTATTCGAGTCTATGTGACCGACCGTCTTTTGTTGTGTGTGTATGTGTGTGTGTTTTTTTTTTCTTCTAGAAACTACTCTATTTTTTCACGGACGTCATTGAGGTCAAGTGCTGAAAAACGCTGCTGAATTGTTCTTGAGTCAGTGTTTTGTTAATGAAGATACACTCTTATATATAAATAGCCGAGGTTAAAAGTTGCGTACGTCCGAAAGTTGTGTACGCAAGACTTAATGTACATGACGGAGCAAAAGAATACACTCAATATACCTCTTAAAACTTCATGAATTATTTGTTGATTGTAGTCAGTGGTACAAACTTTTCGATTTATTTCATCTTTTGTAGCTTTTCTCCGTTCTATCTTCCCGTTGGGTCTAAATGTAAAGGTCTTTTCATCTTCTCTCTCTCTCGCTCTCCCCACCATTTTTCACCACTTTATACCCGTCTCTTTATTTCATCTCTCCACCTCTTCCGTTATATTCTTGTGTGTTGTTTTTCTGTCTTTATCATTAGTCATTCAATTCTCCGAATATGCCCGATCCATCTAATCAGAACATTTTTCTCTTCTTTTTTCTTCCTAAGCTTCCTTCTCTTTCTGATTCGTTTTTCCTAGTATTCTCAATATGTATTTAATCTCTTTCACCTGAATTTTGCTCCACTCCCTTTCTGTTAAAACTCGTGTTTCTTAGTTTCCTTAATACGTTTTTATTCCGTAGTAGGTGTTTCGTTGTTTAATACAAGTTTCAGTCAATCTGCTTGTTTCCTGCACCATCCATCACTGCTCCAAGAAACACTCAGAATCATAAAAAATGACCAATGGAAAATTTTTCATAGACTGGCAACATTGAACTAGTTTACGTAGCAAACACATTTGGAAAGTTATTTTCAAATCTGTGTCGAACATGTGTTCGTATTTGCCATATGGTACATTTTTTGGACATACAAAGTGGGCCCATGGGCCATTTTCTATGGATCTGAGTGTAGTTTCTAAAAAAAAATACCTTCGGCCATTTTGATGAATTTGAGTGTACATTGAATAAAATTCTAATGTAATTGGTAAGTGAAATTCCATTTCTAGTTGCATTTTGATTGCTTGGTAAAGGGTTATGTTTTATTTTTCTTCGTGTGGATATCAGTTAAGGAAGTCAGCATTTTTGTTCATATTAATATGGGGTGCCATTAGCGTACAGTATTAATCTCTTAAATGCTTCCGTACTAAAGCGGAAGTGCATCGATTGTAAAAAAAAAAACTAGTGCACGAAAAGCAACACGGCATTTCAATGGTGTAAGACTTTTCATGTAGTAAATACAAAGTATTTTTCCGATATTGCTTTGGAAACATTGTAATAGACAAAAGCCTTTCTCTTTTTGGAGTTTTGAATGTGAGAACATGGAAGAAAAGAATTATATTTTGTTGCCAGTGTGTAAACTTTCCATAATCTGACAGCCGCCGATATTTGATGAAAATGTACATTTCGTATCAGTATGACCTATTTAAATTCCTTCGAATATTCGATTCGCCTGTTTTTGTTTCCTTATATCCAATTGTGCAATTATAATTCTAAGTTCCTTGTTGTTCTCCCGAAGTATGGAGAAGTTAATATAATGTATTGTTTAAAATTATGCACTAAACTATAAAGTACACTGTATACTTGTACAAAACATGAATATAAATATAGATGAATGTATAGAGATTAATATATGCGTATATATATTTTAAATAAAATTAAATTTAAACTCACTGTTTTCTTATTGTTTTATAATAATTGCCTGTAATGTCCACATTTTCGTTAGATACGTTATTAGCTATAGGTAATGAAAAACCATTTTTGAGAAAATGGGAATAGTGAGTTATGTGGAAAATTAAATAAACTAATACATTTAGGTTCTTCTTTCAAGACTTACACTTAAGATTTTGTTTTAGAACTAAAATTTCATCTTACCTGTGAAAGGTGGTTTCCGATTCTTGTTTACAAAGTCAGGAAAATACTGAAGAAACAATAAGTTTCAACGCTGGTTGGTCAAGAAAGTTGAAAACAGTCTTTAAATTTTGCTTCAAGCCAAGATTTTTTCCTAACAACATAGTAATGTAGGAAGCCAAATAAAACCGTGGAAGTAAGATTCAAGGAAAGTTACTGGTATTAATTAAAAAAGTCAAGGGAGGAAGCAAATTAAAATTATTTCTTCAGTGAGCAGCTGGAGCTCTAATGGATGAAAACTAAGTGTGTATTAAATTCACCAGTTTCCTTTTGGGGTAAAGAATTTTGTTATGAAGATTGTGAAAAGATCCAGAATTTCCTTCAATTCAAGAGACAGGTGCTCGCCTTTCAACACACCTTTGTCTAACGCAAGTGAAATATGCTATTAAGATTTGAAGCAACAATATTATAAGGATTGCAACGTGTCGCGAGAAAATGTACTTGAATGTGGTAGCAACAGGCAGTTGCCGCCAGAGATGGTGCTTGCTGAGGGGCGTCTTCCATCATACATAAGATTGGCTTAGATCACAGATGCCAGTATTCCCTACAAAAAATAAATATTTAAAAAAATTGAAAATTGCTTATTGAAACCGAACCTTGCTTGTTGAAGTTAGAAAACAGAACATTGGGTTTTATTTTTTATTTTATTTTTTTTAATCACAAAGTGTAGACACAAGCTAAAGTCAGTAAGAATTTGATAAAAAGCGAAACTTGTGTGTTAAGATAATACTAAAACAAATGAACAAGAATTTCACCATCTCTGCCCATCCAATTTTTTTCGTTTTATTTGAAAGTGGAAATTGTAGGTCTAAATAAAATCAGGTACATCAGTATGCTAGTAGTTTTCAATGTTTTATGTCTTGGAAAGTTGCTATAAATAAAATTTTAAGTTGCAGAATGGGTAACATGTTTAGCGTATTTTCGTCGTGTACAGCAATTAATTCTGTTCTCTTGTCTTGCATAGTATATCGGTATTTATTAAACGTTTAGGCGCATACTGTGGTGGACAAACACCGTGTGCGTGGGTTTGCTCGGGGTTCTCCCGTTCATCTCACCAAGCGTCCTATCATCATCCATCTGACCCGAACCAAAGTTGTTTAAAGGTCTTAAATTCGATTAAGTTCATGCGTTATACATATAAGGAAATCGAATTAATGATGGCATAATACTACTACTAGTTTTATGTTAGCATCCCCCTTTAGAATAAGTTTTTGCCTGACTAGTTAACAATGTAATCTTGGACAATAACGGTCAGGTCTAAACTGTTCTAGAGCCTACTCAAGAAGGTGAAATTATTAAATGCAAACTTCTGTATCTCTACCTAAAGTATTACTTTTAAAACCTTACAGCTTTTATTATTTTGTTCACGATTGACTTGTTTAAAATTCTCTATATGCAAGAATAGACTGTTAGCTGTAACTTAGAACCGTCTAAATGGTTCTAGAATCTAGTCGAGGAGAAAAAGTGGTACACTCCAAACATTGTAGGTCAACTATAAGTGTCACTTATCTTAACCGTAAAGGAGCCGCCGTGATTTACTCGTACACTAAGATTCCTAAATTTGACACTCGGTTCCATGCAACCATGTCAACTTACTGAGGTTTCCAAGATATAGGAGGAAGCTTGTATGTACTAGAGTATTTTCGTTCCTTGAGAATCCGTTCAAGTTAGAAGAGTGTCCTTCTTGATAGGTTTTGCTGTAAAGTCAAATCTTATTTGTTTATATCTTTCTTAATTATGGTAAATATTAACATTGACTAAATAATAATATATTTATACCGCCTATCTATTTTCGTCTGCGCTAAGATGAATGTTTTTTTTTAAGAGCACGTGACTATGAACCTTGCCATTAGATGACTGGGGGCGGCTACTAGTAAAGATCCGGCTACTAGTAAAGATCCAGCTACTGAAAGTAGTCGCCAGAGCCACCTAATGGCAAGATTCAAAATCACGGGCTCCTTAGCGCAGACAAAAATATGTAGGCGGTATAAGTCCACATTATTATTTAGTCTATGATATTAATCTCCTAGACTTCAGAAGTCGTGTTTATGTTAATTTACCATCAAAATAATTGTAAAGGACCTAGCAGGTGGTGAAAAGTGCCTTGGAAGGAATCGTGATAAAAAAAAATACTACCATGTCCAGACACATCTCAGCTTTGAGTAGCAATCAGTTATTTATATACATCCTAGCAATTATTAAATAATAAATATGAACATATAAAAATATATTTTGAAAGATTTTCCAAGGTGGGACTCGAACCCGGGACCTTTCACTCAAGAAGACGACGTCTTGACCAATCGTCCATGAAGGCGACCTGGCAAACTTCCCTTTCGAACTTGTATTTACAGTGTCTGTGTTACGTAAGAAGCCTGGTCACGTGTCTTTTTTGTTTATTTTCTACCACTTTAAGACTTCTGAAAAATTCATGGTTATAAAACCACTAAAAATACATGTTCTAGGTTTTTTTTTAAAATTCATTTTTCAAATTTTCTAACCTCTCTAAAAAATTTAATTTGGTGCCAACATAAATTAAACTAGTATCATCTTGTAGAGCATGAAAAAATCTTCAATTAAAAAAAAAAGGTCATCGTAGGTGCAAATCGGACCGAGATATCGCTAAACTAGCAAAAAACCCACATTAATTTATTTTGAGGTTAGGTTAGCATCTTTTGAGCTGAAATTTGGTGGAGAACCATATCATTTTTATCCTGAATATGGTGGTAGTTTTATATATATATACACAGATGCTTATCAGAATAATGGAAACACCTGTAGTTGGCAACACGTCAGATGTATGGGTTGGCAGTGGTGTCGTGGCGACCGCAGCGCCGGACTGCTGGTGGTGGTGTGTTAGGTCGGTCTCCATACTACGTTAGGCGTCGTGGAACAGGAGTGTGCAGTGGCTGCAGCAGACGGAGTGTGTAAAATGGGAGACCTCTCAGAGTTTCAAAGAGGGCAAATTGTTGGTGCGCGGTTATGTGGAGTGAGTGTGACGGCAGTGGCTAGTGTGTTAGGTGTGTCGCCAGGGACAGTGTCGAAGGTGATGACGGCCTACACAACACACGGGAAAACCACATCGGGGAAACGGAACAGTGGGCGGAAGAAAAGCATCAGTGACAGGGCACGCCGGGTATTAAAGCGCATTGTCACGCGGAACCGTCGTGCCACTGCGGCGCAAGTGACGGAGGAACTCAATCAGCACCTCCCCCAACCTGTTTCGACAATCACAGTCCGCCGCGAATTACATGACATGAACTTACGGGGTCGTGTTGCACGGGCCAAACCTCTCATCAGGGACCAGAACGCTTTAGCACGCCGCAAATGGTGCCGCGACCATGCAACTTGGACCGTTGACGACTGGAAACGTGTGGTATGGTCGGATGAGTCACCATTCACCCTATTCCAAACCACGGGCCGTGTTTATGTGTGGAGAACGCCCAAAGAAGCGTATGATCTGCAGTGTCTCCGCCCAACTGTGAAACATGGCGGCGGCACGGTGATGCTGTGGGCCGCAATATCATGGTTTTCATTGGGTCCTGTGGTCACACTTCGCGGACGCATCACTGCCAACGATTATGTCGCAATTTTAGGAGACCACTTGCATCCTATGGTCCGGATGTTGTTCCCGGACAATGACGCCATATTCCAGGATGATAATGCACCATTCACACAGCTGGAGTTGTTGCAGCGTGGTTTGAGGAACATCGGGATGAAGTTCAACACCTCCCCTGGCCCGCCCAATCCCCAGATCTCAACATAATTGAACATCTGTGGTCCATCTTGGAAACACGACTCCGGCGACGATTTCCACCTCCATCCTCTCTCACAGAACTGGCCGATGCCCTGCACGAGGAATGGTGTAATATTCCACTTGCTACCATTCACGACCTCTATGCCTCCATCCCACGTCGCATCAAGGCTGTTCTGAAGGCGAAAAGTGGCCCGACACCATATTAATCTGGTAAGTTGCACTTTCGTTCAGGTGTTTCCATTATTCTGATAAGCATCTGTATATATAT
>JAGDQP010000196.1:113992-191915 GCA_022664845.1 Lepisma saccharinum
AGATTTGTATGAGTAAATAGTCAACGCAGGAGCAATATTTATGCATGTTACAATTATTGCACTGTTGCTTCTATTGAACACTCATTATTCTTGACTTCTAGGATTAGCATGTCTACCCGTAATTTCTAATCTGTACATAAGTTTCTGCAGTTGTAGCTTGACGAGTTAGCTCGATATATTCCATGGTCTTACTGATAGCATTAATCAGATTTTTCTTGGGCTTCCTCTTGGTGACACAAGTACATTTCTTCAGCTAATCATCTTCATCTTTTCCGTCCCCCTAACAGAACTAAATTAGCCTTTATTCTGCAGCCGAGGTTGAATTTACACCCGTAATTCAGCTAAAGTCTGAATTAATTTATGTAACTCTCCATACTCTAAGCTCTAGATTTGTTGCACAGTTATCCAATGTAATCCTCACACGCTAGGCTCTAAATCTATCACGCAATGTAAATTCTCCAAACTCTATTCTCTGAATGTGTTAAATCAATTGTCAGTGTAACTCCTCAAATGTTAAGCTATAAATTCCTTTTTAAATCTATCAGATAATGTAACTGCTCACACCTTAACTTCTTAATACATTCACACTCATAAGTCTGAATTTGTTAACCTCACGCAACATAATCTTACCACATCATATTTATAGTAAGAATTGATTGAGGCTATGTGCGTAGAAACGGGACAACCCTCTTTATGTATATAAAACTAACAAGGAAAACAGTTTAGAAACAAGGGTGGCAGGACCAAACCTTGTGCATCCGAAACAACAAATTCAGCTCTGTTTTCATACAAAATTACAGATGTCATAACTGAAGGGGTAGAAAGTTTAAGTTTAAAAATATTTATATTAAAGAATTGTATATGATTCGGCGGAAAGTACGCTAAAATGTGTCAAGATAGTTACAGAAAGTGGTAACTGGAAAATCAAACAATAACCAAGACAGAAACTCTCTCTTCCAGTGAACACATTTCATACATGTATAAATAGAACAGTTATATTCTTCGGAGAGACAAGGTTCGATGCAGAAGTCTAAGGATGTTATGAATGACGCAGGTCTTCTTGACAAGTACGAGTCTTGAGAAATACGCACAGAATCAGATTTCTAAATCTTGGGGTGAAAAACGGAAAGTGTACGAACGATTGTAAACGCTGAAAGGATTCCGAGAGAGAAATGACATTGTACTCCTGCATTTATGAAGTGCTCACTATGAAAAGGGTTTCTGCCTTGATCATTATTTGATTATCGAGTTATGCACTTTCTGTAACTAGCTTGCAATGTTTTAACATACTTTTCGCGGAGTCATGTAGTTTGACACCACATAGATAACATTTTCCTATTGTGGAAGTTTCACATCTAATTGTTTTTAAACTTAGTCACTTTTTTCCACTTAAGTTCTTGTGGAACAAGAGATTTGCAGATAAATAACTGTTTATTCTTTTCTTGTGAATAAACGAGGCGTTTCACGCAAAAACGGGCGACAATTCCTCATCGCATAAAGATAAAACATGCCATAAAAACAAATCAGGAAGTGTCTAGGGATTATCAAAATGTGTGTACATGTAGTTCACAGCCTTTGATCTGATTTATTGTTTAAATCAACTTACAGGGCCAAGCTCCATTTACAAGTGACGTGGTATCGTAAGTTAAATAGTTTCAAAAAGAAATGATGTAACACAATAATAATAATAATAAATAGTAACAAAGAATTAACAATAAAAACATATATACAACGATGACAGGAATCTGCTCATTTTTGACCGAAGTGAGGGTTGGACATTTGCGCGCACATAGCCTCAAAATAAAATACCAATACAAGTAATTGACTATTTTTTTTTTTTTAGATTGGTTCATTTTTATTAACAAAAGCAGTGAACTTTTATTTTTAATCTACCAATATGGAGAATGATACATTAGAGGGGAGAATCTCACACATTTTGAAGAATCATTAGAATTGTTTTTTTATGGCTGAAAATTAGTTTGATTGCTTGCTAGGACAAGAGAAATCCAGTCAAGGTAAGATGTGACTCTCGTCCACACATCTGGGTAAAGTGGGTTGCCACAATTTGGAGGAGCACCAAAACTTGTTACTCCAATAATACGATACAGTCCCTCATCTTCTATAACCATCGGACCTCCACTGTCACCCTGAAATATTGAATTCAACCACCATCAGTTACATTTCTTTAGAAGAAATAGACAAAAAGGTGATACTAATATTGCCATACGCAAAAGAGATGCATTTACTAGTAACTATATACAAAATTGGCTAATCTATTGGAATCCAAGAATTAAATCTAAATAAATTTTAACAAAATTACTTTCATTATAAAATCGCTGCGATCTTTTGCCCTAATTTCTACTTTTTAATATCCGTAACTTAGTTTTAGTATTAATTTCTTTATTGGAATTTCTCTTAATGTTTGAGAGTTGTACTGAAAGCAAGTTGTCAACTCAATTGGGTTTGTTTCCTTTTTCATATTACCTATTCAATTGTTTTCTTAGCCTATCTTTGACATAAAATTATAAACATTTAATTTTGAGAGTAAATGTCACCATATGTAGCTCTCTCTCTCTCTCTCTCTATATATATATATATATATTAATATATATATATATATATACATAAATGGTAAATTGTATAATAGAAAATCTCGCTGCAAAAACTGGTCAAGTCCATTTCTGTTTTCCAAGATCACATTTTACTTACACAGGATATTTTAGAGTATGCTGCACCTTTGGACGAATGAATGAGTCATATCCAATATCAATCTCTTATTGATGAAAACGTTTTTTACTGCTTCAATGTTTCCGGTCAAAAACAGCCAAGAGAAAGTTTTTATTTATTTCTCCTGTAAAATTCTCATTTCTGAACTTGACCGGTTTTTGGAGCGATGTCTTCAACCCTTCTTCTGTCTAGAGATAAAAAATTAAATAGAATATCTAATTTTATATATCTGTATCTAATAGAATATACCGGCCATATAATGCATTTTGTCTTATTTTAATATGAAATTCTATGAAATGAACTTATTAATTAAAATGTAATATAATATAATATGCAGGTAAATCTACTTTTAAATCGTCAAGCTTAAATCGTATTAGGAATCCAGATTGCGTGTAGTTGTAAATGTAAGAAAAAAATAGCATATTCTACTTAGTGGTCAATCCTGCAGCGTGACAATTTTTGAGTTAGTTGAATCGAGGACACGCCTCGAAATCGACATCTTTATTGTGTTTATTTATGAATAATATGGACCGCCTGGACTGCTCCGCGTTGGAGTACAAAGCCTTAATGTTATGTTCATAATCATTATGTTCCTCTTTCTTACTTTTGTTGTTCGCTATTTTTTCTCCTGCCCAATGAAGTTAGTGAATTATTACAAGTATATAGATGTGTTATCAATTTTATGCAGTGATTCCGCCACCCACCACCCCTGTGGGGGTATCACGTCCCAAATTCTCGAGCGCCCCCCCCCCCCAACTTCACGAACATCCTTCCAATTGTGGCCTTATAACCTCCCCAAACTGAAAATCCTGGCGGTTGGATCATTCGTGAGTTTTGTCTGTGCCGATATTCAGGGCATCCCGGAATTGGCTAACGTAGCACGATATTCGCATTTTTGTGCACTAACTGGCGCCGTAGTCCAATCTATAAGGCGCCAAATTTCAGGAAATCCGTGTTCCATCCTGTCAAAAACTTGTAGGAAAACGGGTGGGTTGACTCAATCTTCTAAGTTAATTGCGGAAAATCAGTTCCAGCACTTGCCCAAGCGTAGACATAGTATAGTTTGGAATATTGCCGCCAATATTACATATTATGATTCAATTCCATGACAAGTTTGTTGCACATTTGCCAAGCAGTAACTAGGAGCATCAGTGTAAACTTTAGGCACGCGTGCACATTTACCATAGCAAATTTTCCATAGATTTTTGTTTGCTGTCGAAGTTTTTGAAAATGTGATACATATTTCTGTGGTATTTCGGATCGTTCCTTTAGTATTGATAGGAAATAAACTGTACCTGTAGGTGGGTAAACCTGTTAAAAATTCGTATCTACTTAATTTATATCCGTAATTATAATAACGCTCCATTAATTCGAAAGTGAATAACAAACCAAGAAAGTGAGTTTCTAGCACCTGGGTTGACTTGCTTGATCAGTCTATGACAGGAGTTCCAAGCTTTTTTTTAGCACAATCAGGATATGCGGAAAAACCAGAAATTTCCTTGTATTCAGTTAGTAAGTAGAAGTGTTAATTTAGAGAAAAGTTGAGAATTAAATTATTAATGTATTTCTCCGTGCTTTGCATAGTTTGTGGATGTCCCTGCGCATGGAGATGACTATATACACGTTAGAGGATCAGTGCTATTCTGCTTGAAGTTATGTACGGTGGGTAGAGAAAGCCCGCGTTGCTGAGAGAGCCATTGACAAAAATTTCGAAAATATTTAGCAGTAATAAGTGAAAAAAAATGAACGTAACTGAACAAGTCAGTTGTGTGAAAGACAACCTAATAGAACAAAACTAACATTTTTTTTCTGTCATTGACAACTGATATTGAGCCTTTCTTATGAGAGTTTCAGTCTAGTGCTTCCCTGGCTCCTTTCTTGTAAATGCTTTCACTTCCCTCGTCCTAACCACCTTGAGAAGACTTGTAAAACCAAAAGTGCTGCCTGGAAATGTGGACTTGACTAGGGAAGAGAATGTATTGCCTGCGTCGCAGATAGACCTTGGCTATGCTACAAGAGATGTTCTGAAGAAAGTAGGGAACACCCAAGTCCTGCATTGCATGGCAACGTGTTACACATGGTTGCTGGGATTTGTGTCCAAGTTAATGCGTCAGTTCCCTCTTAATTTTAAACTAAACAAAGCTATTTCATGTGTTGATCCTGCTATGCCATGTGGAAAGTAAATTTAGGCTTATTTTTTATCTTTTGCTTTAAATAAGTGAGTCGAAGACAATCTGCATGTCTGGAAAATCGGGAAAAGTCTGTGAAATTTTTGTTACTACTCACTAGATAGCCTGGCAACTCATAATTAGTTGTGTACCAACATTAGATAATACCATTATGATTCGATTTTCCTGAAAATGAACACGTTAGTTTGTGGAATATAGTCCCATAATTTTATAATGAAATGCAGAAATGTGGAGACATAAATTACGTATTCGTATTCACTTCCGTTCATTTGCATTACTTCCGCTTTCTCCTTGCTCGAATATCAGTAACCTGAGATTGGTGTACCAGAGATACTATGCGTATCATCGTCTGCAGCTCGGGTCTTGATGCGTAATACCTAGTATCTCATACATATGGTTCAACAATAAAAATAAATGCCAGTGTTTGAAATAAATATTGAAACGTTGTGATATGGGAAAAGTAAAATAATTCACTTACAATGCAAGTTGCTGATGATCCATCTCCTGCACAAAGCATATTACCGGTTATCTCTACACTTAAACTGGTCCAAATACCAGCACAAACAGCATTGCTTACTATGGGTATGTAAGCGCCAAGCAATACTGGAGAATTGACGGCGACTTCTGTTGCACCCCAACCAGTTATAATTCCATTCATATTCTCATAGGTCTTTTCTGTAGAGCAAAATAACATTTGAATTATTCCATACTAATTTAATACCATTAATTGTATTTATATATATATATATAAATAAATAAATAAACTACTTGAAGGAAGACTCAATTTACAACCTACTTCGTTGAGCTACTGCAATCCTAAAAGTCCCTTTCAGTACAAGTTATTTTAGAGAGGTAACTTCATTGACTAGAGGAACAGTGGGGAGACCGAACGGTGATGTAATGTGAATGTGTGTGAAGTTCTATTTGAGAGAGTTTTTTATATGTGTTGTTAAATAGAATGTAATGTTAAATAAAAGGTATATGTTAAATATAAAATGCAATGTATGAATTATTTAATTATTTATGTACACCCAAATCCTAATTCAGCCGCAACAGTATATACAAATTAAACACTGTCACTTACCCGCTGTCGTTGTTGTAAGATGCATTAGACTGTTTATAGGGAAGAGGTAATTTATAGAACGGCAACCATATACTGGAAAAATGAAGTGGAACTATAGCCATGTGTAGGTAAATTGAACGGAGGCCATTTTTGAAAGTCAAAGGCTAAATAAGTACGTGGGCTAGGGAAAGCCTATTTGTTAGGTGGTTAGTTGAATGACTTGATGATTTGGAAAAGTGAACCTTAGTAACCGTATATAATAGTTTAAAAATGAATTGGTCCCCTATTGTCGTTGTCTTCTGTTTCAAGCCGCGCTCGCTTAAATTTTGTGACTACTATCATTTTTACATACGGTAACTATAAATTTCATTATTATGGTACTGTATTTCATCATTACTATTACTGACAATAATGCTGATAGTCATACACTTATTGTTGACATAGTCGCTCAGCGTAGTCCTACTTTATAGTAATGAAAGTTATTTTTTGTATTTTAACGCCTTTTGATCTAGTTGGAAATAAAATAGAGCATTGTATTTTTCGAATTATGCTCTAAAAATATATGTAGATATAAAATATCCTCAACCCCTAACTTCCGCGTCACAAAACACCCAAAATTCGAGAGCAAATTATTCGAAAGAGCAACAAAATGTTTTGCATTGTTCACTCCGCACGATTCACCCTGATGCTTATATACCATTTGTACATAAATCCGGGTGCAGTGCTCTAAAAGCATTAATTTTGAATAATCACACGAAGCAACTTCTTGCAAAACATTATTAGCCGAAAGCTCTATCACTCCTCGAAAGACATGACTACTTTGCCAAAATATTTTGTCCTCTTTCACCTAACCGTACAAAACTGAGGTGCGAAATTATGTTTAATTTAATAGAGTTTTGAAACATAATTATCACCGTTACGTTCGGTACATTAGAATGTTATCACTGTAGTTAATACTGTCCTGAATTCGGTGCACAATAACATTAAAAGAGTCACCAGAAATAGTGAGAAAGGAGGTAAGTTGACAAATATGAAGAAATACAGCAAGAGTGGAAAATATTGAGGAAGCTGTTACGTTGTAAAATAGGTTTGCTTATTCAAAAGTTCGTAGACTTGTGATTTTTATATTTCCATGGGTAAGGATAAATATACTTCGATCGATGCATATATCTTACTCTTTGACTCCAGAATACTTAACTCATTAAATGTAAAGGTATTGTCTCCCAAATGCATCATCTTTTATTATATAGAACAATTCAGATATCTTTAGTATGCACATAAAATCATCGCATAGGTTCTTTATTCTCAATAGAACATTGCAGTCGTCATATCTTAATGAATAACTTACTTTCATCTTACATATTGTATTCTCAAACAATCTTAGTAGCATCTCCCAAATTTAGAGACTAAATGTATCAATACTTATTCTGAAATACGTCAGATATTTCTTCTATCTCGTAAATGCACCATACTTAATTCGAAACTACATATCCATATATATAATCAATATTTACGAGTAACCGAAGTAACTGTATTTTACCAAGGTTTGTAGACCTCAACTATAACGTAAAAGTAGAAACAAGAAACCAATTTACCATCTTTCAGCATAGCAAAAAGAGGGTATGGGAAGGGCAGAATGTTTTCTTTCACTGGGCTTTAATGAGCATCGATTTGCACAGCTCCAGTTTCTTCTATAAGCCTGTATTGACACCAGATAAGAAGGGTGGTGTTGCCCCTTTGTCTCCCTTGCCTAGGAAGAGGACTGCGAGCTTAGCTTTCTTACAGATTGCTTCATGATCGTCGGACGTCTTTTAGTGTGCTGTTTAGCTCTTAAGGCTATTATGCTGGAAAGCATCTCTCTCACAGTCAGGGACATTACAACAGTGCAATGGACATTAAAAATAGTACATTTTAAAAAATATTAGTGGGGATCATCGTTCCTTTTTTCATAATCATATATATATGCTGGTAAAACAAGATACGTACATTTCAGAATTCAAAGACAGGCGTACAGGAACTTCACAAACACAATAAAAAACGGCATCGTTTCACCAACGTGTTCACATAGTATGAGAGGAGATAGAGGACTGACGCTAGGGAGTGGCCATGTTGGCAACTCATATATATGCGTGTGGGTCCTTTGGAACAACCATACAGAACACAAAAGATCATTCTTCTACTACTTTTATTTTTCTTGTAATTTACTCCAAACCTTGTTTTCTGATAAAGTATTTGCTTAATTGCTGAAGGCCCTAGCTTTCCAGGGCGGGTAATGGAATCTATATTTGTTAAGTTACGCCTGGATGAAGCTTACGGGTCCCCCTCATCTCCCTTTCTCCAATATCATAATGTATTTTGTTTTGTGTAATTGCGCACAAACTAGTGGTTATGTGGCTACAATGAAAACGATTTTGCCAGTAATAGAGGAATACTCACTTGTATTATTAGGAAGACAAACAGGTCTTACACCAATTGTGTAGCGAACACTCTGATTCATCTTCAACAGGGCGATGTCATACGTTGCTCCTTGGTATTGGTGATGGCGAACGATGTTTATAACTGTGCGTCTGACTCTGTACACTTCTTGATTCGCTGTGAGGTTATGAGCTCCCAAAATAATTGAAAGACGCTGGATAGCTGGAGTTTCTGACGCTCTGTAGAGAAAAAGAACTAAATTACATCTTTGAGCATTGAGGTAAAGGAAACGAGATAATAATCTATAGACTATGATGTAAACTATATACTTTATTGCTTTCTCTTCATATTTGTGAGGCGGTTTGTCGTAAGTTTTAAGATCGTCAAGTAGAAAGTGAGTAAGCTGAAAACAGATGACTAGAATGTGCGGAGATAACGAATTTTGCTGTAAATAATAAAACATCTATGACTCTAACCTATTCACTTCTATACAGGCAAGAAAGTGTAATTTAATAAGCAGAGCTCAAGTAATCAGAACATTGGAACGTCAACCATTGGAAGACACACCGAGAACATATAGTAAGAAATATTTTCTGAAATATTAAATTACATATTCCCATCCCTACTTAGAAAATCTCAAATTCTTTAACTGAAATGTAAGTATTCACTGAAGGCAAAATTTCTTTAAATTTGTCATGATTCAAGCGCTGGATACATTTACAAATTACATCAAGAGATCAACATGTAAAAAGCAATTCCAATTTAACAAGTTTATATTAAAGGCAACACATCACTCTCGAGTCTCGACCCATACTGTAAAATCACGAATGAATGAAACAGATTTTTTAGGATGTTTCCTTCTTGCTGGCTTCTGCAATGTTACCAAAGTTACCTACGAATTGATTGATTTACACCCCTAATGAGTTGAAATGGTCAGATTGGAGTGGCCCGGGTGGTAAAGAAGGTTTCTAGACTCCGCAAAAGACTTTTTCATTACCAACATACGGCAAATAAACATCAACTGCCAGCAAAAACGAATGCGCACTTTTAACAACCGAAGATGTTAAACACCCAATTCTGAGGCTTAATTCTCCGCCAAACAACACACAGCCGGACTCGAAGATTTTAGACCCCGATACTAGATGTCTGTCGGGACAAACCGCTGCAGTAGCCACGTAACCAGATCAAGACAACGGCCATCAGGAAGCCACGACCATTATATTTTACGACTTTCATAATAAATTTTCCTACACCAATCCATAAATTATATACCTAAATTATTCAACACTTCAGACAGCTTTATAATTCGTTACCAGAGCCACAAAGACTTCACCAAAATAAAGAATTATAACACGGTATCATGTTTAGAATTTTGTGTCAAGACTAAACAAGACCAACCACTAAAGGCAATAACGAGAAAACTACCAAGTGGTACTCCGAAAAAAGAAATTCCAGTTGAACTCGATATCGTGATTTTGAAGAATAATTTGTCGTCCAATTTAGAAGTAAATAAAAACAACGAGTGAGAGATTATACCATAGTCTAAATAATATTATTATTAGTATTATTATTTAGTATTTGACTATACCTTTATTCCCAGTATGCTTGAAAAGATCTATTGACCCAACAGGCCTGTATAGCGAAGAGCTGTAAGCTACATGTACGCATACTGAAATGACAGGTTCGAAGCCCGCTTTACCAAAAGCTATAGGCCATGTCCATAGCTCATCAGTTCGTTCAGGGCATCAATAACAATTCACTCACTCGCTCAACCTTTAATACCTTTTTAAAGGTATTCATATCGATCAAATTCACTCCCAAACCAAAATCAATCTCCAGTTGTACTTGGATGCTATTGAATGTCAGGGGAATTATATAAAATTTATTGTTACAATATGGATATTCCCTTAACGTCCACGTCATCGATTGATATCCCAGTGATTATTTCAGGCTCCGTATTAAAAAATTATCTTGCTTGTAGCCGTCAATTGTCGAAGTTTCAGCATTACTTCTGCACATGCAAGACCTATGGTGTTTCTTTTGGCACTTAAAGCATTCAGAATTAAACGCTACTGGTAATTATTTTTGTAAGTTGTACCTGTATTTCAAACAGCGTGCCCTGCATAGTTTACCCTGCAAATTGGATGAAGACGGTTTAATTAGTTTGTTAGAAATCTTGTTATCACTACTTTTTCAATTTTTCATTGCTGTTTGTTATCGGGAGCAATCTGTTCTCTCCTCATTTGTTGACTGGTCTCGTTCCGCCTTATAGTTATTACATCCTAGTCCATTGAATACTTTTAGAGCTAGTCAAAACACTTCCTTTTTCAGCTAACAATTTTTCACGCATACTGTCGTTATGTAGTGGAAAATAAATCGAGGGCTGAGAAGCATAGGTATGCAAATCACATAAGGGTTCGAGTTCATCTTTCATACATAACACGTAATATATGTGACACAAAATATGCGTATATTGTACAAAGACACATTGGACCATTTGTATAAAATATGACTTTTGTATCACTAATTTCGTGATGGGCCGCGGTGGTTCAGTGGTAGAGCGCTCACTTCTGGTGCGTGTGGTCCTCGGTTTGATCTCGGCTCGTGCCATGTGGCTTTGTGGTGGACAAACACTGTATGTGTGGGTTTTCTCGTAGTCTTTGTTTTTCCACTTTCTTCATTCCACCATTTTTCTCACCAGTATCGATTTGACCTGAGTCAAATTTTCCTAAATCCCTTAATAAAATTTGATTCAGTTTCGTGGTATATACAAAAGATTAACTAAAAAAACATCGCCACTTATCTGATTGCTTCTGCCAGAAATGAACCATATTTGCACTTATTAGCTTGTGCACTTACTATGTAAGTTGCGTCACCTATTCCCCACATTCTTGTTGGAAATTACGAAACCAATATCTCTCCTTTATATTGGTTGTGATGAGTAGTTATCTATTTGTAGATCTCTGATATTAAAGTATGCAAGATCGGTTAATTCAGTCGGAGCTACTACATCTTTCTATGCTGCATAGACTTCAGGACCAATGGATGTGAACAATAGCGCTACTTACTTCGTGTCTTCAGTTTATGAACTTGACAGAACAGTTAGCATCTGCCCATGTAAAATCTATGGCTTCTATCTCAGGATAAAAGATTTCAAATTGTAATTGTGCCGTTCTACTTCATATCTATGTAGAAAATTACCTACAAATAATACTAACCAAACTTCGTGCTTACTTGTTCAAACTTCGTAGAAACTCACTCGTTACCGTTGTAAGCCTTCTCTCCGTTATTGTCCTTGGAAGATGTAACTTCTGTCTGCTCTGATGATTCTTTGCCGAGTATCTACATCATTTACTAGCATGTATTTGATTTGATTACTTCAGATATCTCAACCTTAATACTTATTTCAATACGTTCAGTAATCATGCATACTAGCAACATAAATGTTTTAATAATGATTCATATAACAGTACATTTCAAACTAATGTCTACTAATGAGACACAATGTTTATACCAATCTTAAGTCATCAGGTTGATTATCTCTATAACTTTAAAAATTCTGTTCCAAGAACTTGTGAAGTAAACTAATGTACAAGATGCATATAATCATCGACACGTAGCTATAACCTGGTAACGCTTAACAATGTATTCCTCAAAAGAATGCAATAAATCTTCAATGCTATACGTCCTGTCAAAACTAATATTCTATTTAGTTATTCACAACAACATAATAAACAGAAATAAAAATCATAATTAAATGTTAGTTTCCTCATACTATTGATCCTTTGCATTAATTAAGAGAAACTAGACAAAGGCAAATTCTGGCGTTTAGTTCAGCATTTTTAAGTATATGTGACACTATTTGAAATCTCCTTGTTCTAACTTGTCTCTCAGTTGATTTTAGTTATCACAGAGTGCACTTTAATGAAGTTGGTATTCACAATAAAATAATAATAATAAAACTGTGCCGGACAAATAAAACATAAATGTGGAAAATCCCATAAAACGAACAGCAGAAAACTAAAAAAAGTAAAACATGTACGACGAATATAAAATACAAACACTATTAAGATAGTGGTTTCGTGAAACAATTTTATGAAAAGTAGACTCTATGTAAAGGAAAATCTAAATGCAAGAGGAGAAGCTATAAAGTACTCAAAAGATTTGCAACTCATATGTACACTTGCCCAGCGGCAGACATGTTCATTTGACGCTGAGAGAAATCATTGATTGTCCGCTTTTTCGATGTTTTATTTACCCGTAAACGTTGATTCAACTAAATTGGTTGAATGAGTTGTCGCGAAGGCGGAAATTTAACGGTTGTCCCAACGTTAATTATGTGTAAACTAACATTTATACGATTGTATGTTAATAGATTAAGTCATATGTAAGTTAAGCAAAATTGTTGCAGAATTCAATTCAATTTATTTAACTTGGGCGTATTTTATTTAGTAACACAGTGTTACATCGGATTCTGAGGATTAAATATATTATTTTCAATGATTTCTGGGCAATATCTAGAAAACCATGAAATACTAGAGCTCCTCGCAAATTATACAATTCTATCCCGAATTCTTGTCATATTTCACTTACACCTCTTGATGCAGGGAACTAGTCTACTACTTAAACCCCAACTCTCTTCGATAGTACTAATTTTGTCTACTGCCAAATATTGAATTGAATTAAATCAGCCTTTATTGCAGGGAGAAATTCAGCATATACTGCTCTTCAACTTAACCCAAATTCAAGAAAATACAGAATACACTCATAAATATTATGCAAAGTAGTGTAAGGTAATGAAATAATTACATAGATAATTATGGTCGATATTACATAAACTAACATTTTTAAATAAATGACAAAAAAGGAAAAGGATAGAAGTAGAGAATACCATTTTAAATATGATCGTATGTACTGTTTGTTGAATTTTACTTCTGGAACAAACACATCGTCACTTATGATTTATAATTATTGTAGTTGATACATTGAGCTATTTGCAAGGAGTTCCACTCCCTGGCGGCAATAACAAAGAAAAACGGATAGTCTTGGATAAATGAATTTAATGAGTTAGAATTTCGTGTTGAATAAGAATGGTAAGATGACCGAGTAACTAGTTTATTAAATAGGTTGTCCGGCGACTTGTTCCTTACTATTTTCTGAAATAAACATCAGAGACGCAAGTATCTCCCTCTAGACATGTTTAACAAATTCGCGTTGTTTATACAGTAGAGTACACGTTCATATTTCTTAAACTCACAGACAAGCCGAATAGCTGCATTGAATCTCGCACACTTTCAATCACGCACATATTATTGACGGATAAGAGCGGATCGTATACTGCATCACAATATTCGAAGTGTCGTAGCAGAAGAGTTAGCACAAGATGTAGTTTAGTGCTCTCATTGAAGTAGCAATTTAGTTCATATAATGATCTAATTGTGTGTAAACCTTTCGTACTGATTTTGGTTCTGTGATCATTCCAGTTGAGGGTTCATCCATATTAAGTCCTGGATTTGTCACTACTTTAGAATGCGACATGGGAAAATTGAGAATGTTTGATATTTAAGTCATGGGGAGTTTCAGATTGTTTCTAGTGTCAATTACAGTGTAGTTACACTTGCTAGGGTTGATTACTAAGCCGTTCTGTTTTGTACTATTTGTCAATCGCATAAAGATCATCATTAAAAATATTAGTTTCAATAAGACTGGATGAACCTGATATAAGCAACTGAGCGTGGTCTACATAAAAATGAAACATCGAACGTTTGATTGTACTGTCATAATATCAGCTAGATACAAGTAAAACCGTAGGAGACCAAATATGGATCCTTGAGGTACCCCAGGTTTGACTGTTGCCATTAAAGATATCTTAGTATCCGTTATGTTTTAGGTCAGTCACGGGGGGGTCCAGCCCAAATTGGTGCCGGTCCTAAGCCTGGGAAAATGAGGAGGGTTGACGTCAGGAAGAGCATCCGGTCTTAAAAGCTGTGCCAAAACCACATATGATGGGTCGTCTAAATGAAGCCTGAGAAAATGCTAGAACGTACCCCGTAGGCGACGCGCAGAGGTTTCTCCCGGCTTCTGTGAGAAATGAGCGAGGGCTACCGAGTCGAGGACAGGCTCGGTTAAAGAAGCTAGTCCACGTAAGCCTCAGAGTAGGATCACTAAATGTTGGGACGATGAGTGGAAGAAGAGAGATTGCAGACTTGATGGAAAGAAGAAAGTTGGGGATCCTGTGCGTGCAAGAGACAAGATGGAAAGGGAATAAGGCAAGAGACCTAGGAGGTGGCTGCAAGTTGCTGTATAATGGAGCAATTGAACATGAAAGGAACAGCGTAGGGATTGTTCTTTCAAGAGAACTGAAAGATAGTGTTGTAAGTGTAAATAGAAGGAACGGCAGAGTGATGAGTATGTATGGGTGAAATGATCAATGTAGTGTGTGCGTATGTTTCACAAGTCGGCTGCAAGGAACAAGAAAAGATGGAATTCTGGGAGCAATTGGACCATGAATTTCGCAGCATACCCCCCAGCGGAAAGAGTATTGTGGGCGGCGACTTGAATAGAAATGTAGGCAGAAGCACAAAAAGCATTGAGAGGGTCCACAGTGGTTGGGGTGTGGGAGATAGAAACGAAGAAGGAGAAAGAGTAATAGACTTTGCAACAGCATTCGATCTGGCGATTTGGAATACGTTTTTTCCAGAAGAAAAAGGAGCATTTTTAACTTACAAGAGTAGTGGAAAAGAAAGTTAAATCGATTTCATCTTGTGCCGAACACAACATCTTAAGGAAATTAAAAACTGCAAGGTAATAAATGGTTAAAGCGTGGCCCCACAACATAGAGTGGTGAGTGTGGTCTGGGAGTTTGCAGGTAGAAATAATAGGAGGTCGCGAAATGAACCCAAAATTAGATGGTGGAGACCAAAAAAGAGAAAGTAAGAAAATTGTTCAGAGAAGAGGTTATCGAAAAAATAAATCTGCAAGAAGAGGATGTGCGAAAATGGTGGAATGTAAACAGTGGGATCATTCTAATGGCCACAGAGAAGACTTTGGGTAGGACTTCTGGAGAGAGTACCCCTGCAGGAAAAGAGACGTGGTGGTGGAATGAGCAAGTGAATTAAGCTATTAAAACGAAGAGGAAAGCTAAAACTAGATGGAATGCTTCAGGAATAGACGAGGATAAATGTAGCTTTAAAGTGGCTAATAAGGAAGCCAAGAGGGCAAGCCTGGGATGAACTGTATGGCGAACTTGAAACACTAGGTGGAGTGAAGAAGCTATACAGGTTAGCGAAAATCAGAGACAAGGTAACAAAGGCAACAACCCATACTAGGAAAATTAAGAATGGCCAAGGATTAGTGCTTACCATGGAAGACATGATTAAAGAGTGATGGACCGAATATTTCGAAACGCTCCTAAATGAAGAAAATTCTAGGCAAGTTCTTAGCGACAGAACTCCAAATCCTGGACCAACACCAAGAATAAGGGATCTAATGCAAAAAATCTATTAACTAGGAAAAATACCGACTCAATGGAGGGGTAGTGTTATTGTACCAATTTTTAAGGAGAAGGGAGATATATAGGATTGTGGGAACTTACAAGGAATCAAACTAATGTCACATACGAAGACGATTTGGGAGAAAAATATGGAAAGAAGATTACGAGAAGATACATCAATAAGAGAAGAACAATTTGGATTTATGCCAGGAAAGAGTACAACGGACGCAACTTTTATACTAAGACAAACTATGGGAAAGCATCAGGAAAAGCTAAAAGGATTGCATATGGTTTTTATTGATTTGGAGAAGGTCTACGACAAAGTACCATGTCAGAAAGTATGGAGATGCTTGAGGCAGAAAGGAGTGCCACAGAAATATGTAAGGATAATCCAAGATATGTATACAAGAGCTAGAACTCAGGTAAGAGTAGTGTGTGATTGACACGCCAAAGTCCTGCTATGGTTGGATTACACCAGGGTTCAACCTTAAGCCCGTACTTCTTCAACGTATTCATAGATGTTATAACTCAGGATGTGAGAGTTATGAAGTTTGCCGATGGTGTATGAAGTTTGCCGATGATATTGTACTGTGCAATACTAATAGGGCAGAATTTGAACGGAAAGTAGAGAGTTGGATGAAGTCTTTGGAAGATAGAGGCCTAAAGATTAGTAGAAAGAAAACTGAGTATCTTGAGTTTAACGGAGAAGGAAATGGAGAAGTGATTTTCCAAGAAGAACGTTTGAATAAAGTGAAAAGTTTTAAATATTTAGGTTCAACTGTTACTGGGAATGGCGATTTGGACTCGGAAATAACACACAGAATGCAAGAGGGATGGCGAAATTGGAAGAAAGTAAGTGGCGTTCTCTGCAACCGCAGAATCACGGTGAAGAATAAAGGGATGATTTACAAAACATTGGTTAGACCAGCAATGATGTACGGAGCATAAACATGGCAAATAAAGAAAACACAAGAAAAGAGAATAGAATGCTCCGCTGGATGTGTGGGATAATAAGAGACAGAGTGAGAAATATGAGAGTAAGAGACAACCAAAGTTGTAGAGATATCTAAGAAGATACAAGAAAGAAGACTGCAGTGGTATTAGGAGAACAAATGACTATGTAGTCAGAAGAGTGATGGCAATGGACTTGGAGGGAAAGAGAGGTAGAGGGATGATAAGGAGGAAATGGATGGACAGGGTTAAGAATGATCTCGGGGGAAAAGGTTTGTCAGGGGAAGAAGTTCAAGACAGGGCTTTGTGGAGAAGACTCATCAGAAACGTCGACCCCACGTAGGTGAGAAAAGATGGAGAGAAAGAAGAAGAAGTATCAGTTATCTTTTATAAACGCATTTGTTGTTGCCTGCTGTATAGGTAAGATTTAAACCATTTAATACAGGAATCGGAAAAGTTATAATATTTGCGTTTTAGCTAAGAAGATATCGTGTTGCACTAAATGAGATGTGATTTTCAATACAAAACATAAATTTTTGTTAGGACTTGGCTTCGTGAATGTATTGGCATAGTTGTATTACTTACATTGCAACGCAATGTGCTGCTGTAACAATCCACTCGTGAGTTAAGAGAGTGGCTCCACAAAGTAGTTTGTTATCTAAGAGAAGAGCGGCCATCCATGGGAATTGGTTTGGAACCACTTCCTGGCCTCCAATGATTTTCTGTGTTTTCTCATCGCTCCTTGGTGTTTCTAAAAATAAAGAAAACAATAATAAATAACATTTCGGTAGAAACTAATACAAATTATTTATCTATTTAAATTATTTTTCATGGGTTGAATAGGCAGGTGTAGCATAATCCCGCCACACGTTTGAGGAAAACGTCATTCGTTGAGCACTCTTCCGAGGCGAGGCTGGGGATGATAGTAGTCAGGTACTATCCCCGTCATTCGACTGGTGAAACCGAGGTGAAACTTCGGGAAACCTCAGTCGGAAGGAAGATTCGAACTTACTTGCCTCCCAGTGCCACTCTGAAGTTCTGGCTGAAGCTGCTTGACCATGGAGACTAGGTTGAAAAAGAAGTATTTCATTCACAGTGAGGTTTTCATTCTCTCTATCAGTTACTCTTTCAATACAATAGTTCAGTCAAATTGTCCATAATGGATCTGTAGTGCTCTGGCAACAAAGACAGCAACAGTCACTTGGGTACTGAAAGGAACAGACCTCCATAATGTCATGATTACTTGACGCAAGGTTTAATTGCGAAACAGCAAAAAGGGATCGCACATTAATTGTTATAAAATCCTTGCATATATGCCATTGTTGGACCCATAGGTTGCGTGAAAGTGTATTTTGTAAAAAGATTTACAAACCAAGGTAATATACTTTAGAAAAATATTGTGTGCTGTTATGGATAATAGCAAGCTTTAAATCAAACATTATGTTCGAGAATACTTTCATCAAGGTTGAACAAATATACACGATTTCTGCCACAAGGAAATCTTCATCTTATGATTATTACTTATTAGTAACCAGACGCGTGAGTGTGATCGTCGTATTGTAGATTTCTGTACTAAAGGAAGCCACCAATGAAGTTTACATGTTATATTTATTACTCAAAATCTATTTTACCGAGGTAAAGGGATGTGATACATTTAACTAAATTGTCATTGTAAGGTATATTTCAAAAGTCCTCGTCACCAAACTCAAATTAAATATCTTGTACGTTAATTGCAACCGAATAGTTCCGAATTTATACACGGAGCTTATCAGGATGCTACGAAGGATGTAGGAAATATACTATTGACGGAATGTATTTTATTCCTTTTAGCAAATCTATTAAGCAAGTTGATTTTCCACTTGATTACAACGCATTAACCTTCATTACCTGAAAAGTTCTTGACGAAAAATTACTTGTAATGCAATGTGTCGTCAATTGTTATCTTCTAGTTTGCTAATTTGTGTTGCTATCTAGCTTCTGAAATCAATGATACAGAATGATTTAATACGCGCACATATTGGCAGGTGAATTCTACAAAACATTTTTTTTAATGTCGAAATTTGCTTCGTTCTCAAGAGAGACCAATTTCTAGTCGAAGAATCGACTTCTTACAAAAGAAATTCAAATGAACGTTTCTCAACAAGAAATTATATGGTTAAGTATGTTATTGGAATTATAAACATTTCGTCATTGAGTTTACATTATTGTCAACTTGGTATAAAAATGCATTTTTTAAAAAGAAGAACAGTGTTTGGTTTATTGAATATTCTGTACTCTCTTGGGACGATAAAAATCGTATGTAAATCACAGAACGCAATGTTGCAAAGTGTTGATAGTACAAGATGTGAAGTGTTCAAAATAAGTGTATACTTTCCGCTATACGTTGAAAATTGATTTCCGACCACACGTGCATAGGGACTTATTTTCATCCTCTTAATAAAAGGGATTTCCACACGAAGTTTACCTCAAAATTACTAATGAAACAGAGTTACTGTTGGACGTATCACGATAAGGGTATGGTGGAGTAGAGTTAAACTTCGTATGGCGATTCGCTGATTGCCTATGTACGGAAGCGAGTAGAGCATAGCGTTTGCCGTAGTGCATCACCTTGCTGTATATGGGTCAAATCGATTAAAATGTATTGCCTTACTAATTTCCATTTCCACAAGCTAGAGTAACTGGAAATTGGAATAGTCGTTGAGGTAGAGTTTATCATTTTCTTCAATTCTCATTTTTATATGCAACTGAAATAACACAGTTGTCGTGTGGGAAACATTTATCATATGAGTCGCTTGATTGTCTTGTCACTTTCGCCAAATTGGAGCAGAAAATTTCTAAAGAGCGGACATGGTACTATATTAACGTGAAATGTAAACCACGATGGTTGGGCTTGAACAGAAAGAGTATTGTGGGTTAACAGATGTACATGCGTTACTGCTCAGCAGCAACGCAGGCAATCCCCAACACCTATCTTGCGTAAACAGTATCTAGCTTACAAGACGTCGGCTCATATGAGTTGCATAATGGATTTTGTACGAGTTACATAAGTTTACAGTGCATGGGGATCAAAATATCCAAGTGTCAAGTTTTTGTGACTAGTTATACTCTACGGTCCTTCCGCGGTAAAATAAAAGAACCATGCTAAGTTTGCTACAGATTGGTCTAAGGCTGTGGATCTGTATATCGGACATAGATGCAGACAGAATTTAGACTGTAATATACGTAAAGTTATGGAGACTATTTCGCGGAATAAAAGTATTCTGGATAAAGAATTTGCGATTTCGTTTACATATAAAAGGTCTATAGGACTTTCATGGGACTTGTTCAAGTGATTTTCCATTTTATTGAAGATTAACATGTAACCCGTAAATACTAGTGACGTAACTTTGTAATGCCCATTTAATTTGGAATTGAAGATGTTTTTTTTCTCTCTCTTTATTTCTTTATGCTGATACATGTAGGCAGAAAAGTAGCTGACAACAAGAAATTTAATAGGAGTGTCTTGTAATTTTAAATGTTAGTTTACCCTTAAGATCAATTTTAAGAGTTCAGTTCTATTCTAGTAAGTGCTAAATTTGTATCAAATGTTTTGAAAGATGTTTCGTATTTGATATTGATCAGTTGGATGCCGTTCGTACCATGCGTAATTTTTGTGATATTCACTGTTGTATTAAAATTTGGTTATGAAGTGTTGTGATATTGCCATATCATAACAACATAGCAATTGCTCTCCACATGGGTATTCGAGGCATATTGCAGTTCGGTCATTTTATTTTAGATCACGTTGAGGTAAAAATGTATTTGTAACCTTTTACGAAATTTGCTCGGTCGGAAACCAAGTTTCGAGTCTAGTTTCAAATTGCATAACTGTATCAATCCCTTTCATTAATTTCTTGGTGGTAAAACACATCTTGCTTCTGATAACAATGAATCCAGGATTCACTTACCTTGAATCTTGTCTAATGGAAGAACGGAGTGTCTCAGTGGTGTCCGAGAGGAAATGACGTTAGAAGCATTAGCGCCATAGTGAAATACTTCTATTGGTCCAACTACAGAGCGTCCCTCCCTGCCGTTTCTAAACCCACATGCGTCTTCGGCTACAAAAATAAATAAAATATAACGTTTACCAACTAGGACAATGTTTGAAAACAATTATTTGTAAATGATATACAACATGAGGAATGAAGTACATGTTACATTTAAATTCACACCTTTTGTGAGGTGTATGAATAACTGACGACTGTTGTTGAGGAACTGAATTAATTAGCGATTAAAAGGGTAATCCAAAAATTACGATAGACGATAATATTTCAAGTAATCTCTTAATAACAGTTTTATAAATCATTGCGTTAATCGTTTAAAAACAAGCATATGTGGGCGTATCGCTCCCGCACAGAGGAATTAATCAGGTTCTTGTTAGCCATACTCGGTGTGAATTTCATTACCTTACTAGTATTTGCCTTGGTTATGTGTGGTTAAAGTGAAGAAGAAAATAAAAAATCAACCACATGAGATATGAAATCTCTAATTTAGTTTGTAAAAGTAAAAAGTACGCGACAATGTGCGTTTCGTCATGAAAACGAGAAAGTTTATGGCGATGAAAGTTATGGATGAATCAATAGTGTGGTGACTGGTGACGGTGTCAAAACCTTAATGCAAAAAGAACATGCATGAGAATGAATGGAATGGGCGCCTATCTGTCATTATGTGAAACAAGATCATACACTTAACGAAATATAAGTCAAAATTTCGTTGTGATGTTTCTTTCACCATGAAATATCATTGTGATGTCAATAGTTTTCAACGTAATGACAGCTGAAGTGCATGACAGTAAAATCCGTGCAATGTCCAGGGTGACAGCATGGGAAGGTATCTATATATTAAAAAAGTTTGCTTAAATAAAGGTTTTGTCCAGTCCGCCCGGTCCTTCTACTACACCGATTTTGATCATTCCTTTTCTTTTCTTTCTTTCTTTTTTTTTATTTCTGGATTATCACGTAGATTAACCATCAAGAAACCCCATTCCTCTCCGTAAAGTCTGAACTGAAGGAGAAGTGTTTGAGTGTTTTCCCCTACACATAGGAGTCTGGTTACGATAAAGGGTGCGCAGTCCCCCAAAACTTACCAAGTTAAGGGCGCAGCCCGCCACTTGGAAGCGAGTATTGTTGAATGGCCCAATGATTGTTGCCAAGATATTATATTTACCCCACACCAACGGGCGGGTACTTTTACTCGTAGATAATTAATTGAAGAGTTGATACGATGGCTGGATTCCAAAAGTTCACTATCTGCGACCACGGAATTTAGTAGTTATTCTAGTTGGCTGTCAGAGACTGGAAAGGATCTCAGATACAAAAAATCGAATACATGGGGAAATCATGGGAAGGCGTTAGGGGACAACCAACTTCTTTCACTTACTGTTCAAATAGCTCTTCAGATTTGTGCGAATGTATGAAAGTTGCCTTAAAGCCTTAAATAAAAAGTCGAATTCAAATTATCCGAATGTTCCTATCTATTCTTAAATTTTAAACGACATTAACTTCCGAACTGTCCACGTATATTATACACAAAATATCAGAAAAAAATAACGAAATGGAAAAAATATTTGGTAAGATGTTATTTTAGACAGATATTTCATAGATCAAATTAACACACTGAAACAGAATGTCTTTCTTTCTGAAAATACAAGTATTAACAATTTTGTATTTTATAATCGATAACAAAAGTGTTTACCAGATAGTCTTTGTTAGTCAATTAAACGAACTTGGATACAGATAAAATTTCACAGTGATTATCTTGTTCAGTGATCTAGTAACGAATACAATTTGCTCGTATCATATGCAAACGTAGCTTTACCATTATATCTAGATCTGGTCATTGCGGTCACAGCCCGAAGTCAATATTAATATTGTTTAAATGATACAAAGTTGCAGTGAAACTTATTGCTTCTTTAACTGCATATACTGTAAATGCGAATAACCACACTGAACGACATAGATTGGAGAGACAAATGTTACCTTCTTAAAACCACAAAGGAAACGGAAATAATTCTTGGGTGCTTGTGCAAAACCTGTTAAGTCTCAAAACCTTAGTTCTGAGAAAACTCGAAACACACAGCATTTTCTTACTATCTGGAAATTGAAGAGCTCTAACATCTTTAAGGGATGTGATAGGACTTAGCCGATTACACACAATTGTAGAGAATTTTTGACTGAACCGGTTTTGTATAAGTACCCGAGAATTGATAAATTGTTTTTGCTACAATCAAACTTTTATGCTGATTGTATGCTATTTTACATAGCCTTAAATTTATTAGATAGAAGTAGGTTACGTGACACACCGAAAATTTTACAATCAAAGTTATTTAACGCTCAAGTGAGTAATGACAACTGAAAATTACATTGCAAAGCTATTGAACTATGCCAGCGGTAGGAAGCGAAGAAGTATTTTTGAATGTACATCAGTCATAGATCATTACACCAATAACTTCGAAATTTTACGCGCCGATAGTGGTTAAGCAGCGGCACATTTATAAATGCTTTCGAATTTTATTGGTTTGATGACTTCCGTGTTAATGATACTTCGAGAAAAACATATTTTCTCGTATTGCGTAAGGACGACTCGGCTTAAATATGTCACTAAAATAGATATGGTGATAGAGTGAACAACTTATTTGTTTTAACTGTACCTTCAACATATTAACGTTTGCATGTAACGAGACTTCATTATTAAATACATATTCAAGCAATACAAAGGAATAATTATAGATTTCTGAACCGATTATCACCACATTTCTTATATTAGTAGTGGTTGTGCTTGAAACGTTTATGAGCATTTCTGATTAACAATACCTAGGTAGCTAGATTGTATGGTTTCCGTTGTTATGGTACTTCAACAAAAACACATTTTCACGCATCACGTAGAAACAGTTCTATCGATTCCAATCAAAATTGTCACGGTGATACAATGGACAACCGTCCGCGAGTAAAAACACAAGAAAACAAGAAAAAGCAAGACAACCGTCCATGTTTAAGCTGTAGAAAAATTTTCAATATATTATCGTTTTCTATGGTAACAAGAATCACTGTTTAAGAGTTACGTTTGCGCATTATGTAAGAACGGTTTCTTCAAATTTTGTACGGTTAAATAGGAATGATTATTAGGTAATTTCAGGAGATGCCTCACTTAACAATAAAAGGTTAATATATTGTTAACTCATAGGAATAAAATGAACCATATGCCATTCAAATTAGTGTTTATTATAGAATAACCTGAAAATAATATAATTCACAATAATTTGCTGTGTATCAGTGAGAATTGTAAAAATCGAAAGCACTGTGTTCAACCATCTCTCCAGACTATGATGAAAGATGCCCCACAAGCTTGGGAGAGACGTCTCACCTCAATGAAATTAATACACTTTATCTGCATTTGTTTAACAACATTATTAAATATGGCTAAAATAGGAGAAAAATCCCTGACAATATTTCTGCCTCATCCTCGAAATAGGAAACATGTTTTAAACGATATATAATATGATTTCCCTCAATTTATTTATTATACTAACTTCGTTTAAATTAAAAATAATCCAAAGGTAATGAAACACTCATAAAGAACGAAAACTATCCATGACAATGTAGGTTCTAAGTACTGGAATTGCTGTTTATCTTTACGTGCAAAACCATTAATTTCGTATTCAATAACTTCTGAACGCAATGTAAAAATTTATTAACATTATTTCAGCAGTAAGTATAAAATGCTAAGAATACAGTATATAGAAATAAATTTCCGTTTAAAAAACAAAACACGGGCTTTAACTAATGCAACATTGTTACAAAAGTGAAAATACAACATGAAAAACCTTGATCTCCCGACTTCAGGTGCAAGCAAGTTTTGTTGGAGGAAACTGTTTCTAAAAAAAATCACTGTAAGTTTTAATATATTAACAGTGTACGTAAACTATTATATCACCATTGTTCAATGCAGTGTTAAACAATATGTTGTCAGGCACATCAACACAAATGTTCCACTCAATATGTTTGTTGTTGTTTCTTTGTTTTTTGTTTTTTAATATTACTTTCATGTTATTTGAGTAGCTTTGGCACAGGACGGGATATGGAAAGGAAGATGATGTAGGAAGGAAATACGTCAGGACCTAATTTGAAGGTACCGGTACTATGCAAGCATTCACCTGATATGACTGATGTAAACCCCTGAAAAACTTCAGTCAGGGATAGTCGGATGTTGGGTTCCAACCCGCCAAATCTCCCCATTGCCTTTCTGAAGTCCGCGACGTTGCCACCTGGAAGGTCGAGTCTGTATGTTTCAGGAATTATATATATGTTTGAAAGACATGTTTGATTTTTTGCTACAATGTTTACATCCAGCGAAATATTGATGTACGCAGCTCTGTTAAATAACAACAGGAATACTCACAACTAGAGATCGGAATATATTGCGATAAGATTAATAAATCTTTTATCAAATACACCGTCACTCCGTCAGACACAGAATTGATATGAGTGTTACTTTAGAATAGCAAACAACAATTAAATCATATTACTGGTGGGGTATTTCTCCCGGAGATAACTGGGACACAGGCCCGTAGGCAACCCGGTTACTTAGGGGGGGGGGCAATGATGAATACAGAGAGGGCAATGGCGGGGAGGATGTCAAGGAGCAACACAAAACTATTTATTTAGTTACTATTCACGAAATTTATAACAAGGTTGTAGCATTTTTTACAAAGAATATACTGACAAATATTACAGTACAAAATCCAAGACTACCGAGTATCATCTTTAATGTATATTTTTCGTTTAGAAGATAGTATATATATATATATATATATATATATATATATATATATATATATATGTATGTGTGTGTGTGTGTGTGTGTGTGTGTGTATTATGTGTTAAGTAGTACAGATAAATACAAACTATTAATGTATTTTAGGAAAATTCGGTAACACTGTATATAAAATTATTTGAGAATTACAGAATCCTTATCACAAGCAAGTTATGAGATACTTTTACTTTTTACTTAAAAATTGAAAAAAACAATCCTACCATAAATGAAATAAACAGACATTATTTTTAACATTCTTTATCCAACAATATTACAATAAAAGAAGTTTACGCGAGCACTTCGCAAACTCAGTGACCAGCTGGTCTAGTTCTAGTGCTCGCAGAATATCATTATTATAAGCCAAGAGAACGAGGTCCGATTTTCTTTCCTGTCCCATGGAGAGGCGTTGGGGGCGAAGGAGAGCCGTTAGATGTGAAAAGGAATTTTCCATCGTGGCTGTGGAAGACGGAATAATTAGAGCAGCTTCTGTAAGCATCTTTAGGCCCGGAAAAGCCTCACCATACTTCCCAATTTGTTCTGCGAGCTGCTCGAGAGATGTGGTCTCGCTCATCAGTCGATTTGCCAGATCTAATTCCTGCTTCAAATTCTGAAGAATTTTGCAATGGTCGTCTTTGTATTTCACAACATCGCACAGACGTTTCAAATTTCCTTCACTTCTGTTACCACTTAGCAAGTGTTGAATGGCTCCGATCACAGCCGTCCCTGTCTCACTAAATCTGCTGCGAATTTCTTCAATGGAGAGATCGAGAACTTTATAGAATAATCTTCTCAGCTCATTCTCGCCTTTCTTTCTCTTTTTCAAATTAATGCCTTCCAAATCAACAACTGAATCAGCGAACGTACTGGGGATCGTGCATTTGCATTTTAATGGTGGCTGAGTCGAAGTGTTCAATGCATATGCCTTCATTGTATCATCGAGGAGATTTCCAAATACTTCTACGTCTTGTTGACAAGATCGGAGTTGTTCCGTTACAGATTCTATTAACTTCACAGCAGCATCAATGTCCATATCTCTTCTTTGCAGCAGCGCATTTGCCGGTTTTAGATATCTAAGCACCTTGAACATGAGTTCCGCAAGGAAGCAGAAAGTCTTAGTAGAGATTTGATGCAGTATTCCGGTAGCTTCAACTGTCAATGAGGCAAGTTCTTCGTGGGAAGTTTGGATTGCTATCAGCGCACTTAATATGTGAATCCTGTCGTCATGAATCACTGTAACTGTGTCTAGATGTCCAGTGCAACGTTGTTCCAACAATCGCTTTAAACACTTTCCTGCGTATTCTGCTGCAACGTGTCCTTTTCTGAGAAAGCAATATAGTTGTTGACAAATATCGAAGAACTCTTTCAGTTCAGGAACTGATTCAATTGCTCTAGTAACAACCAAATGCAACTGGTGATTGAAGCAGTGAACAAACAAAATATTTCTCTTCAAATCCTCAGACAACAATGCCTGTACTCCCCTTTTCTGTCCGCTCATGACTGGTGCTCCATCGTATCACTGCGCTATTATGTTTTCGGTTCAGAATTCTACTTTCCTTAAACAGTCAAAGATCTTGCTTGATCAACTTCAGTATAGCTACGCATCCTTCTTGTGCTGTAAAGTTCACAAGATACCTAACTGCGACAGACAAATGTTTGATTCGTTGCTTGTCTCTGGTTTCATCTGCAAGTAATGAACAAAATGTGGTTTCCTTCGCAACATTCACTATTTTTCTCACAACATTATTTCATTCTGAATATCGGGTAAGTGTACTTTGCATTGGCAGGGTTGGATTTGACAATTTATGCTAATTACGGATCTTTACGAATACTATAAATTCAAACAGATTTAAGAGCAACCCACTTGAAGGTTCTCCGGGTCGCTCACACCCAGAATCTCCCCTGAACGACAACTAATTTAAAGCCAAGAATTGAATAACTTCCATCACACTTTTCACATAGTACCTATTCTTCATAATTACATCACTACACACTTGTTTCCTGACCGTTTCGCCCGAGTCCTCACGTTTCAGTTGCTCAAATTATTTTCTTCGTCCTCACCGCAAAGACCCAAACAACTAGCTTCATAGATTGTCTATAAATATTTGAAAGCAGGAGAGAAAATGCATTGTTGTTGCGTTTATACTAAACAAGAACATCCTGAATTTTCATTTCTTTCAGATCGCTTTTTGTTTCATTAATCTTCAGGTTTAGTTTCATTAACGTCCAAAAATAAAAGTGAGAAACAAAAATGCTGAGCACAAAGCACGTATAAATGTGAAACTTACAAGAAAAGCTGTATTTGTATCATTGAAATAGGATTTTTTTTTCATTTCTTTATAATTGAAATTGAAGGTTTTTTTTTTTGTTTTTGTTTTTTTTCAAAAACAGCCCTTGTCAATCTGTAACGAAATTTTGCACTTTGTATTTTGTGAATAGTTTATGCTTTCTTGCTGTGCGAAATATAAAATTTTAAACAGTAAATATAATCCTGATATTTTGTTCTACAACACGCAGAAAGTATCGTAGTGACAGTGTGTATATATTAGGGAACGTTTCTTATTCTCCTGATAAACGTTTCTTTTTGTCTTTGAAAAGGGCTGTTTTTGCAAGAAACCTTTCAATTGAAATATTCCCATTTATGTAAATCTGAGTAATACTTTTTAACATTTGATATTAATACACAACAAAAAGGTCTACATTTGATTCAAAGTTTAGTGTTGGGGGCTTAGATGCAAATGACTATTCTTTGAAAAAGCACCTTGTCATACGCCTTAAATGCTTGTAATGGTGCCATTAATGAGGCCTCAAACGCTTGCAATAAGAAAAAATAATATGATAGATATTGGGCACGTTTAGCATTAGCAACAAGCCTATAATTTTAGAAGAAATAGTAATACGCGCTTAAATTTAATTTTCTTTGGTAAATAGAATAACAAGAATTTCATACCTGGTTTTTACTAAAACAATTTAAAAGTTCTCGATAGCTTTATCTTTTAGAGCGGGCAAAATATATTTTAGGGCGGGCACTGCCCGCTCTAGCCCCCCTGGCTACGGGCCTGCTGGGACATCTCTCATTTTTCTGCCGGGCTAGACTTTCCACACCAGTACTTTCCCACCAACTGTCAAACTGAACAAAAACAGCGTGACGATTGATAACGGCTTTCCTGCTTACGTCTTTCACCACTTCGATTACAAAAATGAATGAATTGTATATTTTACTAAAGATTCCGTATTTTTTAATATTATATCTTGATGCGAAAACATGTTATACCTACCTATATTAGCTAAAACACCAACCTAACAACATCCAACCTTCAGCACTCGTGCCGTTCGCACCGATCTCGACCCAACTGACACTCACATTACACTGGTCGTGCATTCTATATCGGATAACTTTCAAACTACAGTAACTGGCATCTCTACCGGTGGAGCATCTCTCCTGGAATTACCTTACTAGGCACCCTGAAGGTTTTAACTGTATTATAATGCTATACTATTTCCCGTTTTCATGGTAAAACACTCAAGTATTGAACACATAATCACACATTGCGTAGAAGTGATTGATCCGACCTCTGCAAAACGACATAACGATGTAGAGGAATGCTTTTAACACTTTTACCGTATTAGGATATTATATATGGTTTTGTCATAGCTTTTAAGACCGGGTGCCCTTCCTGACGTCAACCCTCCTCATTTTCCCGGGCTTGGGATTGGCACCAAGTTGGGCTGGAGTGCCCCTCCCCCAGTGGCTGAGTTTACAGCAATGATGTACGGAGCAGAAATATGGGCAATAAAGAAAGCACAAGAAAAGATATTAGATGTAACCGAAATGAGTGATACTCTGGATATGTGGGATAACAAGAAGAGACAGAGTGAGACATGTGAGAGTAAGGGGTACAACCAAAGTTGTAGAGATATCTAATAAGATACAAGAAAGACTGCAGTGGTATGGACATGTAATGAGGAGAACAAATGACTATGTAGTCAGAAGAGTGATGTCAATGGACGTGAAGGGCAAAAGAGGTAGAGGGAGGTCAAGGAGGAAATGGATGGATAATGTTAAGAAGGATCTCGGGGGGGAAGGTTTGTCAGGGGAAGAAGTTTAAGACAGGGTTTTGTGGAGAAGACTCATCAGAAACGTCGACCCCGCGTAGGTGGAAAAGACGGAGAGAAAGGAGACCGTATTGGGATATTAACATGTACCGTTTTCGTTTTAGCGAGACTCACTCATCATTACACAGACACATATTCGACCGTGTTATGTAGAAACAATAAATCTAATTCTAGGCAAACTAGATATACTGGAATAAGGAAAAATTCTTAAATCTTCAATCGAATTAACATGTTAGACCATTTACATTTTTCATCATAAAAAGACTCAATTCTTAAACATATATTCGATCATTACGTAGGAACGATTGCACCGATTCCAGTGACACCTGACAAACTAATGCAGGGAAATGTGACACCATTTACCATTTGCATGGATAACAAGATCTAACAAAGTTTCTGTAAAACTTGCAGAGCTTTGACTTAGCAATCGAAAGATCCTTCGAACGATCCCAACGGCCACCCATCCTGACAGATTTTCCCAAGGTTTTTCCTCAGTGACACAAAACAAATGTCATGATAGCACCTTCAAACTACACCCTGGCCGATTCCTTCCAACATCCCGACCCGAGACAAAGTTGACTAAAGGCCATAAATAGGTTTAAGAAGCTAAAACACTGTATTAAATGTCAACTATTCGGTCAGAAAGATGAGTGAAGCCTAGTTTATGACTTTATTTTTGAGTCTTTTAAAAATACCTTGTTAGTTGCCTGAGTGACCTGAACACTCAGAAATATGACAATCATATCCATGTATCGGACTACTGTTTTAGAAGGTTGTCAATTGTTTTAGGATTAGTTATTTCAATTACAAGTTCCCAATTTGGATGGATTATTGTTATGAATCCATATGATTTGTGATCTGTTGTACTCGAATGGAAGTAAAATATTATTAAAGATGAAAACAGACTTGACACACAAAATTAAATGAGAATTCACACAGTGAAAGGCTGGATTATTTGTGCTGTAGATTAAAGAAACATATAAAAACATACTGGACCTATATTAAGAAATAGAACATTACAGGCACGAGTATATACGTCAATATTGAATGAGGCTGACCGTGTATCTTAAAGAGTAGTTCAGATATAATTATGTAATTTGCTACGAGTAGTAATGAATGTTTCTTTTACAGATATATATTCCTATGATATTTCTACGCAGCATAAGGAAGGACCAATAAGAGGACATCTTCAGTAAGATGCGAAACGCCGTGTACAATGGAAGCCGACAAACGGCCGACCACAGTGGACGGCCTGTTTTTTATGAAAGGAGGGTGCATCAATGCCGAATATCCACAGAAGATTACGTGCAGTGTGTGGTGATACATTCGTAAGCCATGTGACAGTGTTAAAATGGATTTAACAATTTAAGGGTGGACATGAATCAGCGTTCAAAGGAACGAGTCCTGGATAGGCGCGTTAGTGCAAGAATCCTGATGTGATTGAAGTTGTGAATAACACTGCCATGAGTGACAGGTGTGTGACAATCAACGAGATAGTGTCAAAAACTGGAATATCGCATGATAAAAGAAATAGTTTATTCAAACATCATGGGATGATGAAACTGAGAAAATCATACTAGAGTTTTTGCACTACGCTGTCGTCCAGAACTCGTTCATTTGAATCCTGACTCACTCTTAAGTTGTTTAATCCATATGAACACCGCCGCACGGCTTAGCCATGCATCACCACACACTGCATAATCTTCTGTGGATATCTGGTGTTGATACACCCTCATTTAACAAAAATCAGGCCGTCCCTTCTATACGATGGTTTGCACCTTACTAACGATGTTCTCTTATTGGTCCTTCCCTATGCTGCGTAGTAATATCATCTCTCGTTGATCTGTAAAAGAAACATCAATTACTACTCCCACCAAATTACAACATTATATCTCAACTACTTTTTAAATACAAGGTCAATCTCATTCAATATTGACTGACTCTTGTACAATCCGAGAAATCGATTCAAAGAAAAAAATTAGGCCTTCACTATGGGTGAAGGCATCTTGTATTAGATTTAACAGATGAATATTGAAAAAATTGAGTCCCAAACAAATGTTAAACTGCATCAGACATGCATGAGCACCAACAAATACACATATTCTTAAATTTGTACCAATTATTAAGTTGTCTACTGTTTAAATACATACCAGGAAGCCTTGCGTCCAAACATTTAATTTGAGTTGCTTTGATATTCCAAAGAGTTCGGTTACTCTGAGTTGTGACAACTACTTGCACTGTAGATTCTTGCGCCACAGGAATAACAGCTACGGAAACAAAACTTAAAGTGATTTTTTTAAATATTAGTACCATATTTCATTACTGAAAGTGTAAGTTTAAAAACTTTTGATAGTGTAAAGCAGCAAAAATTGCAAATACCATTTAGTATATCTCAATTTTGTAAATGAAAAGAGGAATGTCATAGCTCTTGTTAAAGTATGTTACTGTTACGAATTATTCCACTTCTATTTTATGAAATTTAAAGCACGCCATTGTAAAATAAGATGTAAATATCTTTCAATGTTAATTTAAACTTGAACCATATGTGAACAATTCAAACAACTTTATTATGCCGACCGGGTAGCCGTGCGGTCCAAGGCGTTATAACGAATAGCCATAGTCCGTTAAAAATTTCGTTCTAAAATTTTTTTTAGATTTTCAATACAGTTACGTACACAAGACAAACAAAAAAAATCCCTACAGGTTGAGGTAGATCTCGAAGTTTTTTTTTTTCAAAAATCCAAATCTCGCCTTATATGAGAGCTATCGAGAAACTATTTATAGTTTTGTAGATTATTCATCAAGAGCTGTTTAACGATACCCCACAACACACACACACACACACATATATACATATACTCTTTGTTTGGCTAGGAGCGCTGCCCCCAGACCTCCGTAGGGGGTTCGCCCCCAACTTCAGTGCTTTTGAGAGGATGCGCCTCCTTTATCTTAACCAAAATCTACCTAAAGCACTACACCACCATGGTATCCATCTGCACCCTCCCACGGGGGGCTGCGCCCCCAAAAGGAAGGTTTGTCCCATTTATTGTAACCTTGGTCATACACCTTCAAAGAAAATTTCGTTTCTCTACCTTCAATGATTTGGAAATTGGGTTCCTGGGGTGGCCATTTTGGATCCAAGTTGACGACTTTTTGAAAGTTTTCTTATATTATCTTGACCTACTTGTAATGGTACAACTTCAAGTAAAATTTCATTTATTAAGCTCAAACGGTGTGCAAAATGGGATTTTGGGCGGTCATTTTGGATCCAAGATGGCGACTTTTCCCAAGTGTTAAAATATTTCCCTAAACTACTTGTCATAATGCACCTTTATGCCAAATTTCGTATCTCTAGATCAAACGGTGTGGAAAATGATTTTAGGTCCGCCATTTTGGATCCAAGATGGCATCTTTGGATACATCATGTAATATTTTAGTAACATACAAATGATAATGTATAGTGTAACCAAATTTGATATTTCTAGCTGCAGCCGTTTAGGCTGTATATTCTATACAACAATGGGTTCGGCGGCCATTTTGAATCCAAGATGGCGACTTTTTCAACATTTCGTAATATTTTCTTTAACTACTAGTGACAATACACCTTTATGTCAAATTTCGTATCTCTAGCTCAAACGATATGGAAAATAGATTTCTTACTTCCGCCATTTTGGATCCAAGATGGCGTCTTTGAATTCATTAGATAACATTTTCGTAATCAAAAAGTGATGTACCTTTATGCCAAATTTGATTTCAATAGCCCCAGCGGTTTAGGCTGTGTATTCTATACAACAATGGGTTCGGCGGTCATTTTGGATCCAAGATGGCGACCGATTTTGCTCATTAACGAACTTAACCGAGCTATTAAGCATAGTAACAACATATAAAAATTTTGTTCAAATATCTTCAAAATTATAGCCGCTAGCGTGTTAATATATAATGCTTTTAATTATAATGTTTAAGCATTTAAATTTGAAATACAAGATTGAAATGAAATCTAGCACATAGTATGAATGATAGTTGAAAGTACGTCACATTAACGTTATATCAATGAATTTCTAACTTCGTTGAAATATTGTTTAATATTCAATCTGTTTTTTTTTTCAACGTGCGCATGAGAACACCAAAATTAGTTTGTGTCATTCAATTAGTTTTTAATTTTTTTTTCCTAATAAATTATATAATTTTGGTACAAGTACAATGAACAACGGTAACAGTAACAATATAAATGTATGGAACAATATAAATTTAATAAATGTATCAAGTTTTTACAATTCTTTTCCTGTGGTCTTCAATTCAAGAACTAATTATTTGGGTTTCAACATTACGTAGAATTGTATTGAAACAAAATCTAAAAAAAAAAACACATCTTTAAAGCAGGAAAATCTCGTCTAATGCCTTCCCAGGGGGCAACGTACCAAGAATAGAAGATACAGATGCTTATCAGAATAATGGAAACACCTGTAGTTGGCAACACGTCAGATGTATGGGTTGGCAGTGGTGTCGTGGCGACCGCAGCGCCGGACTGCTGGTGGTGGTGTGTTAGGTCGGTCTCCATACTACGTCAGGCGTCGTGGAACAGGAGTGTGCAGTGGCTGCAGCAGACGGAGGTAGTGTAAAATGGGAGACCTCTCAGAGTTTCAAAGAGGGCAAATTGTTGGTGCGCGGTTATGTGGAGTGAGTGTGACGGCAGTGGCTAGTGTGTTAGGTGTGTCGCCAGGGACAGTGTCGAAGGTGATGACGGCCTACACAACACACGGGAAAACCACATCGGGGAAGCGGAACAGTGGGCGGAAGAAAAGCATCAGTGACAGGGCACGCCGGGTATTAAAGCGCATTGTCACGCGGAACCGTCGTGCCACTGCGGCGCAAGTGACAGAGGAACTCAATCAGCACTTCCCCCAACCTGTTTCGACAATCACAGTCCGCCGCGAATTACATGACTTACGGGGTCGTGTTGCACGGGCCAAACCTCTCATCAGGGACCAGAACGCTTTAGCACGCCGCAAATGGTGCCGCGACCATGCAACTTGGACCGTTGACGACTGGAAACGTGTGGTATGGTCGGATGAGTCACCATTCACCCTATTCCAAACCACGGGCCGTGTTTATGTGTGGAGAACGCCCAAAGAAGCGTATGATCTGCAGTGTCTCCGCCCAACTGTGAAACATGGCGGCGGCACGGTGATGCTGTGGGCCGCAATATCATGGTTTTCATTGGGTCCTGTGGTCACACTTCGCTGACGCATCACTGCCAACGATTATGTCGCAATATTAGGAGACCACTTGCATCCTATGGTCCGGATGTTGTTCCCGGACAATGACGCCATACTCCAGGATGATAATGCACCCATTCACACAGCTGGAGTTGTTGCAGCGTGGTTTGAGGAACATCGGGATGAAGTTCAACACCTCCCCTGGCCCGCCCAATCCCCAGATCTCAACATAATTGAACATCTGTGGTCCATCTTGGAAACACGACTCCGGCGACGATTTCCACCTCCATCCTCTCTCACAGAACTGGCCGATGCCCTGCACGAGGAATGGTGTAATATTCCACTTGCTACCATTCACGACCTCTATGCCTCCATCCCACGTCGCATCAAGGCTGTTCTGAAGGCGAAAGGTGGCCCGACACCATATTAATCTGGTAAGTTGCACTTTCGTTCAGGTGTTTCCATTATTCTGATAAGCATCTGTACATTCCCTCGCTGAATTGCGATACTGAGGCGCTGGATTAGGAAGGTGGTCGAGCGAGCATCACCTGAAACGATCTGTATTCGCCGACCAACTTCTTTAATAAAATTAAGGCCTGCCGTGCCCCAAGTACCACTTGACTCAATTGCGATCGCAACAAAAATATACTGTGCAAGTAGATTGGAATATTTTCGATTTTTATCGGCCTCTCTACGAATAGCAGCACCACCCGCTTTCAAGGAAGAATAAGTAACATTTGAAATGGCGAATGTATCAGCGCAGGTGAAATCCCATAATAGAGGTCTTCCTCTTTTCCATGGAACTAGTGTCATTCCATCAGGTCTCTTACCGTCGGAGCGGCTACAGCCAGATGGTTCTCGTACCGATGGTACATTAGCAGAAACTAGAGCTCTGAGGATGACATCATTGACACTAGAATGACGCATGTGTCTACCAGCACTCCTGATACAGGAGAGACCGTGAAGGCCCCGTTGATCCACGAATGCTCCACAGGCCGGACAACGATGAGGTACACAGACGTCTGCTCCTAAACGTAAGGCAACAGCAACCCGGAAGCTTTCATTCGAAAGATGTAGGCCAAGAGGAGGAGAAGGCAAAGCTTGGAGCCAAGCACCGGACTCAGGTGAATACGCTGCTAGTAGCCTGGCTTTATCTTCAAGACAAGTAGCGGATTGTAGTAACTGTGATTGTGTACGTTTGATGATAGGATCGTCCCAAGAAGACTGAGAGCTATTGGCATCCAAAAGAGGAGAACTTGATCCACTTAACGTAGACCATTTTGCTGAACAATCTTGAATAGAGGCGTCCGGGTCGAGGCAAAGGCCCAGTGGAAGGATCGACTCAACGAGACGACGAGAACCATGGAAAGACGCTAAAAAGGACGGAATCGCCAAATCCATGGCCCGACGAATGCCAAGTCCACCTGACCGAACGGGTAGGGTAGCCTGTAACCAAGCCTTGCCACTCAAAGAACAATTAAGGATCGATTCGAGGCCTGCCTGTAAAACACAATCGTAACTCTGTAATAAGGACTCTTCCCGCCAAGAAGGAGAACAACGTAAAAAGTACATTAATCGGGGGATGGAAAAGGAAGCACGAAGTAGATATAAATGCTGAATGTGCTGAAATCGAAGATAAGCGGGAAAAGAAAAATTCAAGCTTAGAAATCTTCTCAATCAGTAGACTGCGTAGGGCCTCGGTAGAGATGGCGGAGCCAAGTAGATATGCTGAATCAGAAGTCATAAGTCGTATTCCAGGAGCCAAGTCCATGAATCTCGAATAAAGAGCATCGTTCTGGTCTTGCGGAACATTTAGAAAACTAACTTCACACTTCGAAAAATTCAGATGTAAGCCAATTTCTGAAGATGCATCCCGAATGTTAAGTAAGGTAGAAAGAACTAGGTCTGGATCGTCCGCGATAGTGCCATCATCTAAATACCATAAGTTTAATTCGGTTGTTATAGAATTGACAATAGATTGTAGTGTAATTGCAAAAAGAGCAGGACCGAGGGGATCACCCTGTTGGACTCCACGTTGAGATAAAATGATGTCATCACCCAGAAAGAGATCACTAGGTTGAGAATAACACTGAAAAACATAATGATAAATCAACGGGAAATCTTTTTGAATCACCTTTAACATGGCATCGCGATTTAATTCGTTGAAGGCATTGCGAAAATCAAGCTTGGGCAACGCCCTAGCCGAGCTGGTCTACCGGTTCCCGTAAGCTCACCGAAGTCAAGCAGCTCTAGGTCTGGTCAGTGTTTGGATGGGTGACCGTTTCAACACTCCAGATGGTGTTGCCTGTGCGGCGTCCACCCAGCGTCGTGAGGCCAATTGGGGAGCTTCCTGAATAAAGAGGTAGCGATCACAGTTGAGGGCTTCGGCTCTCCTCTCCCAACACGTCTGGTCAGCGTGGGAGTAGTAGACCACCTCCTCCCTCCGGGAGAGGCCTCATCCACTAGTGGATTGAATATTGCTGTGTATTATTATTATATATATATACTTTCATATCTTACCGATCTCAATAGGAATATTTTTCTTCGAAATCTACCTAATAAAGATTAAGGTTAAATTTTGGAAATTATTTATCGAATGTGATTTAATCTGACAGTGGTTATTCAATTTAGAAGTCAATTCGTGCTTTGTTGCAAGAAATAATGTGCAATGTGTGAACGGGGCAATGTAGTGAGAATGTAGTTCACTAGGTGGTGACACAACTCTCCCACCGGAAGTTCTCATCCGACATCACTTTGGACACACATATTCACATGGTAATCTTAATTAAATGAATGTATATGTCTTCGAACCCTTACAAGAGTTCATGAGATAATTTCGAACAGTAAGTACTTTTTGGAGCAGCATGGTCATTGAAGCTTATTGAAGGGAACTTATACAGGACTCGCCGTTGTGCACTTCCAAGATAGAACACACAGAACTGACAAAACGGATCGGTTCTGGTATTTTTGGTCTTTAGCAGCTCGACATGATCTAGTAGGTTGCTGAAAAGCACCTTTCGAGGTCCCGTTAAGCTCTAGTGCAAGGTGTGAGGTTGTCTGTAGCCTCACATAGTGTGGCCCAGTTCACGGAATGGGACATGTTAACCTCTTGTGGGAGCTTACTGAGTAGGTTAGGGTATTTTCTGCGAGAGAGTAGTCTAGACAGGCGTACTGCAGATTTCACGTACGCAATACGCTGTTCGTTTGCTACGCGCATTTGGGAGATTGGTAACAGTTACTCTGTAGCACCGATCGAAGTACTGTGATTGTCTCAAGTGACGCTGGACTTGCGTAAAAGAACTGTTGGTTATAGCTTTAAGAGAAACTTAGCTCTGCAATTAAAAGTCTTTGTTGCGTCCCTGGTGACCGGAAATTTGCTTCCTAGTGACGAGAAAGAGTTATGGAAGAGAGTAACGAGGTAAAGTAAAAGTGCTTCTGACTACCGTTAGGACATATAAAAAATAGTGTCTCCCGTCAGTTATGTTGAATCACGTTTGAGATAGGAAAAAGTTCTACACTGATCGATATTTTTGTGTTTAGCACCGTTCATCCTTCGAAGCATAGGTACTCAATTATTTCGAACACAAGTGATCAATCGAAACGACAGTGATTAATCCAAATTTTTCGAGCGCATTGGAATTTACTCATGTGAGAAACTTATTTTCATCTGCATTGCACAAAAGTACTCGAGGGGAATAACTACGCCGGAAAAACTGAAATTACGTCACTGATAGTTTGAGAATTTTCTCGAAACGTATCGCTGTGATTCAAGACTTGTCACAGACGAAATCAGTCATTTATAGCGTAGATATCAAATAATTTGTTCATTCAATGTAGGACTGAAATCAGAACTAAAAATAAGTAAGTCAATTTTGTCTCATTGACTAACCAGTGCATGCAAATGATACACCGTGTTCGTTGTATATAAGTAATATTTCTTCTATGTTATATATACATATAAATACAGTATATTTTCTTCAGTTTGTGTACATACCTAACACATATACGTAGCCTAAAGTCTATAACCTTTGAAATTCTAGCGTTGGATAGTTTTCCGAAATAGGAGTATACATGTATTTAGCTTCGTTATTAATCAGACCAGTTGAGAATAACTTAATTCAGAAACCGTTGTAAGTAATCCAAAACGATCTGGCAGAAGGAACTTTTAGTCTATGGTAGTGAAAAATATCTATGGAGAATTTTTCAGTCGAAGAAATTTGTCATGAGTGAGATTCTTTGTTTGGAGAAATAGTAAACGATATAATTGATACTAAAAAATATTGTTGCCAAGAAGTGACTATTAAAATACCTGAAGAAAACAAATACGTTGCCATTATTACGTGTTATATTGAGTTCCGAAAACTCACACAGGGGAGAGATAAGATTATTTTTACTTCACCGCTATTGTTCAGTAATATTAAAAGTGAATCGAATAAGTGATGCACACACGGAGAGAAAACGCGCGTTATCATTTGTAATCATACAGGTGAAAAGCCAATACGTATCACGTTTGACCACATGAGAAAGTGAGAGAAGCTACATTTTGTAGTCATATAGGTGAAAGACCAGCATCTTTGTCGTCATGCAGGTGAAAAGCGAATGTGTATTATATATTATATAGGAGATAAATTCAAGTAGCACAGTTAGTAAGAACATTACTCATTTGTAATTCATGAGAATATTCTTTGTTCGCGTTTTCATTCTCTAAGTCCGTGCACGAGACTTATTGCTTTATAGAATAATTCGTACGTTAGCTTATACAAGTTTGTAATCGGGTTATTTGAGACATAATTTATGTTCATTTGTGTTAAGATCTATATCAACCACGGGGAATTTTCTCTATCCAAAAGAACATTGATAATCATGCACATTCATTTTAGGATATACGGTGTGAAGACAACCCAGTATATTTCGTCGTTGTGAAAACTTAGAAGTTGTAACCAAGATTGTTTCTGGTTTAATAAACTAATAAACCTTACCAAAAATCGTGACTCTGGTTTCATGATTTATACAGCACCTGTTTCACGTCTATATCACAGTGATTGACTACATAGATTTGTAGGTGATATAAGCAAGCGAACACTGTGTGAGTGTATTACCGTGTTTACGGTATATCAAACCAGAGCTCGTAGGTCTTTTCGGTGTCGACCTAGCGGTCTTATAACCATGTTGTCCTTCATAAAACCAAATCGCATCCTTGACCTCTGCACGCCATAGCGTTAGGGTAACGACTCGAAAGTTCCGGGTTCGAGTCCCAGCAATGGCATGGGTGTCTTTTAACTAGAACCTGACGGATAATCGTGACGGGCCAAGTCAACAGTTACTAGACTGGCCCATATAAAAAAAAGTTTACCAAAGTTTTATCAAACAACTTTATATTATCGTCATATTCAAATCTAAAAATAATTTCCTTTTCATAATTTTAAAACTACTAAAGCCCAAATGTATTTGAACTTCAACTTGAAAATTCTCTTAACAATTGCTAAAAATTGAGAACACTTTTATTAATTTTTGAATCAACTTTCCTTCCATCTTAATTGGGATAAAACTTTAGAACTAAACGTTACTCGAAATCTTCCATTTTGGACAATCGTTGTTCATAAAAGTTGTTGCCTGTTTCATAAGCTTTAAAATGGTGTATATATCAATATGGTTGAACAATTACTATGTTAGCTAGTGAGGTAGAAATAAGGCGCAATAGTGCGCGAACAATGCTCTACCTTCTGTGTGTGCCCTATCCACATTAAGCAATAGTCCTGTCAATAAAGGTTTTGTGCCGAAACTAATTAGTAAAAAGCTGAAAATTTGTCAGTTGTTACAGTATCATAAGGGGAGTGTTTTGCCAAAAGTCCCCGACCCTCCCCCTCTTGCTTCCCCCCAATCCCCCCCGAAATACAAATTTACAGACTTCCAGAAATAGTATTATATCTCCGTAACCAATAGACATAACGACATGATTCTTTTTTTGTTATAATTTCTAGATAACAGACTACAAAAATGTTTATCATACATAGTGCGCTATCTCTAGTAGGTTTTTCGTAATTTTGATAAAAAGCGCAAAATAACGAAATTTGCTTTCAATATTTACACTTTTTACGGTGTACCTTGTTTCAATCTCACAATATCGAACAAGTGTTCTAAATAAAAGAAAGAAAGAAAATGGTATAAAAGCAGAATTGTGGACCCTGAAGTCAAACGAAAGAGATTAGTTTTAGCTGCTGCTTCTATCATAAGGGAAGATATATAAAAAAATGAAGTATGATTGCAGTAACTACCCTGACTTGGATACAATTAAATATAGTGGTAAAAGTCTTATTCCAGAATGTCTTGAACTTTTTAACATCACAAGTTACAAAAAGAAAAGTGTAAGTGAAGCTCAGAAAGTTGAAACGCATTGTTATAAATCACGCTCTTGTATCTGCCGTAAGACCTAGGTCATTTCTGTCACCCATACAGACTAGCCTTTCTCTCAGCCTACGTCGATTATACGGTTCAAAACACCTCATAAATATGTTATGATCAATGGGAGTGTGCGCATCTTATCACGAAGTCACGATCTATGTAACATCACTCATTAACGCCGGTTCCACAAGTATTCATTCAGGTGCGTTTCTCCAGCATATTTTTGATAATGCTGATGTAAATGTGCGAACTCTTGATGGCAAAGGCACTTTTCATGCCATGGGAGGGATTCAGTGTATCACACCGGGCACCTGTGTCGAAACTCAGACAACAGTGAAGAGAATTCCAGGTGGGTCTTTTGCTAACACTGCAACTATTAGAGAATACTAATATCCAATGAAAAAAACAAAAAAACACCGGTCATTCTTTAATGGGCATTGTGAACTTCAGACTTAAGTTAACTTCAACAAGTAAGATCTCTTACGCCCCAGTTTTCACAATACCTGTTTCCCCTCAACCTCTTGTGGCTTGTTGGATTAAAGTCACAGCCAGGTTAGAGTGGATTTATGACTAACATTATGAGAAATTCTGAAGAGTGTCTAACAACATATATTATGGCTGTACCATTCATCAATCTTGACCCTAGTAATATGTCAACAGTGTACACTGCATTGCATTTTGCAGCAGATCAAAGCAGAAAACAGAACCAAACTTGTGTGGTAACTTTTGATCAGTTATTATTTCTAAAAGCAATAGATATAGTAGCTGCCGCTGAGTCAAATGGTGATATTTCAAAGATTGTCGTACGATTCGGTGGTTTGTTTTCACTTATTAATGTCCTTTATGGGATCTGTTGGAAAAATAATGGAAGGAAGTGGTCTTGAGGAAGTATGGAGCACTGTTTATAGCAAATCAACTATCAATTACATGATGAACGGTCATGCGTATGACAGATGTGTTCGCGCTTTTACTCTTACCAGCCTTTACTCTGGTAAATGTTGCTAAAGAGCAGTTTCCTGATCTTTTACAGCGCTTAGAAAAATTACAAGATGTGAATAAAAAAATTGTTTCGGGAAAATTGATGGTTGTCTAAAACACATTGAAAATACAAGTAGAACAGCTAGACTGTGGATAAGCCTGCTAGAAACCATAGATTTAACTCTACAGTTAAAAACCAGAGATTGGAACATGCATTTAAATTTCACAACTCAAATGCTTTCATATTTTTATACAGCAGGACATTTGCGTATGCAAAATCAGCTCATATTTATGCTCAGGAAATGGCTAAGATTTCTGAAAAAACTTTCTGCAAGAGAATTTGAATTATTTACTAGCAAAGGATTTTTTATTGTTAAGAGGACACAAAGATATTGGTCAGGTACATGGACAGACATGTGCATAGAACAATGTCTTATGAGACCTATGAAGTCTGTCGGAGAGCTTACACACGGAAAAGGAATTCCAGAAAACACTCTTTCTAAGTGGGTTCTGGGAACACCATTTTTCTGAAAAAAATATTGAAATTGTAGAGGAATTCTTAGGTACATCTCTCACATACAGTGAACAGCATACTGAGTTACGAGAAGCAAGAAAACTTAGAGATCAAACAGATTTAGAAAAATTCACCCTGTGGCTTAGACAGCATAATCCTTTTAACAAAATGTCTGGAGAACTTGTTTCTTTGTTATCTGGTTTCGTCAGTGATGAGTCAGTGAACTGCGACCAAGCTCATGAACTAGGTTGTGCAGCTATGAAAAGAATGGCCTGTCAGACATTTGGAGAACTGAAATTAAGAAGGAAGGATACGGTCAAGACTCAGCTTGAACACAAAGCTGTCGAAGTCAGATCTAAGGACGTTAATATAAACTTTCAACAGCTCTTTAATAGGATTCTCTGTGTGTGTGACAGCCCCCCCAAAATTAAAAACCTATCTTGAGTATGACTTATCCTCACGCCCACCATCTCTATTTGACGATGCTTCTCTACGTAAAGGAACTAAATCATCTGTACTGAAATTGTTTGAAGAAGCTATTGTTGAAGAAGCAGAAATCAATATGAATGATGCAGTTGTAGTGATTGATGGAGATTTCTTATTCATTATGTTCCCTGGCCGAAAGGCTGTACTTACGGACATGTTATTCAAAACTATATCAACTGCATCGTAAACACATACGGATGAAATGTCACTGTCGTTTTTGACGGTTATCCTGAAGACTGTACCACTAAACAAGGAGAACAAAACAGAAGATCATCAAACAAAACCTCATGCGACATTACTTTTGATGAAAACACAAGATGCATGACTGCTAAAGAAGATTTTCTGGGAAACAAAGGAAACAAGAAGAATCTCATATTTTTAGTTGTTTCAGAACACCAAAGAATAGGAATTAAAACTCTAATTACCGAAGAAGATGCTGATGTTCACATTGTGAAAACGAGTATTGAAAAACTGAAAACACATTCAAATGTAATAGTCGTTGGAACAGACACTGATTTGTTGGTGTTGTTAGTTCTGGCACCTGATCACCAATCTATTTATTTCAGCAAACAGAAAACTTGAAGAAAAAAACATAAAGAAAGTTTACTACAGCATTGCCAAATTGATTCATAAGCTACGTGATAAAAGAAAGCTCTTGTTTTCTTATGCCATAACTGGTTGTGACACAACGTCCAGTTTCTTGAGTATAGGAAAAAGTAAATCCATGGACATGATACAGACTTCAAAAGAAGCCCAAACACAAGCTTTGGTGTTTACCCATGATGGTGCTTCGAAAGAAGAACTGCGAATCAACGGAGAATGCTTTATTCTAAATCTATGTGGAGTGCAACGATACTCCAATCTTAACGAAGCTCGCTACTTCATGTTCACTAAAATGACCAGAAGATCTAAATTAAGATCAAATTTTGACCTCGCAAAGATTCCTCCTACATCTGAGGCTGCATATGAGCATTTGTTTCGAGTGTATTTACAAGTACAGGCATGGCTTGGAAACATATTAGATGCCACAGAGTGGGGCTGGAAGATGGAATATGTGAAAGAAAGTGGAGGTTCTAGGAAGACTTTGACAGCAGTACCAAGCTCGAAACCCTTTACACCAGATGATGATCTTCACCTCATTTCTTGCAGCTGCAAATCATCTTGTGGCAACTATTGTGGGTGTAGAAAAGTAAGGCTAAATTGTTCGACCATGTGTGAAAAAAACTAATGGAATTTCTTGCGATAATTCTCCTGCCTTCGATGATGTTACCGACGTTGATGATAACGAATGAGAACATTGTAGCATTTTGTTTTAACTAGATTTGACTGAACGCTGAAGTGGTTTTCATCAGCCTACATGCAAATATCAATTATATAAAATGTGTGTATTCATGTTTAGTAATATTGTAAAAAGTAGACTATTCTGATGTACATTCAGTGTGTGGTGGGCGGGTGGTCAGTGACGGTGTTTTAACAGTAAAATATACATTATTTTGGACTGTTAAACACCTATTGGTTGTTGCCAGTGCGGGACACGGCGGACCCATAGGTGGTGGATAATGGAACGGCCTTTATCTAAGGGTTAGGAATAATTCCCCGAACCAAAACTGGCTATACCAGTAAATAATAGGTTTTAAAACTTACGAGATATGCTCAAAGTTATATTTCGTTCCGTTTGACATATTTTAGAGGAAAGATTTTCAGACTTCAACAAAACAGACTTCATACAGGCGTCTACAAAACCTTTATTGACAGGACTATTGCCTAATATGGATAGAGAACAAAGATGGTAAAGAATTGTTCGCACACTATTGCGCCTTATTTCTACCTCACTAGCTAAAATAGTGATTATTCAACCATATTGATATATATATACCATTTTAAAGCTTATGAAACAGGCAACAACTTTTATTACGAACATGTTTTTGATATTGATGGTTTGAAACAAGCTACATCGTATAAAGTGTAAATCTTGAAAGCAAATTTCGATATTTTGCGTTTTTATCAAAAGTACGGCAAAACTACTGGAGATAGCGCACTATGCATGATAAACATTTTTGTAGTCTGGTATCTAGGAATTATAACAAAAAAAGAATCATATCGTTATGTCTATTGGTTACGGAGATATAATACTATTTCTGGAAGTCTGTAAATTTGTAGTTCGGGGGAGATTGGGGGGGAAGCAAGAGGGAGAGGGCCGGGGACTTTTGACAGAACACTCCCCTTATGATGCTGTAACAACTGGCAAATTTTCAGCTTTTTACTAACTAGTTTCGGTACAAAACCTTTATTGACAGGACTATTGCCTAATGTGGATAGGGCACACACAGAAGTTAGAGCATTGTTCGCGCGCTATTGCGCCTTATTTCTACCTCACTAGCTAACATAGTAATTGTTCAGCCATATTGATATATATACAATTTTAAAGCTTATGAAACAGGCAACAACTTTTATTTCAAACATGTTTTTGATATTGTTGGTTTGAAACAAGCTACACCGTAAAAAGTGTAAATATTGAAAGCAAAATATCGTTATTTTGCGTTTTTGTCAAAATTACGACAAAACTACTAGAGATAGCGCACTATGTATGATAAACATTTTTGTAGTGTGTTATCTAGGAATTATAACAAAAAAAGAATCATGTCGTTATGTCTATTGGTTACAGAGATATAATACAATTTCTGAAAGTCTTTAAATTTGTAGTTCGGGGGGATTGGGGGGGAATCAAGAGGGGGAGGGTCGGGGACTTTTTACAGAACACTCCCCTTATGATGCTGTAACAACTGGCAAATTTTCAGCTTTTTACTAATTAGTTCCGACACAAAACCTTTATTGACTGGACTAATTGCTTAATCCTAAATTTCCTTTCACCCGTATTTGTTCCAATAAGCGCCAAATCTAATGGCCGGGAGTCATTTGGGTTCCCAAAAATGTATTAATGGGGAAACGGTCCCAAATATTGCTGCTGTTATACATTTATTCTGAACAAACCGTTTCATGTGCGTTGCCTTAAAACTTTAAATAAACTTTAGAAGATTTTTATCTATACATCTATCTGTGAATCTAGATGATCTTTCCATTCATCTAATCTTTGTAGAATTTGTCTACCTATTTACACAATTTTCTTTATCATTATACCAACACAAGTATTGATTTATAAATGAATGTAACAATTAAACGAGATAGAAGTCAACAATTTTAGTAAGTACATTTCCATTCCAGCTTAGAATTGACTTGATTTGTCACTGGTGTATAATTATTATTTAACTTTGAATACGGCTGCCGTAAAAGTTGATTTTAAAATTAACTTTTAGTATAATTGGAGTTCACATGTAAAATAATTCTGTGCAAGACCCTTACCTGAATATCCTCTTAGTAGACCACAAAACGGCGCGTTGTATCCTTCTTGTTTGCTATTCAATATTGAAACTATGTCTTCGCTGCAAGCACTATCAACCGCTGGAGCCAATAAAGTTTCCATAAAATCTATTCTACAATAATTGATATCAAAATTATCAGCAATAAAAGTGATAAAATACATGGTACAGTTCTTTACAATAACGATTTCCATCTAAGAGTAAACATTTTTAGATCTTTTAACTGCATATATAGTTACAAGCTTATTATAGGTACAGTATTTTATAAAACGAAAATTATAAAATAATTTCAAGATTATAATAGAAATCTGATGAAGTAGGGGATGCCTGCGCAACATCTAAAATATACCACCTGAGAGCGCTGTGATGTCAATGACACATTTCATTTTTTACTGTTATTGTCAGTTTCTTGGAAATGAATAGCCGTCTAGCCTTGAATGAAAAGTCATTCTCACAGTCATACTCAAACTTCCTTATCTCATTTTAAAAGAAATCGATGCTCACCCACATACATAGTAAAAACTACACTTTTTCTATACAACTTCTCTGGACTTGTCTTGTTAGTCTTGTGCACAAAAAGGTATAGTACAAAATGTACAGAAGAAGTATCGGGAGCTTATTAATGCTTTCCTTCTGAAGGTAAATTTTGTACACTTCTTGTGCTTTTCTCTTTTAACGATACTTGCGATCATTTTGCTCACCAGGTTTTTATAAAATCAGGCATACTCACTCTCCTTTGCATCGAACATCTTGAACCTATAGCCAGTACTGTAGTCCCAAATTTTTCACAAGGTATAAGCTTACCCTAAGTTTATGAATCTTTAAATGGAGAGAGTATGCGATAATTTAATTTTACAAAACAAAAACTAAAAAAACGCAAAATGCTTTGATTATAATCCACTAAGGCAATAACAACGAACTTACATGCATAATTTGTTTCATTGACAGAAGGAGAAACAAGAAGTTAGTTGAGACTTTCATGCAACTACCAAACATCTATATCAGTTAACAATCAGGTACAATTCTATTTTTAGACTTACTCGCCCAGCCCGTCACAACTCTATATAGATTTGCTCCAGGATCATGAAGAACAGTAGTTCTTCGAGTGACGCTGACAAATGAGTCTGTTAACGGCACTCCAATGTATACAGCTAGTCTCGGATCTAGCGAACTATAAGCCAGATTTTGATACTTGAACTTGCATTTGAAAGCTCTTTGCCTTACTGAGACACAGAAAACAATTTGGGTCGGTATGACCTCCCTGAAACCCCCTAGGGCGGTGCGAAAAAAAAATCAAAATTTCACATTTCTGATGACAGCACTAACCCCAGACCATATAGGCGGCCGAAAATTGCGGAATCTTAATCTACGCTTCAATACCTTTCAATCGGTGAAGTGGTTCAAAAGTTACGACTTTTTTTTATCCGAGTCAAAGAAGTTTCACAAATGACAGAAAAGTTTGTTTGTCGTTCTGTCTGTCTTTCTGTTTTAGCCCCAAACGGTTGGTACCGGGGGGGGGGGGAGGTCAGTTGCTGGCTCCAACGTTTTGGGGTAAATCGAAGCTTATTCTTTTGATAGGAGTAACCGTTTTCTAGATACGGAGCTTACCATGGTCCAAAATCGACCTTTTGCATGAAGACTATGCACGTTTTCTTAACAGACAGTCTTACAAAATAAGTGATAAACCCTTAAAAACCCTTACGGGATAAAGGGAAGAGTGACACAAGAATTCTACTCACAAAAGAAGTGATATCCATTTTGCGAGTGATTTTCTTTGTGTCACTATGGGGGAAGGGAGGGTACTAGATCTCTTAATTTTATAACAAAACAAACATTTCCGCCAAAGCGACACAGAGAAAAATCACTCGCAAAATGGATATCACTTCTTTTGTGAGTAGAATTCTTGCGTCACTCTTCCCTTTACCCGAAAGGGTTTTTATACTGATTTACTCCATACATCGAAAAGTCAAACTTCTACCTTGCTTTCGAAACCAAAAGTCAGATCATCCGATTCAAGACCTTCACAAAGAGACCAACGTTCTGCTCAAATTAACTGTACACGATGTGAGTATTTCTACAAAATTATTGTAATAGTCAAAAGATAGAGACAAAATACTGGCGCGTTTCATGTAGTTATACTCTCTTCCCCTTCTCAATATTATGTTCCCGTTCACGTAAAACCAAAAGTATTTAACTGTAACAATCTCATCGGGGTAACTGTCAAAATAAATAAATAAAATGAAAGTAGATAGTATACGCATCATAGCAGAAGGCATACGCTAATATGTAAGACTAATCAGAGTGTATACGGCGTATACCTCCGTATATCCTCACGCCTCGACTACAGCCCTGCCTATAGCGAAAAAACATGATACAGTGGTATCTCGAACTACGAGATTCATTCTTGCCTGAAAGTTACTGGCATCATAAAAATCTCGTATGCCGCATCAATTTTAAGTTGTTTTTTTAGAATAAGCGCTACCTGTTCACTTGTAACCATCGCCTCTTCCGGGTTTTCTGCTTCATATTGCGTTGGAATGCTAGCCTCTTCTCTTGTTCTTAAATTGCCTTCAATGTCATCTTTGGCGTTATTATCCGGGAAGAATTTGGAATTGAGGAGTTCAATAGTACTCCTTTAATCCGTCGTGTACTGACCTAGATCGTCTTTTAGCGCATTCACTGCACTTTTTACTTTCAATTTGGACATTATTATTTTGTACGGCATGCCCCACAGGTCCAGATTTAAGTTATTTTCTACAAATTTCTTCCATGTTCTTTCCTTGGTTGTCTTAAGTTCCTTTTCAAATTCTTACTTATTTTGCCTGTAATTTTGTAATCTTCTTCGTCTCAGATCATGGTCCCCGCAACTCTATAACTCTTCCTACTTGCTTCCATTTTCTTTTGAAGTTTTTTTTTTTTTTTTTTGCTGTCCAAAAGGGGTTCTTGTTTTTACTATCATTCCCGATCCGTGGAGCTGACTTCCTGATTACGTTCTTGATGGCTTCCTATATTTTATTGGTTACTTCTGTAAGGTCGGCTTTATCTGAGGGAAATCAAAATTTCTTCTTGTTGATCGTGGTTTGGTTATAATTAAAATCAATTTCTTCTTCTTCTAGTTCTCTCAGATCCTGGTTTTTATTGTAATATATGTGACAACGAATAGCGCTGTGAGCGCTCGTCGTTGCGTGTTTATCCACAGTCCAATTCAAACCATAATTATAATAAGTCCCCTTGTCATGGTAACACCAATATTCGTTTCCATCTCGGCCCTGCCCCTGAACGTTGCCGGTTGGCCTTCTTTGTTTATTAGATTGTGTTGTTGTTTAATTCTTCAAACTTTTGGCCGTTTTTATCTGTGTAAGGGCTGTGACAGAGTGCAGATTTTGCATTGAAATCCCCCCAACCACTAAATCTCTACCTTGGAAGCTTAATAACATATCCTCCACTTTTGGTACAAAAATTTCCCTTGGGAGGGAGAACCGACAATAAATATTTACAATTAGTGTTCTGTATTTTTCTCTGCTTACTTCAACACATACTCTTCCATCTGTCTGAAAATCTTAGGTGAACCAAGGTGTCAATTTCTTTTCTTAAGATTATCGTCGCTACCATAGGGGTGGGGTCATCAGGCAGAATTGTGACGGCGTTCGTTGGAAATCCCATATACATATGGCTCCTGCATACTCACAATATTTTCCCTCGATCAGAGTATAAGTGTAATTGCTATGTGACTTTATAAGTCGGGTAGTGAAGGCAAGAAGCTAACACCGAGTATGCCGTGCGCCATCCCCGCTCGCATGAACTCTAACTTCTTTCTTAAGAACCAGAAGTGCTTGCAATCTTACTTCGATTGTTCACATCTTTTTACATTTCAAGTGCAAGGAAGTGACCAAAAATTCGGTCATTTTATTTGTGTAAAAGATGTACAGCATGTGCAGTTTCATTTAGAGTGTAAGGCTAACTGACCAGAAACTGGTCAATTACTAGAAAATTCTGCTTTGAAGCACAATGATTATGAACTCTTTAAATTCTCAGAGGCTCAAACAAAGCAATTCCTGCGTATAAATAAACAAATTTCGTTTAAATTAATACCCTGAAAACTGGATGTGGTAAGTGCACTACCAACGCATATTTACAACAGTTTTTTTGTGCTGAAAGTGAAGAGGTGCATGTTAATGTAGGCCTAGTAAATATGGATATAATAGCCTAAATGATGAAGCGATGTAAGAGTAAGTATTGTTAAATAAATTACAGAGGAAATAGACACCATGCTGATTGTCTGATTGTGTACCTCCTTAATACAGCGGGCAAGTAACTTGTTCAATTTCAGTATAATCTGCATTCAATAGAAACCTTTTCTCAACGGAAATATTTCAAATATAGAACCATTAGATTCTGTTAAAGACGATTTCTCTTTACGTATGTTATGTCTTTACCTACCGAACGCCACATGTGTCTTGGTTAGGAACAATTTTGAAAACACAATTCACTGGCCCAAACGTCGCTTCAGGATACCCAGGGTTACGAAAGAACGCTTCGTTGTCGTAAGTAACTCTTCCACAAGATCCTTTGACTGAAATGTGAAAAACAGATGCAATATAGTGGATATTACATTTACATTTGTTCGTATGAAAGAAGAAATCCTAATTACGTTGACAATTATGACCATCTATACATAAAATTGTGTACTGTTAATCAATTTAAGGAAATGCAAAGCATTGGCGTTCAGGAGAAACAAGTATATTTTATTAATTTCATTTGATAATGTAATTATATACTTTGTAGGCCCGATGAAACTAGAAATATTGGGAGGTTACGTTTCATACAAAAGTAACTTTATCAATTAGATTATAAATATAAACAATGAAACCTTTAAATAATTAGGATTTATAATAAGGATCAGTAAAGAATTTAACAGTGATTCAACATTCTATAAATGTTCTCTCGCTCAAAGTTTGAAATGTATCTCAGTTGGAAAACTACTAACAATTAGAGGAAATTCAATAAGAACTGGTTAAAGCTATAAAGAAATTCGTATATATCCTACTTGTGCAAGCTACATCCCAATCATTAGATCGGCGTTATGCTCACATGTTAGAACTGTTCGGGTTTCAGGTAATTGAAACTGGTAACTGAAACTGGTTTCAGGTACTAATTGATCGCAATCTACCAACTGCCATAATGGGAATTATTCGATCTGAATCTAAACGTGGGTAAGAAAGGCATTTCGGGATGATAGCTAAGTTCTATCCCACTTGTTAATATAATTCTATTTACTAAGCAAACTATATTCAAAATAAATACATTCAGTTTTCTTACGTATTCGTCGTAGTTGTTTATTTGTAATAATTTCTTCACATGTTAGTACACATAACGTAGTAGTAGGTTCTTAACTCACTAAACTTTTCACACATAAAATAGTACTATTCTAGAATATACTTTATGGTGCCTGAACTATTCTTTTACATACAACTCAAGGAAATAGGAATAACTGTTCTTTATTACCATCACAATATCGGCGTCAGTATTCTTAATTATACACAACTTACTACTATCACAGTCTCGTAACTCACTAACTGTTTATAGATACGGCGCATAAAACAAAAGTACTAATAAACAATGTTGCCCAATCATGTTCCATTTTATTCTACGCTTTTCTCTTCTAAAAGAACTGCAATATCAAAGATGCAATATTTATGATCTGCTAGTTCCTTTAAAATAACCCAAAAATCTTAATTGCAATTTCAACTTCCACTACTAAAAGCTCGCGCTGATAACACTGGTCTCTCCCATTGCAAATACGCAATGGTCGATATATTGACAAAGTCACCTTCTGTTTGTTACAAGAGACAAATTTTTGTAGAATCTGAAACGTTTTCCTAACATTTCCCCTTGTAAGTTATTCACATTTTGTAATCCTGTATTTTGTGCTTCACCTTTAATATATGTTATAATCAGTAAATATCCAGTAAACTGACGTAGTGCTATTTGAAAATGTGAAATTTATACCACGTTGGTAATATTGTCAATTCAGTGCCAACACATTTCTCTCGCACATGAAAAATAAAGTAGTTTTCAACCAATGTTTCATTTCTTTATGTTCCGTGGATTGAAATGCACCTTAATTACGAATTTAAGTACAGCCTATATATATATATATATAATGAATTTTAGATTCATAATCACAGACACAACGCTGAATTGATTTTAAACACTTTTTTACACGAACTTATGCATTGCTCTTCAGTACATTCATAACATTTGGGCAATTTAAATGAAGCGTTGAAGTAAATAAGGCACTAAGTGCCATTTTTTAAAAAAAAAAAATGAGCTTTAACAGGAACAACAATATATATTGCTAGACCAATAGCATATATAAAAATGAAAAGTCCAAAAACATTGCTTATTCTTTTTATTGAGGGTTTATAAATGATGACACGTGTTATTTTATATGAAAATACAATTAAAAAACTGGTTTTCCTTGTAAGTTGGGAAATGGCACTTACAAGGGAACTGTCTCCGATGGGACACAAGAATCTGAATGAAACTCCCACAGTGTGTTGATGATGTGTTCAAATGGACACTCCTGTAGTACTACGTTTCGGAAATTCGCGGTACACGAGTGACAGGACTTCCAAATTTTCGAAATTTTGCTCTGAATGCCTCAAAGGTAGGCAACACTTCATACTTATGTGCTGAAGTTATGCATTTCCCATTCGCTTTTATATAAAAGGTTGCGCTGAAGATAATTTAAATGTTAGAATAAATTTATTGATGAAGTTGGCGTGTTGATTGATTGCTTTGATACCTTCCAACTGGGAATATTATTATATAAATACAGAACGAACCAAAGGAAAGTTCCCATCTTATTAATTTCGAAACAAATTTATTTCCAGGAGGAATCTGGACATATTAGACATTTCATATATATATATCGGAAATTACATTTGTGTGCAAGGAATACTCATTGGAATTCAAGAAATTTCACCAGTATATTGTACTGTGACTACAGGAATGTCCGGTAGCTGAGATCTTATTGCCCATAAACTATTTTATTGCTATTTTACGCAGGAGAATTATTCAGAATAAACTGAAAAATCGTTGTGGGAGAACATTATTTAGTCTTAGAGTTTTATTATAGTAAGAAAATCATTGTTGAATTGATACAATGTGTTTCCACATATAGACTGAAGCTGAAACAGTAATCTGACGATAAACAATTTGCTTCTTCTACATTTTTATCAATCTTGTGTGTCATATTTTAGTTGTTTTGAGGTTACGCATATAAAAGTGTGAATTATCATCGCAGATCATTATTTTAATGCCATTATATTTTCTTTGACGTATGAATCAGATTGTTCAGGCATCTTAAAGAGTTTTAAAATTCAAAGAGAAAGTTAGAATATTTTATTAAAGAGCGCTCAGTCTTCTTTCCCAATTTTTGTCTCAATACCTTTCAATCCCGATCGTAGTAACAAACGTAATTTTCAAACATTATTACAAGTGACGATTGTTTCATTTTATATGTTAGGATAGGAGATACAAAATATCCACAATATTTGATATTTTTGTGTCTTGTAATGTGAATGTTGTTTTCATATTGTTGGTAATCCTTGTAGTTTATCAAACTCAAATTTGATAGTATTGAATAATTGGAAAATAATAGTTTGATGACTTACATACGGAAAAGACAACAAGTGTAGTCTTGAGAAAGATTGTTGTAGAAATAAAAGTCTTGATAAAGACTGTTCAGTGAAAAAAAAAGCCTTTACAAAGACTATTTTATATTTGAATAACAGTCAGGAAAGCCTTGAAAAAGACTATTGATCATTAACATTAATCCTGTTTCATAATCATTATTGTAATTTTGATAAATATAATTGAGAGCGCATTCTGTATAAATTTTTACGCATCTCATCAAACATTCACACATCAGATAACAACACTGCATTCCTTCTTCAAAGGTAGCAAAATACAGCATATTAGTAATATTGTCTTGTATTGCAATTCATAATCACAGTTTTGTTGTGGATGATAATATTCATAGATCAGATACAATTCCTTGATCATTGGTACACTCATCATTAATCGATGTAGTTTGAGGTATAGTAAAGCTGGAATAATTTAAATCAATTGTACCTTTAGTGGTTACCATAGACGACATATTGCGTAATAAGTCTTATTTAGTGTAGCTGATGGAATTGATCATTTTATTGTGCACATTTTTCTGACCATTTTAGGTACTGACATTAGACATCAGTTTCTTAAGAATCTATTGTCATATCGTGTCACAAATCCCATATTTCATCTCTTCGCGTGGGTAAACGGAAAATTATTATTTTGTACTTCTCCACATTTTTCGGTATCGCTACCTCCACGATAGATTGGCCACGTATCTCACTAAGAACCTGCAACCTTGTAATTATTCGAGAGGCCACCGTTATAAACCCTTATGCTATCTACCGGCCACCGATGTAGATAGACTTGTGGCAATTTCGTAAAAGGAGAATGGTTCGCTAATGCTTTTGAGCTGAAAAAAATGAAAATTGAAAATTTTTGAGTTGTGACACTTTTCTTGCAAACGGGCGATATGTTGATAGAGTGCAGAATGCTCCACGTTTTAGCATATTGTGTAACGAGATTCTTTTCTGATTAAACAAACTCGCTTTAAATTTTGTATTATAATACAGGGCACTTTTATTATCCTTTAACCATTTTGGATGCTAACTACGACGTTTTGATGGTAACGAAAATCAAATATTAAATGCATATTCGAGTATAACTATGATCTTATTCCAAGCACACTTGGTATAAGGATGTAGAAATTCATGTTTTAGCCTTTAAAAAACAGAGTAACCATGGCATGAGATTCAGTTACTACATTTTTATTCATCGTGTATGAACAGTTAAACAAGGATTTCAGCAAAATTAGAGCGTTAACTAATTTCCGCATCCATTGTAATGAGACTAAATTGTTACCTTCATATTTAAGTGTGACCTTCGAATGACAACCGATTCGAACCAAACCGATTCATTAGATACCGCTCAAGTGTCTTAGTCATTACATTTCATGTTTATTATTCTTTCCACGATAACGATACTCAAACATTGGTCACATATTCGCGCATCGCTGCAGGTATGTTAAATAGATTTCATGAAAACTTAGTGATGATGCCCTTAACGTTTTAGCGGTATTATAATACAAATTACCGTTTCTATGTTAACAGGACTTAATTTTAGACACACATTCGTGCATCGCGTGAGAACAATTCAACCGATTGCAATTAGTCATAGTGTGTTTCTATATGAGATTACTTTGAATGTTTTAGCCAGAGGTAGGTAGTTCATGTATAGGATCTGAGAGACTTTCTATAATCAAAATAAGTATTTTACAATAACTTTCAGTTTCATAAAAATTAACATTACTTTCAAACACTTTGGTTCTGTGTATGAGAGTGGTCACTTGAACAGGAGTTTTGCCAGACCCGCTCAATGTTGGGGTTTCACCCCTCCAAATTCTCGAGCGTAGGTACCCTCAACTTAAAATAATACGATTTAAAATCTATAGAAACTCTGTAAAACTACTTACAACACCCAAACTGAAAATTCTCGGAGAATCCCAAGTCCTCAAGTCCCAGATATGTTGTCTCGCCAGACTTACTGAAGAATCAGATGCTGCTATTCATTTGTAGTAAATTATACTACTTATTTTTCAGATGCAGTAACGGACCCAGAAATTCATATTTCACCTTCGTTTTTGTTCCTGTTAATCGGTTGCTTCCCAAGAACTAGGAGGCAAAGAACCGCACCTCTAAACCCAACCCTGAATTCGCCACCGCCTCTCAGAAATTGGGGAGTACAAAATTGGAATTTTGTATTTCCAATTCAGAGATACAGTTTTTGCAGTGTATGTTCATGTTTATGCAGCTTATCATATAAACTTGTACATCAACCACCACGATTGTAAACTTTGTGAGTTCTAAAGACGAATAAATTGTTCAATATGTTCATGATGGCTTTCCCAAGATAAAGGAAAAAAGATATGAATATCAACTTTCAGCAAGATAGTGCGGTATCCTGTTACAATCGTAATATAGAAACTAATTCTCTGATCGTTGGACTGAGAGAGGCGGTTCTGTTTCCCGACCAGGAGTCTGCCACGCTGCTACTTTTCTAGACTGTTTCTTTTGGGACTAAATTAAGAACGTAGTTAATGCAGAGAAAATTAGTGGTTTATATTGAGAGACAATCGTTGCTGCTATAGAGCTGATAAACTGCTCTCTCCACCCCACAGCTGATAAACTCAACCGCACCTGGGTGGAGAGAATATCGTTAAGGTGTTTTGGAGAACAACGTGGGATGTTCATATTGAATACGACTTACGATCGCTTGAGTTGCGATTTCTCGGAGGTAAGATACGTTGTTAGATGACAAAAACTGACGACCCTATCGCCCTTGATCCATCCTCATCAAGCAACTGCATTAAACTTCATTAATTTACACTGTACCTATGTAGTACATAAAATTTGAAGCCTATTGTGTCTGCTGTTGTAACTGTACATGCTGAGTTACTGCACTCCATATTTGTTGTTTATTTATACAGTAATACAGTACTGAATAAACACAATCACATATCATCACAGCACTTACCTCTCTTGTTATCAAGCATATTCTAACATTTTTATTCGTTTAACTATAAATACCTCTACCTGTAACATTGTTTTTATATTTCCTTTATTATTTTCGACTTACGATATTTTCTAGTTCCGAAGAATAGTTCCCCATCAAAGTCGGGAAGCGGCTTTACACTTTTGTAAGATATAAAAATGCTTGAAAGTTATCTGTATCGTTTGAAATATAATGGAATTTTTTGTTCCTATAGTTCAATGCCTTACTTTCAATGCCTTACTATTTCATCACGAACCTGTCTCGATAAGTTGCATACTTTCTTGAAGACCTTGCATTTGTGTATTCAGAATGAATATAAGAAAATCATACGTACCAATGCAGTCTAATTGATATACTTACAGCTGCAGCAATAGCCTTTAGCATATCCATAGCCACAGTAGCCACTAATGACGCCGCCTCTTTTGATGCATTGATATTTCGAGTAACACAAACGATTTGTATCTGAGCCATCTTGACAAGCTCCCTCCTGAGGAAATCCCTGTACTGGTCCCTGAAAGTTGTTGAATGGTGGGTAACCTACAAGTTTATGAAAGATATTAAAATCTAAAAATATTAATATCTATATAAAGTAGACAAGTGACAAAACATAAAAGATAAAATACGTATTTTGTACATTTTTTATCACTTCCCGACATCAAATTTTCAAGAAGTATTCTGAAAGTGTAAAAAATCTGTCTTGTATTGAGTATGCTATATACCTTACCTGTTTCTGAACACTTTAAGAATACGAACTTATTCACTACAGCATAAGAAATAACATATTGACCATTATTATTATAGCACTTTTTGTACACTTTGTTCAACAATCAATTCAGGTAATGGGCTGCCACCGAAACGTTCAGGTGTTCTATCCTCATTTCCACAAATATTTTTCTAAATAGCAAAATTACTTAAAGCTATTTTCTTCTTTTTGTGGGCTTTGTGAAGAACTGTTTAGTGAGGGTGTGAATATATATAACACTTCATAAAGATAAGAAATCTGCCCTTACACAATATATTACGTAACGTATAGGATATGTGGAAGGAAAGGTAGATACTGTCTGTCCCCTTTTGTGCTTTTGTTGGTAATAGTTATTTTCTCATATATGGTGAACTGGTGATGCTCCACATAGGCTATAATACATGAGTATTGAAGTTTTAATAGAAATAACTTTTACGTAACAACTAATAAAAGTATGTCATAAAGTAATTCTGCACGCAACAATTAATGGCAATAGTTCATGAGGCGCAATTAAAGTGATCCCAGCTCAATATGACATTGTTGAACATAGAGATAATGATTCCATGAATTGACAGGTCGAAATTCGTAATATAGTAAGTTGAAGAAACAAAATCTAAAGATAAAACGATTTCGTATGATATACCACTGTATATAGTAAAAGGATGTTCAGACATTCTAAAGTACCTTCTAGATATCATATTTAATCTTTTCTTTCCACCGATATATTTATAGAAATATGGAAAAACTCTTATTTGTCCCATTCCTAAATCGAACAACACCAGAGATTAAAATATTTCTGCCTACGTTTGCAGATGTTTTCGAAAATGTCATACATCACCAGGTTTTTAATCGTGTGAAATCAGCATCTCTCCTTAACATGGTTTCATTCCAAATAGATCTATTACATGAAATTAACTACTCTTCCAGACTTAATATCATGGAAGCTCGACAACAGAGGAGAGGTTGGTGTTATTTACACGGATTTTTCTCGAACATTTGACACTGCTGAGCATGAATCATATGCACTTTGTAAACTTTCATACTTAAAATTTTCTACTTCTCTGATAAAATTATTTTTGTCATACCTGAAAAATAGAATACAGACAGTTCAGAAAACACAGAAATCAAAACACTTACTGCTTTATCGGGTAAGCCACAAGATTCGAACCTCGGACCTTTTATTATTCGTTCTACCCATTACTGACCTTTCCGATCGTGTAAAGTCTCAAACTCTTAAAACACACTGCATACTTAAAATATATGCAACAGTTTAATCGCTTGTCGATTGCAAACTACTTCACGAAGACAAATAATGACCTACACTGGTGTGACGATAATATACTTTTAGTAAACATTAACAAATATGAATCTATTATCTTCACGAATAATAGCCTGATTCAATAATAATAATTTTATTAGTCATAAAAAGACTACACAGTTGTAATAGACTTTGTCATAAAAAGAATACAATAAAATATACAATTATACGATAAGAGTTAAAATTATACAATACGTACGTGGTTTCCCGTATATAGGTTTCAAATTCACCTACGCTAGTATAGGCAACTATTTTTAAGCATATTCTTAATGTATCTGCCAAACCTTTCCTGATTTATATCTCGAATAAATGACTGTAACAGATTAAATACTTCATTCCAGAGTATCTATAACTTTGTTACGACATACTTAGTGCTACATACGGTGTATCTATATAATTTTGCTTTGTATTATAGTCATGGATATGGGCACGTCTTGTGATTTGAACATAGTTTTCTTTTAAACTCTGATATTCAAATATCGATGGTAGGGTCATTATTTTATATTCACTACATAAGTGCCTACACGATTCCCTATCAGTCGCACCCTTTATACATCTAACCGCTTTCTTTTGCAATTTAAATTCATTTAAAGCACCAGTAGAATTTCCCCAAATTAAGTTACCATATAGTAGATGGGGATGATAAAAACCATAATACACAGAGAGCAATAGGTCTTCTCCTACAGATATCTTTAACTTTCGGAGTAAATATAAAACTCTAGCAAGTTTTTTTTTTTTTTTTTAATACATATTTCGTCAGTATGTCTATTCCAATTTAGTTTTGGCACCCATACCCAAAAGTTAAAAAGATTCAATATTATTATCATTAACATTTTATATGTTTATAATTAACATTATAATGATAATTATAATTAACGTTTTTATGATTTAAATTAAAGTAGAGTGCAACAGTTTGTGCAGCATTCAAGGTTAATTCATTATGCAAAAAGCAACTAGAGAATGCTATTATCATTTCTTCATTTTTTTTCTTCTAGTGACTGTGTTTTCTGCATTTGTAATAAAAGTTGTGTAGTCAGCATATAAAACAGATTTATGTGGTCAAGGGCGCCCATGTTGTGAGAGGGGCACGGATAAAACGACAGTTTTTCTACGATTTGCTAAAAGTTATCAACAGGCTAATCACGACAATATGTACTAAATTAAGGACGCAAAAGGTTAAAAATAACCATGTCATGAAGTACATTAAATCTACCTTCAAGTATACTTGAAGTTGATTGGGAATGCTTAAAAGAGTATAATAATGTTAATGACTTAGTTAATAAACTTTATTATATTATTTATGACATATTTCTGAAATGTGTCCCATGCAAAAGAAACTATGTTCCAAAGTATCAGTACTGGTTCACTAAAGACATTATTAGGAAACTAGAATTTAGGCTACATACAAAATTCAAAACCCTACTATCAAGAATTTGTTCGATTGCGTAGGGAAGTCAAGAAAGATAAAAATAACCTATATGACCTTTATATCAAATTCTAAAAATAATATATCAATAATGACCCAGGTCAAGTCAACTGTGGAAATTTATTAAAACAAAATAAACATCTTCCCCTTTGAATGTCGGGATTTATGTAACAACGAGGAAATAGGTAATACGTTTACATAGTAGTTCTACTCAAGTATCTTCTTTTCAACCGTTCAGTAACTTTGATAGTAATTATAGGGGTTACGAAGAAATTGGAATACTGTCTGTTGACTAAATACATTTGAATGAAATAGAAAAGGCTATCAAGAATGAGGGTATGCCATCAGATCCAAAACGACAGTTGGATCTGATGGCATACCCTCCTATATAGTCAAAGGATGTATTGATATATTTAAATATCCACTATTGATTGCGTTCAGCTTGGCACTAGAACATGTTTTTTCTAACAAATGGAAATCTGTTTTAGTTTGTTCTACACCTAAAACAAAAGACGGACGAGAAATTACCAACCACAGGCCTATAGCAATCTTACCAGTTCTTGTAAAAATCTTTGAACAGATTGTATATCAACAAATTATTAATCATGTGAAGTCAATTATCTCAGCTAAACAACATAACTTTGTTTCACAAAAATCCACGGTAACGACACTTGTAATTGTTGCAGATTTCATTACAAACTCGTTGGACAAAGGAAAGCAAATCGATATGATTTATATTGATTTTGAAAAAGCATTTGACAGATTAAATCACAATCTATTACTAGGTAAAATGAATTACTATCACTTCTCTTCATCCTTGATTAGGTTCATGTGTTCGTATCTAACTAATCGCATACAGTCTATTCTATTTAAGGAATACAAATCTGATGAATATACAGCACGGTCAGGAAGTGCTCGAATCTTGGATCGTTGTTATTCCTCCTATTCACTAATGACCGACCGGAATTCATACTAGATAATGAAAAAGTGCTATTTGCGGATGACCTCAAAATATATGCTAAATTAATTCCATGGAATAATTGGAATATACCATAAAACTACAGCATAATTTAGACAGCTTTACTAACTGGTGAGCTATCAATCAACTTTCAGTCAAGACGAAGTTTTATCATTCAGTAAAAATAAAACGATTTATCGATGTAATTATTAATTTGATAAGTATGAATTAAGCAGGGCTGACGTAATTAAAAATCTTGGTGTCACGTTTGAAATGAAATGAACTTTTAACAGCCACATAACAAATTTTACAAATGAAGCTTTCAAAATGCTGGAATTTGTAATAAAGATAGAAAGAGAGTTTAACAACGTTTCTACATTAGAAAAAAATTACTATGCTTATGTTCGTTAGAGCAAAGTCGTAGAATTTCTGATCTGTTATTCCTTAGGGAAATAATTCAAAATGGTTTAGACTGCACAGAGATCAATGTTACAGTTTCGTGTCACGTCATTAAAACTTGCGTAGACAACACTGGTCTCTTACACTGCAAGAAGACAAGGACAAATATAATGACGAAGTCACCAATCTGGAGAATATGAACTACCTACAATGAAATGTGTAGAATTTGCATCGAATTGGTTATACGTGATATGTCTTCCAAAGCATTTAAAAATAGTGTAATAAAAATATCTGTAAATGAACATTGAAAATATCGACACTTTAATTGGACTATAAAGCCTGCTGTATTGACAATAAATAAATGAAATAAAAATAAATAGAAAGAAAAAAAATAAAATATAGAAAGAACATGTAAACATTTTATTTTTGTTTTCTATCTTGCAAAGTATAATTTTCTCTGGCTAGAGGGGGAGAGCGCTCCCCTTGCCCTCTGATGGGCGCCCTTGTAGATGCTACACAACTAGGTAAATCATTCATTTATACCACAAAGAGGAAATGACCAAGAACCGAGCCCTGCGGTCCTCCAGTTATTAGTTCTTCTGATCTTACATTCTGAATTTTAAAAATTTGACAGGGAAAGATCGTACAGTAATATTCGAACCTAAACTATCATTTGAAGTATCAAAACTATAGTCATAAAAGCATTCAGAAACCTAGAATTGAAACATAGATTAGGTAACAGCTTTAACAATAACATGAAGCTAATAACATTATGTTACAGTTATTTGTGCTCAAAATTAGAATACGAGTTTGTAATTTGAAATTCCTACGTTTAGTCAAATTCTACATCAAGGGAAGAAATCCAAGTTTTTAAAGTATCTCTCTCTCTCTCTCTAATAAGAAAACTTAATAGTATCCTTCAATTGAATCCTCATTTAACTTGACCAGAAACTATAATATTTTGATGCTCGAACAAAGAAGAAAACTAATAATCTCCTCTTTTTTTCTTTATAACTTGGTTCAGAATTATTGACTATTTAGATCCAGTATCCAAACTGATACTATGTACCTTCACCGACGACACGAATAGAAAAGAATGGTTTGCTCTTTCGCCAGAGAGCAAAAACCAATAAAATCAGAGAGTCTCCTTATGGGGAATGAGTACTTCTTATCCTAATCATGTCATAAAGGTGATCAGGTTATAGATACATGTGTAAAAGTGTGAAATTTACGAATTCAATTGTGAAATCTTTTGTTGTGATTAATAGTAATTTTGGAATCTTCTTATTTTCTGTTTTCTCTTTTATATTTTCATTTTATTTTGATATTAACAATTATCTTCAAGATGTTGATAATATGTACACTATAACTGGGGATTATACCTGTTCAATAAACTTCAATTTACAAAAAAGAGGGCTACCTTTACAAATGTACAAGGGTTTAAATCGATTTCTCTGGTATTTTGTGTGTAGAATATAAAACTATTATAAACGGAGAAATAAACACGTTACAGACCTACATAGTATGCAAGGGTACTTTTCTCGTAAAAGTTTATTCAAGAGTACGTCTCGTGAAGTCTCAATTATGGAGAAGCAAATAAAAGCAGATTTCTCTAGGGAGTGGACAAACTCTAGGGAGCTAAGCGCCCTACTTATGCCTGAATTCAACACTGTTGCTAGCTATACATGTTTTTATGGTTCATTCTTTATTTGTAATTGACTTGGTCTGAAGTCCCGTTTGCTGTATCCAGCAGATGTTTGAAATAAATGAAATATATTCTAAAACGAGAAAATGTGTAATAGAAAAAATTCCAAGCAGCAGTGATTGTCTAGCTTTTTCTAGAAATGTTTTGGCAAATTTTTAACAGTGGGGGACTGGTCTGGAAATTTTTAACAGGACCGCAAGACCTAACTAGGGTAGAGGTCCAAGGCACTGGATTCCGTGTTTTAACCCAAGTGGGGCTAGAAAGGAATTAACGCACTTGGGTTAAAACACGGAATCTAATGCCTTGGAGCACTACCCTAGTTAAGTCTATCGGTACCTAGAAATTCCCCTTTCAATGTCCACCTTGTTATAAATGCCGAAATTGCTACTCTCTTTTTCCACAATACAAAGGATACTGGCACCAGAAAGAAAAAGCCTAACTTTTCAGACCATGACATCTAACTAAACTATAATATAATAAGCGTTCTCTAACTGCTTGCCATTAAAAGTGCAACACCAAGAAGGAGACATCAGATTAATGCAAACCGAAATCCTTATCGGAAATGGCACGGAGGAAGATAAGCGCCACCTCATGGTGGATTGAACTAGACATGGAAGTGAATAGTATGCACTGAATTTGAGGATGATGGGAACATAGTTCAAATTGTGTCTCAAGTTCCAAATGAACCTGGGTAAATATGCAAACAAATACTCGAAATTTGCATCGAAACATGTGGAAGATACGCTAGAAGTTTAAAACCATTGATGATTGTAGATAGACCATCCTATGAGATTTCAAGGGACATCAATCAACTTGCGGGGAAACTCTTCATCCGAAGCAAGATGAATTAAATAGGGTGCAAAGCGCACTGAGAACCTATGTTTCGACGACGTTTGCAATCGAAGCAGGTTGAAGACAAGCGAAAATGTTGAAACTTCTGATGGTTGTAGATGGATCATCGTATGAGAGCTAAAGGCACATAAAGCACGTTTCGGGAAAGCGTAGTTGCGACAAAATGGAATTTTAAATGTTTAGCACCACACATGCGACCACTGTACGGGAGTCTGGCGTGTGTTCCATTGGTGGCATTTTTGCAGGGCAGTTAGATCATTCCTGCTGTGCATCATCACCACCATCGTGGGGCTCACCTAGCGTCAGACCTTCCGGGAACTGATGGTTCAAGTACTCAGATGGCACTGGTATGTGCTCTAGAGTTCGCGCATATCCAAGGTATCATATTACTGAAGACACATGAGAACATGGACTAACTGTTCGAGCACCCTGAATACACTGTCAGTAGAATCCTTTAATGCTTTGGACACTAGTTAGGTTTAAATCACACAGAACATATGCCTGGTATACTTTGCTTCTAGAGGGTCTCAATGATAATTTGACACGCACCAAGAGTGGATTGGACACGTTGAGGTTCAACCGTCTAAAGTCATTAGGAGTCAATCTGTCCTCTATCCCTACTTGGATCTCATACCCGGATTCCCCATACACATGGTCACCGTAGTAAGCAGAACACAGTTTCATCTGATATGATCCTATGAAGAACGACAGACTAACAAAAACGATTTCCGGGAACTGAGGATAGTTGAACTGTCCATGGTTCTGAATGACACTTGCTGGCAAGTGAGCCGCTCCTCCTGAACAAATCGTTGCAAGTGATTCTCCGTATCAGTGTTTGCAATGATCTGGAACACTGCTACCGTCGTCATTGTAAGCGAGAATGCGCTTACCGAATCGACTGTGGATAGCAGCTGCAATTTTGGTATTGTCGAGAGGGTGGGGAACCGCTTGAATACCGAGATTCGTCGACAAGTATCGATTACATTTGAAAACCCTGTTCACAACCTCAACAATCCAATGAACTGCTTTCCACTCTCGCTGGGTATTAGCCTGCCTTGTTGTTAACAGAGACTGATTCCTCTCCTTAAACGGTGGGATTTTCACAACGAATCCACAAGCGCTAAGATTATCTCCAATATCTCGGAAACCCCGATAGAGGACAAAGACATCTCCTGGAAGGAATCATTCTTTTTAAAAAAGCAGCAGAATGTATTATCGTTTGCATCGGAGAGATTTCAAAGTTCGAATATGTCAATGATCATACCGTCCAGAATGACTGCAGCCATAGGCTTCACCAAATTCCGTGATTTGTGGGAGCTGTACGAAGCCGCATGGAAGCGGAAGTTACTGCTTCTTGAAGATACTCTTATGTACTACCCCAGATAGTCACCACTGCTTGAGATCTTTGCAGCTTGTACAGCACATCTGCGTTCTTTGTACGATGATCTTCGAAGATGCGCCGCGTGAATTGTTATATGCCAAGATTGTCTGCAACGAACGAAGACAAAGCAGATTCTGGCACGTTTAATGTGATCAGAAACTGTTTGTTGTGGTACTGTGAATATTGCGCTTATCTGTTCTTGGGTGAACCCAGCATACAAGTGTGTCAGATATACACCCAAGATGGTATCCCTATTCTTGTCTGATCCCACTCTAAATTGAATTGCATTCGCTAGCTCTTTGAATTGATCTCGATCTCGACCAGTGAACACTCTCAATGAATACGAATCCATCGATCGTACTTGAAATTATTCTGCGGTTGTGATAACAGCGATAGCATATCTTCAACCTGATGAACTTTGAACTCATTCCGGTTTGGATTTACGGGAATGCTGTCAAGCTGGTCTAATTTGAATATACTACCATCCAAGTGGTGGACACAGCAGCGAGCTTCTGTAGGGATGTAGATCTTCTTGTGCCTGAGAACTTGAATACGAGCTGAATTCTTCACTCGGACCAAGCTACTGGTACTCTTACACTTGAAGGTACAAGTGCCGTGATGACTGAACGCGAATTTGCAGCTGAGAGATACGGAGTTACTGTCCTAAGACATTGACTTCCCTTCCTCCGACGAGTCCTCTGAATGTCGTGCTTTTGTATAGCGTTCTTTGTAGCACTTCAAACACCAGCGACCTTGATCATTTTCATGACACATGGCTCTCTTTTTCTTCGCTAGATTGACATTATATTTCCGGCACCTTTTACCAATGTCATTACTTTTCGAAGTGGCCTCAATGTCTGAACCGCTACGCCCATGCCTTGCCTGACCATCACTTGCTGCTTCGGAACCAGTGAGTGGGACGCTTATTTGTCGACGTGGCCTTTGTGTGACAACAACGACACCCTTGTCTCACATGACCATCACCAGCAATAACACATAAGAACGGCTAGAATCACCCATGGTTGAGCGCCCATCATTCTTCTATGATAGGCCCTACCCATGCCCTTATTTGTTCCGTAGAGCGCGGCGGGGGTTAGTTCCACAACGTACTATTCTCGACGTAGGACGGTAACCCATTGCATCCTCAAACATTAACTTTGTTGCTATCATTCTTGTACTTTTTTCCTACCTACCTCTGCACGGGCCGTTTTCCAGAATATGTAAACCATGGAAAGATAGACAGCTAACTAACACAATAGTTCAGTGACTCATCAGAGGCACCTGGTATGCCATCTAGGAACAGGAATCGGAGGCAGGCCAGAGTATCACAGTGCAATTGTAGACGACTGTTGGTACGACGTGAGTGTGTGTATATGATGGAAAGATACCTCATCGTCGAATGCAACAGCCCTGCCAGCAGTTCCCACCTTTAATCGCAGAAGAATTGTGGCATAGCGCGAGTGTGGTTTATCTTTCTGCGTCATTGGTGCCAATATTGGAAGGACTGCGTCCACACCGCAGCGTATACGGACTTGATGGATCCTCGAAGACACTACGAAACGACATGCCGGTTTCCAAGACAACGTCATACCACGGGCCACGAGAATACTCTGCTTGTGCGTATCGCTCTGGTAGATCGAACAGCCACATTCTGAACACTGGTCCACGCACTCGCGGATTTGAACAGTGCCCAGTGTCCCCATGAACAGTTCCACGTCGTCTGACAGAGCTGGGCGTATTTGCAGGGCGTCCATTGTTGCCGCATCCGCTGACTGCATAGCATAGGCATGAGCGATTACAATGGTGTCGCGAACGTCGCACATGGATAGCCGAATGGCAGGACATCCTCTTCTCAGACGAAACCCGCTTCTGGTGCTGCTTCGTGATGGACGTATTCGAATTTGGTGGTACTGTCACACTAGGCCGGACGACGCCTGCGTTTGCATCACCATGTCGGTCCGGCACTGGATATTACTGTGTGGGGTGTCATTGGATTCCCTGCCCGTCCGTGTTTCCAACGGATTGACGGGCATGCCTCCAAAAAACGATACATCGACAATGTATTTGATCCGGTTGTGTTCCCTTTAGTGCAGCTCTATCTGGACATATTTCAGCAGGATAAATCGCCCGCATGTGGCACCTGATGTCCTATCCTTCCTGGCAGTGCACAATGTTCCCCTTCTTCATTGACCGGCGCGTTGACCTGATCTCTCGCCGATTGAACACATCTGGTCCATGATAGCACAACGCCTCTCATGCCAGCGACCTCCCCAACTACAGTTGATGAGCTGGGGCATCATGTCAAGGACTCATGACTTACCATAGACGAGGACGACATCCAAGAACTCATCCTCTGTATACCTCTCCATGTTAGTCGTTTTGAACGCATATGATGGACCCACAGGCGACTGATCTTCGGCAGTTGTGTTCCGCCGTCGCCACGTTGTCACGCATCGTACAGAGCGGTAAATTTAATCAATTGCTACTTGTATCTTACGGTATATACCAAGCTATCCCGTAAGTAATGTCGTATGTGTGATGATCGCTGCAATGACGTCGTCTGACGAGCGAATAGTGAAGTAGACAGCACGTGTCATAACTGAGCCATATAGGACACTTCTGCAGCAGTGTGTAGAAGGAGAACGGCCTATTCCACGTTTTGGAAGTGTAACTTGTGTTTGATCATGGCAGTGTCAGAGAACCACACACGGCATGTCATGCTGCATGAATTTCACCAGAGACTTCTAGCCAGCGCAGCGGCACGAAACATCGATGTCGCATATGGTTAGGGTGCTGTGTATGTTCGAAAGTGCCAGAGATGGTTCCAGAGGTTTCGGTCTGGGAACACCAGCCTCACCGATAAGTAACGAGAACGGAGACCTTTGCAGCTGGACAACGATGCCCTGCGAAGAGCGGTGGAGGCAAATCCAAAGCAAACTGTTGAAGAACTGGCCATCAAACTCCATGTCACCCATTCGACCGTTTATCGTCATCTGCATGATCTTGGCTACGTCTCGAATCTCAGAAAATAGGTATCCCATGCGTTAACGCCTCAATAGAAGCAGCAGCGAGTTCACATCTGCTGGTCCCTGCAGTGTGTGTGTGTGTGTGTGTCGCTGACTGATAATCGTGGGGTTCCGGGTTCGATTTATGGCTCTGCAAAGGCACTTTTTCCAAAGCGAGAGAGTTTGAATGTTGCCCAACCAGTATCGTGATGCAATTTGGGATAATTGGGGAGCTACTGTGAATAAAAGACAGTGGCGGTCACAGTTGAGAGCTTCGGTTCTCCTCTTCCAACATGTATGGTCAGCGTGAGTACAGTAGACAACTCCTTCCTCCGGGAGAGGCCTCATTCAGTAGTGGTTTGAACATGGTTGTGAATTATATAATCATAATCAGCTGTTTTCTATCCACTGTTGGATGAAGGCCTCCGCCTCTTCTCTCCAAATATCTCAGTCTGCTGCTATCCTCATCCATGTAACTCCTGAAAACCCTTGATTTCATCTACCCATCTTGCATTTGGACGTCTTCTTGGTCGTTTCTTTTATCTAGGAATCCAATGTAGTACATTCGTCGTCCATTTTCCATCTGTTCGTCTAGCTAAGTGACCGGTCCATCTTCTTTTCATATTCTTCAAAGTCTTGATTACATCCTCTACTTTTGTTTTTGAGCGAATCCATTAATTTGTCTTCCTGTCCGTCCTAGTTATTCCTAGCATGCATCTCCCCATTGCTCGTTGTGTGTTTCTTAATGTTTGAGTCGTCTACGCATTCAATGTCCAATTTTCACAGTCTTACCTCATTACAGATAAGACACATTGAATATAAATTTACGCTTCAGACACATACTTTACGGTTGAGACACATTGGTAGTTTCTTTTGAAAATAAAGTGGAGTATTCCAAATGAGCTCCACCCCATTTTAAACCTTCTATTTATTTCATTCATCAACTTGGCATTCGATGTTTTGACCTGCCCTAGATATACATATTTCATCAACTATACCCATCGTCTTTGAGTGAGTCTTTATTTCCTTCTTTTCAGCACGTTAAACCAGAAATAAGGATGAAATTATAAATATATTTGAAAATTTCTACACAGAATTGTATTACTCCGAAGAAGAACTAGGAAAATAAGACTCAGAACAAAATGATGTAGAAGTTCCAGATGTAATGAAAGAAGAAAAGGATTAAGTACTTCGAGGCACGAAGAACGGAAAATCGCAAGGAGAAAATGGACTCACAGCAGAGATGTTTAAACGATGTGAAAAGATGAAAGAGGAATTTGCCAAATTATTCTCCATTTGGACGAAGAAGGCTTTAGTCCTTGAGCATCATTTAAAGCACCACGAGATACATAGGCAGAAATTCTTGTCTTGTTCAAACACACACAGACAGAGAGGGGGGGGGGGAAGAAGAGGGATAGGAAGGGAGCGAGAGAGAAAGAAAGAAAGAGAAAGCAAGCAAGGAAGAAGACGGGAAAAGAGAAAGAAGAGAGGAGAAAGCAAGGAAAGAGGGAAAGAAAAATGGCGCAAGACATGGAAATAAATGAAATTGTAACGCTTATAAATACACAGTCGGTCTGCATCTCTTTCATCCTGCCTCCCCCCCCCTCTCTCTTTGTCTTGTGTTTTTCTCCCTTTACGGGATAAATCTCTTTCAGAAGCAATCGCAAACATCATTTACAATGCTTAATTACTTGAAGGAAATAATCGGAAATCCGGATGTTTAATCGAACCCACGACCTTGGGAACGATAGTCTGACACTCTGACCACTTAGCTACACAGGCCTTGTTAAATCAGTCATTAAACTCGCTACTCTCAGCCGTTTATTTATATACATCTTAGCTTTCAGTACCTACTCTCCGCGTTCTCATGGTCACTAATTAAAAATAATCTACGATTATTTTATTTTTATTTTTGGACACGCATTCTTAACACAAATCAAGTTATGCACTTTCAGGGTCGTGCAATACGATCCGTTTTGATCGTCTTGCCTTGAGGAGGCATGTCCCTAGAGATTCTTGGATTGCCGGAGTTCCGGCATTCCAAGAAGCTCCTATGTTCCATCAGTCTAAGACTTCTGGGGTTGCGGGACGGGCTTTTGCCAGGTGTCCAGAATGTTCTCCTGGCCTTGTTTGCTGGACCTATTTTTATTTGCTTGGGAGGGAGCCCTATCTACTATATCCTCAATTTTATTGTAAAAACATAGAACAAAGATTACATAATACGTTTACACAAGTTTATTCACAAGTGCAATTATACGATTACACTTACGATTATACAATTACAGCACGTGTATGACCACACTTGATTGAGGGGGTGAGTTAATTTAACTAAAACGAATTTGGATATTGGGGTATCTAGTATTCGTACCATGTACCCCATACGTTAACCCCTCAGCAGGAGAAAAGTAAGGTCAAACGGCGGATCTTCGTTACCGTCCAAATTATAGTGCAATTTTAACATATAATTTTCACAAGTTTTTCGGCCTCAATCAGAAGAAAATTACAATAGTTTTATCCATAAGTGCTACAGTGTTTTATAAAACAGTTTTTTACTAAAAAAAATCAAATTGTTAGCGTTAAATACAACAAAGATGACGAGGACTAGTGTTTATAGAGATGAAGACCAAATATCTCGGATAGTAACCATAACGATTTGTCAATAACTTCAATATATTATAGACGATCGACTGTAAGATAGTTTAATTATCAATATTTAATTTTAAAACTGCAATTGTAAAACGATTTCGGACTGGGTACGGCCATTAAGAGTCAAGCCCGCGATAGCAACCAAAAGACTAAAAAGACTCCTCAGCAGAAGCAGCAGCGAGTTGACATCAGCTGTTCCCTGCTCACTCATCACAGACGTGAACCATTTCTGGACAGAATGGTGACATGGGGATGAAAAGTGGGTCATCTAACACAATCAATGCAATGTCTACTGTCAGTAGCTTGAAAGGCTATGGACTGTATTGTTGGAGAACCGTCCTGCTTTGGTTAATCGCAATGGTGTGTTCATCCACGGTGGTAATGCGCGCCCACACACGGCAAGAGGGAGCTGTGCTAAGATCGAGAAACGTGGCTGTGAGAAACTCCCCATCCGGCGTTTCTACTAGATCTTGCACCAACTTGCTTTTACTAGATCCTTCTCCAATGCACTGGAAAATGAGGATGACGTGCGACGAAAAGTGACCAAGTTCTTTGCCTCCAAAGCCGGTGACTTCTTTGAGCGGGATATTCAACAGCTGGTTGACGCTTGACAGGTGACAAAGTGTTGGACTACTTTCCTAACTAACGGTAGTGTTCCAGGTAAGGTATCGTTATTTTCCTCACGGTAACAAAATACAACATTACTTAAGGGATAAGTTGATAAAATGCTAGCGCGCGGAAGAAAAAGGATGATGGAAACAACTGATCCAGAACAATGCTCAGAACAGGAAAGTGCTCGAAAGCGTATGACAACATCGACCACAATCCTAGTGCTGCCACGGTGTTTTATGTAATCTTCGACGCCATTTTGGATTCTCGGGACTACTTCATCAATTTCAAAGTGATCTTACAGGTATGTCTAGTCATCATGCCAAATTTCATGTATTTATGAAAAAAAATATATTAAAAGAACTTTTAAAGACATACTTTTCTTAAACAATTCGTACTAAAAAGTAAAAAATAATTTTGTTTATGCATGACTAAAAAGAGAAGCACGTGGCGCTCTCTCATATACAATCACTTTATAATTTTTTTAATTGGCGCGTCTCATGCATTTCTTTTTAGTCATGCATAAACAAAATTATTCTTTACTTTTTAGTACGAATGGTTTAAGAAAAGATTCTATTTATTTTTTATTTTTTTAAATTTTATTTTCGAGTTATTTCGTTGTTCGGATAGTTTTTCTCAAGCTAATGTTATGGGACCAATATCCTAAAGTGGTTTGTAACCAGTCAAACGCAACATCGTTGCAGGTTAATATTTATTTTAAAATAAAGAAGTTCATGTTTAAGAAAAATATAAAAATGTATAAGTATATAGAAATATATGAAAGTAACAATAGAATATTGATTGTCGCCCGACTTATGTCGCTGTGCAAATTTCGCCATATCGTTATGAAATGTAAGGGCTATTTCATGCTAGTTCCAAGTGCTATTTTCATCATTAGTAGTGGATGTGAATTGTTGAATCCACTCTTGAGGCTATGGCCAAATTCTACATTGATTATATCATCTTTTTATTATTATTATTTTCTTTCACCTGTTTACTCCTTTTTCTTGATGGAGCGGATTCAAGCGGGAATTCCAGCTTTCCAGCCCCGGCTTGTCCTCACCCATTACTTTCACATATCAAGCCGAAATGTTAACATCTGCGTCTCTTCCACTTCTTTTTCCTTTGTTTACACCCTGACTAAAGTATAGACTAAGTAGCTAGACCTTTGATTTATTTTCATTGATCCCAATAATTTATTTTCTTTTACTTTTGAGAAACGACAGAAACCCTGAAAAACTATGATGGCACTCTATCGCAACGGAAAAAATTGTCGAATACCATCATCCTTTCCTTTCCTTTGATTTCTAACTTGGGTTTTTGAATTACTAAGTATAAGGGTTGTTTGATAAATAAGTGGACTTTACTCACTGTGATTTCAAAAGTGCTTTTTAATCAGGGTTGAAAAAAAAACATGTTTTTTTTTATAAAAACAAAACATATGTTTAAAACGTGTTTTATTTTGTTTTAAACGCGTTTTTATAGACTGCAAAAAAACAATGTTTAAAATGTTATAAACATTTTCTTAAAAATAAAAAAATTCTAGAGGTTATGATAGGTACTTCATCTGCAGTAGCTTCTGTAACGTTTCAATCGCGCTTCCGGTCTATTCATAAGCACTTACTAGAAATTTTAGGTCCTATTTTACTAAATTTGATGAAATTTGCTATTTATTCAAATTCAATGGCAAAGCTATTTTATATATATAAAAGGTAAAAAGGGAAAAGTATACCCTGTGCAATGTGCACGCGCCGTGAGCGGCGTATGAGGGTTGTGGAGGTAGCGATCCACATATTCTCGAACAACGACACGAAGTGAGTTGGAGTGGTCGGTCCCACGCTTGGTTTCCTTTACCTCCCAAAGTGCTCAGGAATACCAAGGACACTGTGGTACTCAATTTGATAGGACGCTGAATATATCTCAGAGCGCCAGCCATGGGAACAATGAAGAAAAATTCTCCAGTGTCCTGGCCGGGATTTGAATTACACTTCTTGAAATATATTATCTCGTTGGGGCAACAAGACCCGCCATTTCCTTTTTACAAAATCTACATTTGGCTTGTACAGTTATTTTCGGAAGGTTAACTTTAATAAAGTGTGTCCAGATTAAATTATTTTCCCTTCTTTGCAAATCACTGATAATGGGTCTATAAACGAACAGCAAAGAATCAGAGTATACCCTATTCCAAAAAGGATTACCGCATTGATTACGGCAATTTTCAGTTGAAAATTCTCTAAGTCAAACTTCGGGTAACTTCGGAAACAGTAAAACAAAGATGCCAGGGTTGAGCCCTGGTAGGAAGGATGAACCTTCGCAATTCGGAAAAATGTGCAGATGTTTTTTTCTTTCTTCTTCTAAGTGCAATAAGGCATGTTGAAATGTTATTAAGTGTAGAAAAAAGAAACATTCATTAAAATACGTAATGATACAGTATTTCGAGACCATCCATACATGTGAGCACATGATCGTTTTGTCACCTACGTTTCCATACGTAAAAGCACATTTACAATGAAAGTGAAGACAGCAAATTTAGTTCTTGTATTCATAGTACAATAAGCAAGAGAAAGGAGAGAAAAACAACCGCATTTTGCAGCGTATATCAATGTCATTGTCTTGAACACCGAAAATTCAGTAATGTCTCTTCAGAAGGAGTTCTATCAGAAAGAAATAGACATATAAGATATGTTCATGTTAGCTCAGTGGTGTCGATCTGGGTGGTCGTGCGGGCTAGTGAGGTAGTGTAGCGACTCCACAATCGCGGGTTCGAATCCCGCGTCGGGCATGGATGTGATTTTAACTGTGTTGTCCGTAAGTAGGTTAAGAAAGATAAACGAAAAATAAATGGTCCCAATCGTATAAATAAATGCAATGTACTATGAAAGTTAAATAAACGAGATTTAAAAAAAGTGGTAGAGCGCGTAGTTTCTAATCGTGAGGTCATGGGTTCGAACACAGTTTTGGAAAAAATATTTTTATGTAAAGATATATTCCTCAATGCATGAATAATTAGATAAAATAATAACAATCAGTTTTATATGCATCCATACAAGCATTTCAGAACATAAGTAATTAATATGTTTAAAATATAACATCAGAGAAGTGGTGGGTGTTGACAGAACGTCGGTACATTATATGTGAACGTTAAATACACATTAAGTAAATGTTATATCTAAGGTCGGATCAAGGTGCCATACAGTAAACTTACTATCACCAAAGTTCATACAAATCCAATATCCCCAAAGCTAATGATCCCCATGAACAATGAGTCACTAAGATACTAAACTGTTCTTCACTAAAGAAGACAGAAGTTATTTCCATGGGCCTGAAATGCTTTTCTCTCTCTCTCTCTTTCTCTCTTGCTGGCAAATTCTATACTTTTGTCATCTGATGAGGAGAAGTTATTATTGTCTTATTGCCTAGTAGGAAAAATACTTGACCTGACCAGGACAACTAGAGAAATGTTGCCAAGATTTGTCTTATTAAAACACCAGCAGATTGAGTCACGCTAAGTAAACCATTTTATACGTTAGTGATTTTAGATAAGGAAGATTAAATTGGATTTATTTCCGTCTGTTCTTTTCGTAACAGGGCAAACCTGATGATGCTTTTTCTATGTTTAAATCCAGAATGTATATTTCATAAGTGTAAAGGTAGTATAACAATTAACGTTGTTTATTAAAACAGCTTTTCTAATTTATGAAAATTCATTTATGAAAACTATTATTATTTTTATTATATTCCTTGCGCCATTTTAAGATTCCTTTCGTGAACGTTAACCAAATCGTTCCCCACAAGGGGCGTGCCTTGCAATTAACCAATCACATGCCAGTTACCTGCTGTTACTTGTTTCTTTGCTGCTCACACCTCAGAGCAATGCTGATCCTGGACAGACGTTCAGCTGTAATTACCTTATGGGAGTTAGAGGGCTATATTGCAACTGCATCTGGAATATGAATGGGTATCCCGGCCGTTACAGCCAGGCGATGGATTCGACAATATCGTACTACAGGTCAGACTGACAATTTACGATCTCCTGGTCGTCCTCATGTGTTTACCGAGGCGGAAGATGCGAGATTAGTAAACGAAGCCCGGTTAGACTCACTAAGGACGTCTAGACAGATACGGGAATCTTCCCGCTCTCCTGGTAGTACGCAGACAGCGCTCCGAAGGCTTCGTCAGGTTGCATTACGTGGCCGTGTTGCTGCCGTGAAAGAAAAGCTCTCAGACGAACACAAAATTTACCATTTCGCATTTGCACATGCGAATGTGGATCGCAACTGGGAAAACGTAGCTTTCTCAGATTAATCCATATTCATAACATCAAATGAGGGGCGCAGTTTAGTGTATCGTCCGAGGGGTACCAGATATGACTACGGATATGTGGCTGCTTGCAATCGCAGTGGTCGTGTATCTATTTCATGTTGGGGTTGGATTTTCAGTCGCGGTGCAGGACAGCTACACAGAATCGAAGGGCGCCTGTACGTGTACAGTGCTCAGTACTTATACATCATGAGTAACATCATGGTGCCATCCGTACGAGTACTTTAGCCTCATGATGCTATTCAGTTCCAGCAAGACCAGTCTCCAACACATACTTCCCGTGTGTTTCAGGAATGGGTCGCAGGGCAGCCTGAGATTGATTTAATTGACTGGCCGCCTTGTAGAGCAGACCTCAATTCCATGGAAAATATGTGGGCAGAGGTGAAGCGTACTCCCACATAATACAGGTTATCCCAGGGATATCCATTTTAGATCCACAATATGCGTACATCACTTTTAGATACACAATATGCGTACAATGTCCCAGAATATTTGGGATCAATTCAGTGGCGGCTCGTGCCTCCAAAAACTGGAGGTTCACAAATTTTAAATGTACATATAGTACTTCTAAAGGAAAAAATCATTAGAATGCTTTTACAATTTTAACAGAACTAACTAAAAACAGTTGCAATTGAAGACCTAAACTGCAAAACATCCAAGCTCCCGTGTATCTTTGAATGGAATGTTTGCTGGCCTGACGAATTACTAAGTTCTTTATTAATCCGAAAACACGTGAGTATGAATTTTTTTTTAGTTTCACCTAAAAGCTGATTAGATCCACTTGGGATAATATGCGATTCAGGTCTTTAATTGTGTTAGAGAATTTTTATGCATTATCTAAGATATTAGTTTGCAAATATATATATATATATATTACAGTCATGCCGCTTAGTTAGAACGACGTAGAAGCTTCTCCAAGTCTTCTAACAGAAGGAGTTTCTTTGTAGAGGAAGTCAGCCGTCTTTCCGTCATGGTAGAAAATTGGTAAATCTATTTATGTTGTAAATTTGAACCTTAAAAATTCCAAAAAATCTTTACCTCAACTCGTTTGCTTTTGTTTTATCTCGAGAATAGGAAGAGAACTTCCCAACTCTTTGATGTTACATTTTTCTTCTGATGTT